>CM046877.1:100440901-100968401 GCA_025667525.1 Glebionis coronaria
CATACATAAATTCGCTTACCAATCAATGTGGCACGACGGGGATCAACCGTCAAGGCGCGAACTGGGGTGATCGTCCCCAAATAGTACTTTTATATGCATAAGCGTCTACCAAATACCGGTAGTTCACAATTCATGCTAATGGGACTTTTAGTGACATAACCTAACTTTAATAATCCATTTCATTTCATCTATCGGGTCATTTAATCATTCATTGGGTCATACAATCATTCAGGTCCAAATCAGTAAATAGACAATTGGGACAAATGGTGTCCTATTTTATCAAAACTAACATGTTATCTCCCTCGCGGGTTTATAAAAAATTTCATAAAAACATTTAAAAGAGTGTGAGGCTATGAACTCACGTTGATGTGGGAAAGCAGGTTATCGGCAATTTGGATGTATAGTACGTGCTTCAATCACGAAAACCTATACAAATAATACTCGTCTTAGACTTTTGTCCAATGACTTTATAAAATTAACAATTATGTATATATATGATGACTTTATACATATGATGATGATCAAGTGGGTTTATACATCTTTACTTATTTATTATAGTGTTTATGTGTTGGTAATTTTCAAGACTAGTTACACTAGTTCAACTTGTTTACATTTTAAAGCCCAATGGGCCTATTACAAGCCCAATACTATTCATTAGCCCAATTATACTTTTATTATCAGTATTATACTTTATATGTTGGGCCCAAATGGGTTAAGCCCAATAAATAAGTTTATAAGTGTTTTACTAACTAGTCGGGTTTATAGTCCAATAAGGCTACTTTGGCCCGTTAATGTCTATATGTTATAAAATTCAGGTTTTATCGGTTTTTACTTGTTATATATGTTTATATATCAGTATGTGAGTCTATAAAAGTTTACATTAGACGGGTCCAACCGTCTAAGTTTTATTTAACAAAAACGTTAATCTTTCGGTTTTAGCCGAAAAGACGTAAAACTTAGTATATAGTTTTTATAACTTATAAAACTTACCAGACTACCATTTTTATATAATGTCCATTTATTTATCCTTATGCATTTTTATATAAATGAAATATATAAGTTAGTGGGTTTTAATTCACATTTTATACTATATTTATTTGAGTGTTTATATAATAATATTAAACTTTAATTTCACAAAATCAGTCCTAAAAATCTAGTTTACTAAAATGATCATATCTAGAGTTCTACATGTAGATAGAACCCGAAATTTTTATCACAGAAACTACATGATATGTGCTTCATTTTATTACTTTATAGCTACTGATGAATCAACCTCTAAGTATTTTATAAAATTCGTCCAATACAGTGTACTCAGATTTGCACTTAAACTTGTTTTGATCATATCTCAATCATTTTGATGATTCTATTGCATGGCCAACTCTCACATGTGTATGACATCTAACAATTACTGTAAATGGATTCCACCATGCCATTTTATCAGTTTATCATTTGGTTACTTACTGTTTTTATACCGCCATCATTTTAAGCAATATTTAACCATTTTACATGTGGTTTTCCATCTTTTTACCCATGTTTATCAACACCAAATCCCCACATAATATTTTTAATCATCATTCATCATCATATACATATAAATAAATAAAGAAAATACAAGATTACATAATCAAAATAACAAGATGATAGGAAGAACAATCTCTATACCACCAATAGTGATGAAAATATGAGGTTTTTGATGAACAAGACTTGGTTCTTGTTATCAAATCTTCAACTTTAGCAAGGTAACTTCTTGGGTCCTTTGGATGGATGAACACCTTCATGAAATCAGCCCTTTAACCTAATGAAAACTCCTTTTTATAAGTTAAGATCACCTCCAATCTTCATATCTTCAAAAGGACATCATCATATGTAGAAATAACATGAGATTTTGTGGTTGAATTTGATCAAAATGGGTGTTTTAGGGTGATATGGGACGAATTTTAGAGAGAGAGGAAGGATGAGAGAGTGGTTTGTATGTGGTGTGTGTGAAAAATGGTTTGTAGCTAGTAGTTTTGATGTGGTGAAGTGGTTTGTAAGCAAGCTAAGGACAACTGTCCTTAGTTAGCTTATTAAGTTGACACCAAGGTGTTTGTATGGCTTATCTTGGCTGGTTATAAGTGGGGGTGGGACAAGTGTCCCACTTGTCTCATCTCCACTAATTTACGGGTACTCCTCGATTCTAGTTTCCTCGATTTGCGTGTCCTCGGGTCGTTTTACGAAAAACGTTTTTATAAATATGAATCAACGGCACAAAACGAATCTAATAAAAATTGTCTCATCAAAAACGGAGTTCAAAAACGTAAATACGTAATCCTAAGGTTTCCGGTTTAGTCGTAAAGGACGTTAAATTATTCACGTAAGTCCTAATCCCTTCTCGTAAATTTGTGAGTTTATGAACTAACTCAAATTTAAAATCCCAAAATAATATCCACGGATAAATTTATTTCCTCAAATGTCGGACTGTCACCAAAAACGGTGTATGTGAACGTAAGCACGTAACGTAGAATCCTCCGGTTTAGACGTAGTCACTTCAAGACGTAAACCCAAATTTCTTCCCATAAATAAGTGAGTTCATAATATAACATTAAAATAATGTTTTTAAATAATACTTGAGAATAAAATATCAAGCATAAATGGACGGATTGTCACAGCATTTACCCCTAAACAGGATCTTTGTCCTTAAAGATCAATTTATCTTACTACTCGCTTCTTATAGAGTTAAAGCCACGTGGGTATTTCCTCCACATTCGGTCTTTTCTCACAAGTGTAATCCATTACAATACGCGAGTTTCATCAAACATAACTACGGGAATACGATCATGCTTAATGTTGACTTACTTTCTCTATCCATGATGTTCACGGGTTTTTGATGAATGCAACTTTTCGCCGATCTAAACTTCATCAAGAAGTAATCAGATTTTCACTCGATAGATATTTATCAAGTTCGATTTAACTAAAACATAATTCACGCAGCCCTTGAAGTCATAGGGTAGATCCAGCTTATATGCCTTTCAAACCAACTTTTACATCATCCCAATGGTCCCATACTACGGGGACTTATTTCCCATGATTTTTCAGATCATCTATTCGTTTTTCCAAAGTAATTTTTTTTTGGCATAACTTCGCTACCCATCCGACACTTCAAGATCTACATTTCCTATTCACATAACCTCCTGCCCACTACCAGCAGTCAATAATCAGATCCTAATTTCAACAATCATTTCAGAACTCGCGGGTCGGGTATTTTGTAAGGTTAGGTTTGTGATCGTAGGCAACCTTAAACCCAAAATACATGTCCAATTCACAATGGGTGTATGTCGGGTGTCTTCATCCCAACTCCTGCTTACAGATGCTCTCATATAGATCCTCACAAGATTCGATCTTGATCCTAATACGATAATTATCAATGATAATTTTCCAAAGGAAAGCGATTATACGGTTTATTACCAAAGGTCAATCATTCAAGCATCAAACAACACTTTTAGTGTTTTGTATCATTACTTTACCTCGTCCCTTCGATTGAGGTGGTAAACAGTACTCTCATTAAGGTTCGTTCCCAATGACTTCTAAGCAAATCTCTAGAAATTCGATGCGAAGCGAGGATCTTGATAGAGATGATCGATACAGGCACACCATGCTTACATAACTCCTTTAAATACAAAAGAGTCAATTTCTTCATCGAGAATCTATCATTAACAGGAATGATATTAGCAGATTTGGTCAGTCTGTCGACGATGACCCAAATCGAATCAAATTCAGATGATGACCTTTGCAATATTTAGACGTTTACTAATGTATGAGGCGATGTATGCCTTCATAATTTTCCATCAGTACAACTTCTTCAGATAAAGATACATAAAATCAAAAATGGCATGAATAGAATACTTATACTTAAGAGATTCTAACATGACTAAATCTCAAAATCTCCATATTTAGGCAACCACAAGTGGCCTTTAAAACAATTAACGCCATCGGCTCTCATTTCTAGTGGTTCACATTAGCCGCGAACCCCTTTTATTATCTATATTATCCTTTTTACAAGCATCAGCTATATTTCAAATTGTTGCCAATTTATTTTGCACAGTCATTATTAAGAAATACATCCTAATTGGTTCTTTATCCTTTCTATATAATGTGTCAGTATCTACATTCACTTTTCCTGATGAAATAGTTATCAGGACCGTATTTATTCAAAAATTCTTTCTTCATATTTTCTAAGTTTTAGTCTCGTGTCAACTATTATTTTTATCAGTTTTGCTCAATCCGACGATTAAAGCGTCAATAAATATTTCAAGTAATTAAATAATAAATATTCAATTTTTATGAAACGTAAATGTAAAAAGTTCTAAATTTCTTAGTTCGACCAATTATATAAAAATGTTCATAATAAATTTAAGTTTAATTAACACGATTTTTGTTGATTTATCGAAAATAATTAATAAGATCCGTAATTGTTCGAAAATCTTTGTTTATAATTTGGTCAAAATTTTCTTAGTTGAATAGCAAAAATTGTCGTTTCAAATTTTAAGTCATGGTTTAAATGGTTTCCTCAATCCCTCTTAGGTTGTCTTGAGGTATACACAAACATTTACCTCTAAACAGGAGTTTAGTTAAATGATTTGTGTATACGAGAATAATTTCTTAAAAATCCTTTGATAAATTATTTGTCAAACCATATTTCCATTTTCTTTTTGGTAAAACCCAAAATCTTAAATGGCTCAAATTATTGAAGAGTCAATATAGATTCCATTATTTATTAATCACACAGTCAAATAATGTAAAGGATTTAGTCTTTAATCACATGTTAAATACTCAAGGTATAGATTTTCACTACTCGGCCAATTCAGGGCAGTTTATAAATGATTATTAACTCCTTCCTATTCTTATAAACAAACAGATGGTCCTTAATGATCACAAGCATGAATTTATCAAATTACAGCCTACACACGTGATTCAACAAATTTATGGATGTTACATGTGTATTAGTCAATCCATACGACATCACGTGAAACTCATAATGTTCATTACAAGTTCTGGATGTAGTGATTGTAATATATAATCTTTTTCGCGGATGCGAAGTTGATGATAACCATGCCGAGGATCAAATCTTGAATATATGCTAGAACCTTGTAAATGATCGAACAAATCTATCATATAAGGTAGTGGATATAGATTTTTAATCGTCAATTACCTAGTTCACGGTAATCAATAAATAAAAGGAATAATAACACCATAGCTCTTCATGATGACGAGCTCGGTAGAATAAAATCTTTCTCCGACAACTCTCTCAGTTGTACGGTAATTCCTTTAATTCAGATGGTGCTGACGTACAGTGCACATGCCACAGGTGCAACACCGGGAATATAATCAATACCAAATTCAACTTGCCTTAATGGGGAAAGTCTAGGTAATTCACCAACAAATACCTCCTAAAGTTTCAAATAACATGAACACATTTTTATACATTTACTTTAAGTTCTTTCTAGATTACAAGGTCTATGACTAATTCACAACCATTCACGGTATAATTTCAAGTCTAAATGCAGGATATGGTCATCCATCAAGAATTATTTAGATCACTTTTGATAATCAATCATCTTATCTTTTAGGGGAATTCTACTCGAGTTCCCATCAATTAAGACAATGTCGTCATGTCATAATTAATCAATCCATTCTACTGGCACTATCAACTTTCCAGTTTCATTACCATTGATAAGATGTGAACTTCTCAAAAGACTAATAATAACTCATAATCCTTCACAAATTTAAGGATATATGGAGACACAACTACCATTAAAAGTGTAAGGTCAACGCATAATCTACGCGAGAGAATTTCAAATTAGATACAGACGAAAACATTTAACGAATATGAATATATCCTATGTTTTCATAATTTGAGTACGCATTCGAAAGCTCCTCGGATCGTTACCCAGGTCATTCAAATGAAATCTAATAAAAAGAAATGATAAGAATGTTAGTACATCTAGTCGGGTATCAACACTCGGTAATCAGATACTTTTTTTCAAAGAATCTTGCCATGAAAGAATAGGACAAGAAAGAATTGTCAATTGTCAAATAAGACAATTTCCATAGATGATTAAATTCCACTCAGAAGAATAGATGCTACAGGCACATATGTAGGTGTCCCTAACACTATGTCCCTATTTTTCACTTCTTGCAGATCTCATAAAATTTAATCTTTCACAATCTTCAAAGAAAATGTAGTGTTTATTCATTAGTTTTATGGTGACTACTAATCAGCCTTGCATGGTCCATTCTAAATTGTATGTAGGCGCGCAACTATATACAATTTCAAGATTAACGATGCAATACTCAGTTCGTCAAAATTTTATCATCATGTTTATAATAAAAACATTTTCATGATTAATTCTTAAATAAGAATCAAAAATAAATTTACAAAGATTTTCTTTGTTATTAAAACAATTATGTTTTCCAAGATATTTCATAAACAACTTTATTTCAATAATGATTATTTATAAGTCTCACTTTAAATAATCCATATAGTGATGAAAATTGAATTTTTCTCAAGGGATACTATTATATCTTATAAAACAATGAGTGATCTGCAAAAGAGTGATGAAGAGTTGTTCACCAAGCACTAACTACAATATGATAGGAAATGAGCTTAGCCAATTAATCATGAGGTTCATGACCTTGATGGCACTCAAAAAGAATAATCCACAACGTAACTCAAATCGAGATGAGTACTTGTTGAATGGTTGCATCACTAATACGAACATTAGGATGAAGCAATAAAAGATAGATAACATCGATACCTGTAGGATTTAGCAATCAAAGGTAGTCTTTTCATTAATCACAAACAAGTCAAAATTGTACCGCAACACATTACGTGTCACTATGTCATACAATTTCAAGAACTCATCCTACCAATGATGTCTCAGTTAAGTTAGGGATTTTAAAAAGATACAACAATGAATACTAATCTACAAGAGTCATTAGGTGTTCCACATGTCCCAGAAGATCCATCGGTCCCAATTCATAAGAAGATTTCTTCAATTTATTTCTTGGACACTGGGCATCCTCGTCAGTAGACAATGGTCTAGGATCAACCCTTAACACGAATCAACAATCATTTAAAACCTTATAATTCAATCACAGGACTCAACAACTTCCTCTTACCAATTTCTTATTCCATACAAGTTAAATTTTACTTTATTTAAGTTTCAACCAATTTTATACTCAATTCGATATCCTACCTCATTCTCCAATATTTTCAACCTTATTCTTAGACCTTAATAGGGTAATAGAAACTCGATATGAACAACACTGAATTTCCAATCCTATAACTCTTACAACAACAATTATCAAATGAGTCACTAATATGAAATGACTCACATAATCAATTAGACTTCTCGGAAAGGTACTAGTGGCAGGAAGCTTTTGGGTAATGGTTCCATTGACAGCCTCAAGTGAAACATTCACCCTTTCGATTTCAAATTTAAGAATTGGGTGACAACGAATCAGATGACATCTTTCTAGGTGGTAACGTTTTGTCAAACTCCACTCCATAAGGAAAGATCTTCATGACATCGATATCAGTTATAATCTCGCCAATTCTTCTTCAATATCACAATCAACTAATATCAACATTCCTACTACCATTTTGTTGGGATCATAAATATTCACAACTTGGTTTAGATCTAGGATAGCTAGAATTCCTACGAGAATAGCTTCGATTAATTTACTAGGGGATTTAGGGTTCCTTGTGACAATCAACGTCGTATAAATACCTCGTATAAATATCAAAATAATCATCAAACAATCATGTAATAAAATTACATCATATATGTATATATATAATCCAAGTTATATATATATTAAAATAACACTTCTCAGTCTGGCCTTGTTGGTAATTCGGGAATTCTTCGGCACCGTTATAGTCAAAAGATTTTTAGACATTTTTAGAAAAATGTTTATAGTTAAAAGATTTTGAAATGTTTTATTCAAAACCTTGGTTTTAAAAATCTTTCGTTCTCTATAACGAGAGCTCTGATACCAAACTGTAACACCCCCAAATTTATACAATTCAATACAGCGGAAGACTAGTTGGTGTTACGGGATAGCACATTACTCACATCATAGACAACGCTTAAAAATCGCGTCGTTTAATAATAAAGCATTTCCATTCATAAATATCAGATTTACATAGGTCCCAGGTCATATTATTTCATACAAATTGTACAAAGCATTTGAATGGAAATTGTTATTTAAGTGCCGGCCATGAATTCTTGTCGTCTTCCCGAGAATTACCTTCAAGTATCTGAGATAAAACATGTTAAAAGAAAAGGTCAGCGATAACGCCGAGTGAATTCATAGAGTTTAATGAAACCATCAATGTATCATCGGTATATAATTATTACCGAAAATCATTTTTGTACAAATCTTTATAGTAGACCATGAAATAGGCCAAAAACATTTTATACAAATCCTTGTCAAAATCAAAATATAGGCTTTCGCCTTCAAACCCATTATACGAACCAATGTCGTAAAAACATCATACAATACGTTTTATAACATTATATAAAGTTAAATAAAAACCGTTATATGAATATGGTTATGTAAAACCAAAACACGAACATAAAATCAATAATAAGACCTCGTATTGCTAGTCAGGCAATATATCGTAATTCGGTGCGTATAGCAGTATTTCGTTATTTTTGGATTATTATAAGCCGCATGACATTGTTACCTTACTACAACAAACAACGGGTAGCTAGCCCGAAACTCATTTGCCCATCTAAATTAACGTGTCGTCACAATAATCACGCTTGTGTAAATCTTCTCATACATAAATTCGCTTACCAATCAATGTGGCACGGCGGGGATCAACCGTCAAGGCGCGAACTGGGGTGATCGTCCCCAAATAGTACTATTATATGCATAAGCGTCTACTGTTAGACACGTAATTGTTCAAGTTTTTAGTGCTAATATCCCTTCATTTTTGGTATAATAAATAGCAAAACGTGTATTTATAGTGCATTTATCGTTTATTTGTGCTATTTATTATTGTAGGTACGAATAATAAAGAAAAGGAGCAAAAACGATGAAAAAGAGCTAAGACGAGCACGAGAAATGGAAAGAGCATGAAAAATCGAGTCCAACGGTGCATTCATGTTTTATTGGGTCGACCCGACACCATTTAAATGGGTCGGATCGACCCATTAATATATTACTAGTCCAATAAAGACTACTTAAGCCCAACAGCCACAAAGGCCCAAATTGAAGTCCAAGAAAAGCTGCTGGCCTAGCAGGCTCACGAAGGAAAGCCTAGAAGCCCAAGAAAAGAAAATTGTAGATTAGATCTGGGATATAGCTTGCAAAATACGCATTCCATACACAGTTTTTATTTTTTTAACCTTTCCCTGTTTTTTTCTTTCAAGTAGTGTAGCTTAGATATAAAATTCGTACGCTGGTTTCATTTTTCACTTTTTTGTGTTTTATATTCTTTCCGTCGTATCTATAGATTTAGGATTTAATGTTCATAGTTTTCCTTATATAAAACGCAGTTGCTTGTTCTTTTATCTTGTACTCAGATCTTATATTCGGTTTATAAAAAGTTTTCTGATTTTGGTTGATGTTTCGATTTATATTCTATCATATAAGTTTCCAGGTCTGCTTACTTCTTCTTTCTTCTTTCGGTTCCATTAAATCATCCATATCTATTTAGATTAATAAAAACGCATATCAAGTTCTTGTTTCTCAATATTTGTATTCAAGTTTTGATTAATCAAAACGGCTTTGGATTCGGTTAATCTTTTATTCCAGTTTGTTGTTTGGTGCTCATTTGATTCGTGAATGATTCTGTTATAGCAGTTTGTGTTTGAATTCGTGATATAGTTTCGGTAGGTGTAGTATGATTCGGTAATTATTTTGATTATGTCTACTGTTAGTTGAGCTCGATTAGTTAATTGACCAGCTGAGCCAACTGTGGTGATTAGTTCATTTGGAAAGTGTTGGTTTAGACTTGGTCTCCTATGGATTGTTAGTTTGGTTAGGATCTATATCAGTCAACGGTTCAGTTTCGTGATAGTAATACTATTCGTAGATAGCTTGGTTTACTGTTCCTTTGTTTTTGTTATGATACTGTTTAATCTAAAAGATTTAGCTTTGAGATACTGTTAGGATAGAGATTATATTCAGCTTTTGTAGTAAATGGTTCATGTTTTCAAGTTCCGGTTCATTCACGTCAAAGGCCACTGTTGGAGTAGATAGTACAAGCTCGTGATTCAGTTCAGCAGTTCGGTTAGCTAGTATCGTTATCGATTTTTGTTAGCATAGCACACGTCGACAACGGGCAGGCCTAGAAACGAGGTATTCTGTTTATCCTGTTTGATAAGTGATTTTAGTTTAGCTAGCATAGCTTTGATTAATTCAGTTTGGTTCATTCAGTTTGCATAGTTATCCTGTTTAGATTAGTACGTATTCAGATTATTCGATATTGATTTTAGATCGTATTAGTAATTCGGCTTAGGGAATTCATAGGAGTTATATAGTTAAACTTTTGCAAGTAATGGTATTAGAACAGGAAGTATTCATTTCAAGCTCATGTTAGTTTTTCATAGATGAGTTTTTCACATATAATAAGCTTAGATTTTAGCTGATCATCTGTTAGGCTCATTAGCTAATTGTTCGTTGCTAGTCGGTTTAGTTAAAACAGTATAATTTGTAATCTGTTTTTTTTATCATTACTTCCTTGGGCTGCTTTATAACATTTGTAATCAGTGTATAATCAGTTGGGATTGGTTCTTTTCACTGGGACACCTAATAATGGTACTTAGTGATCATTCCATTTTATAATACAATAGAGTAAATTTCGTTTCCATCTTTTCAGTTATTAAAATTGATTGTGGGCTTTACTACTTTTGGGCTTGAATGGAATTAGAAGATTTATATCTTCTTCATTATACAAAACGTAAGGTTTAGCTAGATTAGTAGTTTATTAGCTCTTTTATATTAGTTTAATATTTTCATATTAATATTAGAATATTAGAATAGTTTTAATTCTCGTTTAACTTGCCAAGTAGTAATAGATAGCATATCAATATCTTTTAACCAAAAACAATTGAGTCGAAACGATAAAATTGGCTTTCAATTCGAGTCGAGTCGAGGAACGATAAATAGAGATTAAAAAGAGTTGCAAAATTCTTACATTAAAATGGCGCCGCTGCCGGTTCGTGCTCATTACGATTGACGATTTTTCATGAGACGATTTGGATTTTGGGATCCGTTCGATTTTGAACGTTATTTTTATTGTTGAAAAAAAAAATAATTAAAAAAAAAAAGAAAAAAAAATATATATAAAATTTATAAAAACCAAAAATATTTTCTTTCGACTTTATTTTTCTTTTAGCTATATATTATATATTATATTACTTTATTATTATTTTATTATTAAAAAAAAAGTTTTAAAAATATTCTTCTTTATCCTCTATTGTGTTTAATTCTTTTCTCTACCCCTCTTATTTATAATTCTTCATGGATTCGTCTTGCGTTCGGTGTGGGAGACCATGGCATGGTTTTCAAACATGTCAATGGTGTATTTGTGAGCGGTGTGGTTTTGATATCGACGATACACAATTTGGATTTTGTCCATTTTGCAATTCAACAAATTCGTACTTCTCCTCTTACAATACTTTCTCACCCCCTCCCGTCTATGACAATCCCTATCCGCAACATGAACCGGGTTTTTCCCAATACCCGTGTTGCAATCATTGTGGGGGCCCTCACGATACTTCGTATTGTCAGCCAATGAATTATTATGAGCCAAATCCGTGTCCTCATTTTTCCTCACCGATGGATTATTATGAACCAAATCCGTGTTCTAATTCTTCTCAACCGATGACTTCCTATGAGCCACATCCGTGCTATAATTCTGGTTTTCATAACTATGAGCCCCCACATCCCACCCTCAATCATCAATCCTCTCATAGAATTCAACAAATCAATGCTTTGAATGACGAAAGAAAAGCCCTTCTTTTGGAACTTCATGACGGCTTAATTCGACTGACCGAGACATTGGAGGAGCAACAACGACAAGAGCAAGTATCTAATCTTAGTGATTATACTCCGCCTCTTGTGCGTTCTTTCTATTATGATGATGATGGCGATGAGAATACTATTTCTTGGAATGATCTTTGTGCTCAATGTCCTAGTGCAATTGTAATTCCTTCTCTCGACTTGCCGGCTCTCGAGCCTAAGGATTCTACCACTCCTATTCTCGATTCTTCCACTACGAAGCCCGATGCCTCTCTCATCATGGGGGATGAGGGTCTTATCACTATTCCTTGTGACGAGACTCTTATTCCAATCCAAAGTGAGCCTACGGTTGCTTCCGATAGTGACGATGAGTGTGAATCTCTTTCTAGTGATGACTCATTACCTCCCACCGACATCTTAGGAAACGATTCTTTGGCTTTCTCTAATCCCATTTTTGATCTCGATGATGATTTTACTTCTAGTGATGACGAGTCACTATCCGATGAAGACGTTCCGAAGGAAAATTTCAAGATTTATTCGAACCCTTTATTTGATTTTGATGACGCCTACATCTCTAGTGACGTGAATCCTCTCTTTGAAGAGGGGATTGAGAACATTGATAGCTCCGACTCTATTGCTATTGATGAACATCCTTTGTTAGCCATGCCACCTCCCATCATAGAGGAGGTGGAGAGATTTGTCCCTAGTTTCAGTTTGATTCGGTCTGGTGAGGTGACGCGGGTGGTAGATATGTCCTCTGATATTTCTCATATTATGTTGCCACCACGTCCTACCGCGTGCACACCCAAGCAAGTGATGTATCGCTTTTACTCTCCTCATTTCATACCGGGAAATGAGGATGAGTGCTTTGACCCGGGAGGTGACATTGACCATTCTTTGATTGATACCTTTACGGCTTTGCCGAATAGTGACCATCCATTGTCTTTAGGGGATGACAATTTGTCTCCTTTACCCTTCCCACCTCCCGTGGATCACGACCTCACATATTTCACATATGTTGAGAGGACCTTTTTACCTTTCATGACTTATCCTCCCGCCTCTCATTTATTATGTTCATCCGGGACCGAGGATAAGATTTTTGATCCCGGTATAACATTCGAGGCTTCCCTATGGACCATTTAATTCGGGGTCGAGTCAGGCTCGTGACTCGGTTAACAAAAACAAGCGCTTCTCGGGAGGCAACCCGATGATCTATCCTTTTTATTTATTTTCTAACATAAGTGTTGGGGCGTGTGCTTCTCTCCATGTGTGCTTGTTGGTCTTTGTTTTTGTGTGCAGGTTCCCTTGGATCGAGAAGACTTTCAGAGGGTTGATGTTGCTGTTTTCCATCATCTTCTTCATTCAGTCTCCGACCGATCTTCATGTCTATATCAGGGGAGTACTCTGTTCTCATCTTTATCCATGCATATCTAATTGTGTTCTCCTTCTTACACTTGGAATTCTAGCATTAGCCTTTTGTGTTCTTAAGTGTAGGGGTAACACCTTATCACTTTTGAACATTGAGGCCAATGTTCGGTTCTAAGTGTAGGGGGGTTTTATATCATATGGATCATATTCATGCCTACTTGTTTGTCCTCTAGCATCCTATTTTGAGCAAATGTGTGTTTGTTTTATTTTATTTTATTAAATAATAATAAAACGTTTTTGACCGTGCGTGATTGACTTGTCCCGTAGGCTAGAACAAAGGGGATCCCGACTCTGCCTGAGTGTTGATCTGGCTGCTCCCTTAACTTTTAGACTAAGCTTTTAGGAATTGTGCAAATAAAAATGCTAAACGTGGAGTAGTTGGTTCTCTTTAGAGCTTATATGAGTAACCTATGGCTTTTCCTCCTAGATTATAACTAGATTAAATAAGTGTGTTTTTTTTCAAGCCTTTGAACGTTAAAAATTGTGTTGTTATGCAAAAAAATAAATTCTTATGCAATTTTGATATAGAGTCCTAGTTCAACTTTTTATTTAAATTTGAGTGAAAGCATACTTTCTTAAATTTGAAATAATGTTGCGTGAATAAATATGTTGAAAAAAAAGAGAAAAAAAAAAGAAAGTGAAAAAAAAAAAATGAAAATGAAAAAAAAAAGGAAAAGAAAAAAAAAGAGAGAAAAAAGAAAAAAAAAAAAGAAGCAAGAAAAAAAAATAAAAATAAAAAATGATAAGAGTTTTATGTTTTTGTTGCTTCAATTATAATTGTGAGAAACTTGCTTTTTCTTAAATTTAAATCCGAAGTTGAACTAGAATTCGTCAATTTTGTATAAAAGTTTAGACGGTAATTGAGAATGTAGAAGTCAAAGGTCCCGTGAGCTCCGATACTATTCTCGAGGGTGTAAAAACCTAGCCTCCTAAGCTTTGCTAAGGACAAGCTGAGAAGAAAGTCGCTACATGGAGTGATCTCTCCTTTGAATCTTCATTCTCTAATTACCGTCGTTGTTTTTCATCTAAGTGTCTTTTATTAGCTTAGCGGTGATTTCAAGATCTTTGATTTCAAAATCCCGCCAATCCCGGTACTATTCTCCGTGGGGTGTCAAAAGCCCGGGCACTTAACCTATTAGGTTGGGACGTTCCGAGAAGAAAGCCGCTACATGGGAAAGGCCATTTTTGAATCTTAAATCTCGTCATTTTCGGTGAGTTTAATATTCCACTTAGATGATTAGCAACCATAACAAATGTCGATTTGAACGATCAAACTTTTGAAAAAGAACACACTTGCCTAGTCTTTTATAATTATAGGAATGATAAGTTATATTTACATAGGTTATTAGTATAAGTAGTGTTAGCATTTTGCCAAAACGTTTGCACAAGGAGTCTTAGCTTAGTTGGGAGTAATAAAAAGAGGATGACGATATTTATTCCCTGGAGACACCCAGTTTGCGTGTTTCCCGTTCTATGATCCTTATACCTTGAATAAAAAGTCGAGCATGGCGGGTCACTATGAATTTTTATTTTTCTTTTATTTAAAAAAAAAAAATCGAATAAAATAGTCTTTAAATTGTTTTTGGATTTAACGTTTGTGATGATAGTTGCTTGGGGGCAAGCAACGTGTTTAAGTGTAGGGGTGTGTTAGACACGTAATTGTTCAAGTTTTTAGTGCTAATATCCCTTCATTTTTGGTATAATAAATAGCAAAACGTGTATTTATAGTGCATTTATCGTTTATTTGTGCTATTTATTATTGTAGGTACGAATAATAAAGAAAAGGAGCAAAAACGATGAAAAAGAGCTAAGACGAGCACGAGAAATGGAAAGAGCATGAAAAATCGAGTCCAACGATGCATTCATGTTTTATTGGGTCGACCCGACACCATTTAAATGGGTCGGATCGACCCATTAATATATTACTAGTCCAATAAAGACTACTTAAGCCCAACAGCCACAAAGGCCCAAATTGAAGTCCAAGAAAAGCTGCTGGCCCAGAAGGCCCACGAAGGAAAGCCTAGAAGCCCAAGAAAAGAAAATTGTAGATTAGATATGGGATATAGCTTTCAAAATACGCATTCCATACACAGTTTTTATTTTTTTAACCTTTCCTTGTTTTTTTCTTTCAAGTAGTGTAGCTTATATATAAAATTCATACGCTGGTTTCATTTTTCACTTTTTTGTGTTTTATATTCTTTCCGTCGTATCTATAGATTTAGGATTTAATGTTCATAGTTTTCCTTATATAAAACGCAGTTGCTTGTTCTTTTATCTTGTACTCAGATCTTATATTCGGTTTATAAAAAGTTTTCTGATTTTGGTTGATGTTTCGTTTTATATTCTATCATATAAGTTTCCAGGTCTGCTTACTTCTTCTTTCTTCTATCGGTTCCATTAAATCATCCATATCTATTTAGATTAATAAAAACGCATATCAAGTTCTTGTTTCTCAATATTTGTATTCGAGTTTTGATTAATGAAAACGGCTTTGGATTCGGTTAATCTTTTATTCCAGTTTGTTGTTTGGTGCTCATTCGATTCGTGAATGATTCTGTTATAGCAGTTTGTGTTTGAATTCGTGATATAGTTTCGGTAGGTGTAGTATGATTCGGTAATTATTTTGATTATGTCTACTGTTAGTTGAGCTCGATTAGTTAATTGACCAGCTGAGCCAACTGTGGTGATTAGTTCATTTGGAAAGTGTTGGTTTAGACTTGGTCTCCTATGGATTGTTAGTTTGGTTAGGATCTATATCAGTCAACGGTTCAGTTTCGTGATAGTAATACTGTTCGTAGATAGCTTGGTTTACTGTTCCTTTGTTTTTGTTATGATACTGTTTAATCTAAAAGATTTAGCTTTGAGATACTGTTAGGATAGAGATTATATTCAGCTTTTGTAGTAAATGGTTCATGTTTTCAAGTTCCGGTTCATTCACGTCAAAGGCCACTGTTGGAGTAGATAGTACAAGCTCGTGATTCAGTTCAGCAGTTCGGTTAGCTAGTATCGTTATCGGTTTTCGTTAGCATAGCACACGTCGACAACGGGCAGGCCTAGAAACGAGGTATTCTGTTTATCCTGTTTGATAAGTGATTTTAGTTTAGCTAGCATAGCTTTGATTAATTCAGTTTGGTTCATTCAGTTTGCATAGTTATCCTATTTAGATTAGTACGTATTCAGATTATTCGATATTGATTTTAGATCGTAATAGTAATTCGGCTTAGGGAATTCATAGGAGTTATATAGTTAAACTTTTGCAAGTAATGGTATTAGAACAGGAAGTATTCATTTCAAGCTCATGTTAGTTTTTAATAGATGAGTTTTTCACATATAATAAGCTTAGATTTTAGCTGCTCATCTGTTAGGCTCATTAGCTAATTGTTCATTGCTAGTCGGTTTAGTTAAAACAATATAATTTGTAATCTGTTGTTTTTTTATCATTACTTCCTTGGGCTGCTTTATAACATTTGTAATCAGTGTATAATCAGTTGGGATTGGTTCTTTTCACTGGGACACCTAATAATGGTACTTAGTGATCATTCCATTTTATAATACAATAGAGTAAATTTCGTTTCCATCTTTTCAGTTATTAAAATTGATTGTGGGCTTTACTACTTTTGGGCTTGAATGGAATTAGAAGATTTATATCTTTTTCATTTTACAAAACGTAAGGTTTAGCTAGATTAGTAGTTTATTATCTCTTTTATATTAGTTTAATATTTTCATATTAATATTAGAATATTAGAATAGTTTTAATTCTCGTTTAACTTGCCAAGTAGTAATAGATAGCATATCAATATCTTTTAACCAAAAACAATTGAGTCGAAACGATAAAATTGGCTTTCAATTTGAGTCGAGTCGAGGAACGATAAATAGAGATTAAAAAGAGTTGCAAAATTCTTACATTATCTACCAAATCCCGGTAGTTCACAATTCAAACTAATGGGACTTTTAGTGACATAACCTAACTTTAATAATCCATTTCATTTCATCTATCGGGTCATTTAATCATTCATCGGGTCATAGAATCATTCGGGTCCAAATCAATAAACAGACAATTGGGACAAATGGTGTCCTATTTTATCAAAACTAACATGTTATCTCCCTCGCGGGTTTATAAAACATTTCATAAAAACATTTAAAAGAGTGTGAGGCTATGAACTCACGTTGATGTGGGAAAGCAGGTTATCGGCAATTTGGATGTACAGTATGTTCTTCAATCACGGAAACCTATACAAATAATACTCGTCTTAGACTTTTGTCCAATGACTTTATAAAATTAACAATTATGTATATATATGATGACTTTATACATATGATGATGATCAAGTGGGTTTATACATCTTTGCTTATTTATTATAGTGTTTATGTGTTGGTAATTTTCAAGACTAGTTACACTAGTTCAACTTGTTTACATTTTAAAGCCCAATGGGCCTATTACAAGCCCAATACTATTCATTAGCCCAATTATACTTTTATTTTCAGTATTATACTTTATATGTTGGGCCCAAATGGGTTAAACCCAATAAATAATTTTATAAGTGTTTTACTAACTAGTCGGGTTTATAGTCCAATAAGGCTACTTTGGCCCGTTAATGTCTATATGTTGTAAAATTCGGGTTTTATCGGTTTTTACTTGTTATATATGTTTATATATCAGTATGTGAGTTTATAAAAGTTTACATTACACGGGTCCAACCGTCTAAGTTTTATTTAACAAAAACGTTAATCTTTCGGTTTTAGCCGAAAAGACGTAAAACTTAGTATATAGTTTTTATAACTTATAAAACTTACCAGACTACCATTTTTATATAATGTCCATTTATTTATCCTTATGCATTTTATATAAATGAAATATATAAGTTAGTGGGTTTTAATTCACATTTTATACTATATTTATTTGAGTGCTTATATAATAATATTAAACTTTAATTTCACAAAATCAGTCCTAAAAATCTAGTTTACTAAAATGATCATATCTAGAGTTCTACATGGAGATAGAACCCCAAATTTTTATCACAGAAACTACATGATATGTGCTTCATTTTATTACTTTATAGCTACTGATGAATCAACCTTTAAATATTTTATAAAATTCGTCCAAAACAGTGTACTCAGATTTGCACTCTAAACTTGTTTTGATCATATCTCACTCATTTTGATGATTCCATTGCATGGCCAACTCTCACATGTGTATGACATCTAACACTTACTGTAAATGGATTCCACCATGCCATTTTATCAGTTTATCATTTGGTTACTTACTGTTTTTATACCGCCATCATTTTAAGCAATATTTAACCATTTTACATGTGGTTTTCCATCTTTTTACCCATGTTTATCAACACCAAATCCCCACATAATATTTTTAATCATCATTCATCATCATATACATATACATAAATAAAGAAAATACAAGATTACATAATCAAAATAACAAGATGATAGGACGAACAATCTCTATACCACCAATAGTGATGAAAATATGAGGTTTTTGATGAACAAGACTTGGTTCTTGTTATCAAATCTTCAACTTTGGCAAGGCAACTTCTTGGGTCCTTTGGATGGATGAACACCTTCATGAAATCAGCCCTTTAACCTAATGAAAACTCCTTTTCATAAGTTAAGATCACCTCCAATCTTCATATCTTCAAAAGGACATCATCATATGTAGAAATAACATGAGATTTTGTGGTTGAATTTGATCAAAATGGGTGTTTTAGGGTGATATGGGACGAATTTTAGAGAGAGAGGAAGGATGAGAGAGTGGTTTGCATGTGGTGTGTGTGAAAAATGGTTTGTAGCTAGTAGTTTTGATGTGGTGAAGTGGTTTGTAAGCAAGCTAAGGACAAGTGTCCTTAGTTAGCTTATTAAGTTGACACCAAGGTGTTTGTATGGCTTATCTTGGCTGGTTATAAGTGGGGGTGGGACAAGTGTTCCACTTGTCTCATCTCCACTAATTTACGGGTACTCCTCGATTCTAGTTTCCTATGCCCTCGGGTCGTTTTACGAAAAACGTTTTTATAAATATGAATCAACGGCACAAAACGAATCTAATAAAAATTGTCTCATCAAAAACGGAGTTCAAAAACGTAAATACGTAATCCTAAGGTTTCCGGTTTAGTCGTAAAGGACGTTAAATTATTCACGTAAGTCCTAATCTCTTCTCGTAAATTTGTGAGTTAATGAACTAACTCAAATTTAAAATCCCAAAATAATATCCACGGATAAATTTATTTCCTGAAATGTCGGACTGTCACCAAAAACAGTGTATGTGAACGTAAGCACGTAACGTAGAATTCTCCGGTTTAGACGTAGTCGATGCTACTTCAAGACGTAAACCCAAATTTCTTCCCATAAATAAGTGAGTTCATAATATAACATTAAAATAATGTTTTTAAATAATACTTGAGAATAAAATATCAAGCATAAATTGACGGATTGTCACAAATTACCCAAGATAAAAAGTCATTAGGATTAATGACCTAAAAACCCTAATATTAAGAAATCTACATGGAATCACTACCTAGTTCTTTTTGTATAAGTCTATAAATATTTATAGGACTTCATTAAGGTTATAAGATTATATTAAGACAATGTAAAAGTAACCTAATGCACAAGGTACAATATTTCAATTCATGGCTTGTAAATTAGGTCAAAGTAGGTATTCTCACTCTTTAGACATGTTTACCTAAACTAAGCTATTAAACCAAGTGTGGGAACTCACTGGACACTTAAAACACAATTTCTAGGACCTAAATTAAGTTTACATCAGTAGCTAATTGAAGGATAATCACATTTACTAAGACTTAACCCTAGAACATTAGAAAACCCTAATCTACATATGTATACTTCCCATTTTCACATCAAACCTTTGTTAAACTTCAAACCAAGGACCCAAATCTCTTAATAAGAATGTATAAACCGTAATTAAGCCTTAATCATTCACTAATCACTTTCCCAAGTCCCTAATCAGCCAAAACATAAACCATAAGTTACAAGCCCTAATTTAGGACCCGATTTTGTTTTTTCCCTCCAAAAATGATTCAAAATGCTTTCCCTCTTAAATTTAGACTTAAGATCAGATCATATAGATATATAGGAGATATTTTACAAGTAGGTGATACACCTAGTTGCCAATGACACATACTTGATCCTATCTTTAAAATTCATGGCATATTATAACCATATGCTTAGATATTTTGATCATAGACTTCATGACTCATTCCTAGACTTGCATAGATCTTTGCTAGGCTTCATTAGTCACCACTCCCTGGTTATTACACGTTTAGGGGGAAAACTTGGAGATTAAGGGTTAGAAATAGTATAAATAGGAGTCTTTAGCTTCATTTTAGAATCATCCTTCCCTTTCAATCTTCTACACCTATACATTTTGTTCTTACACCTCCATTTATGTCCTAAGAAGTCCCTAAGATCAGTAGCAAGCTTTGGAAGAAGTTCTAGGAGTTCTTGAAGAGTTATGAGGAATATATACTCCATATACCCTATTAGAAGCCATTTTGGAGAATCCTAGGTAATCATTTTGTTAACTAAGCTTTGATCTTGTTATAATACTTTCTTGGAGTTTTTATACTTTTAGTAAGATGTTAGAAAGATAATCTAAAAGAAACTAAGTCATTTCATCATTTTAAATGGAAGTTATAAGCTAAAAATGTCTTAAAACCCTAGTTTTGTAATCTACATGAAATAATCAGCAAAAACCCATTTCAAAAGCTATAATTCTGAAGAAATGTTGTTATTATGATTATAAACATGTTTAGAAACGTTTTTTAAAATCCTAGATCATTTAGTCCATTTTTGAGGTTGTTATGTGATCTTTACAAGTATAGGGACTAAAATTGTCATTTTTGAAACTATTTAACATTTTGGGCCAAACGTGTTTTAAAATGCAAATACTAAAATTATATACTTTAGGGGTTAAAAGTGAAATTATACCAAAGTAGAACCAAAAGGACTAATTTTGCCAATTTTGAAACTAAAGAAGATTAATCATGAATATAAGAAATTAATGAAAGTATCATGTTAGTAGGGATCTTTGTACAAAGATGTTCCATCTCGATATTACGTTCTGACTGAGTGGTTGGGTTTACGATTTAAAGTGCCCTCGCTCCTCAAACGTTTATAGAATGGCTTCTGAGTATGATGGCCCGAACAATGGTGCTAGAATTACAACCAAATATTAATAAAAGAATATGTCACCAACACTTAACAATATTGAACTAATAATCAAATACCTGATACTATACACAATGTATTAATCCAGGTTTGTGTGAGATCAAGCTGTTTATGAGACCACATTGTGGTTTGTATGATCAAGCTGTTTATCCGTGAATGAAATATATCTGATCATAGCTCGGATTCCATGGACATAAGGTGAGGTCATAGCCTCACGTTCTAAATTCTTTCTAAATGATTTCAAAACTCATGAGGGGGATATATGCTAAAAATGGAAACAAGTGTTTTTGGTGTGCTTTCCAGATATGATTCATTAACACTATGTTTACTGCTGCCTATGAAAGTCCCTTTTTAAGTGTGAACCGCTAATCATTTCTTAGAATGAGCGCTAATATTGTAAATAGTACTATTAGAGACTGACATCTCCTGTCTGGGCAAGTCGCTCTTGCTAGCACCTCAGTGGTTAAACATGCATACTGTAACACCCCCAAATTTATACAACTCAGTACAGCGGAAGACTAGTTGGTGTTACAGGATAGCACATTACTCGCATCATAGACAACGCATAAAAATCGCGTCGTTTAATAATAATTCATTTCCATTCATAAAGATCAAAGTTACATCGGTCCCAAGTCATATTATTTCATACAAAGTTTTACAAAGTATTTGAATGGAAAAATATAGTTTAGGTGCGGGCCATGAATTCTTGTTGTCTTCCCGAGAATTACCTTCAAGTACCTGAGATGAAACATGTCAAAAGAAAAGGTCAGCGATAACGCCGAGTGAATTCATAGAGTTTAATAAAATCCATCAATATAACTTTGGTATAAAATTAGTACCAAAAATCAATTCGTACAAATCATTGTAATAGGCCGTAAAATAGCCAAAATCGTTTTATACAAATCTTTGTAATAGGCCATAAAATAGCCAAAGTCATTTTATATAAATCCTTATCGAAAATCATAATATAGGCAATTGCCTTAAAAATTATTATACGAGCCAATGTCGTAAAAACATCATACAATACGTCTTATGACGTTGTATAAAATCAAATAAAAACCGTTATATGAATATGGTTATGAAAACCAAAATACAAACATAATATCAATAGTATGACCCAGTATTGCTAGTCAGCAATACATCGTAATTCGGAGCGTCCAGTAATATTTTGGTGATTGGATTATTATAAGCCGCATGACATTGTTACCTTACTAAAACCAAAACGGGTAGCTAACCCGATACCAATTTTGCCCATCTAAAGTAGCGTGTCGTCACAAAGGTCACGCTATGGAAATCTTCTCATACATAAATTCGCTTACCACTCAATGTGGCACGACGGGGATCAACCGTCAAGGCGCGAACTGGGGTGATCGTCCCCAAATAGTACTATTAAATGCATAAGCGTCTACCAACTCCCGGTAGTTCACAATTCATGCTAATGGGACTTTTAGTGACATAACCTAACTTTAATAATCCATTTTATTTCATCTATCGGGTCCATTCATCATTTATCGGGTCATACAATCGGGTCATTCAATCATTCGGGTCCAAAATCAATAAACAAACGATCGGGACAAATGGTGTCCTATTTTGTAAAAACTAACATGTCATCTCCCTCGCGGGTTTATAAAACATTTATAAAAACATTTAAAAGAGTGCGAGGCTATGAACTCACGTTGATATGGGAAGGCGGGCTATCGGCAATTCGGACGTACGATACGTGCTTCAATCACGGAAACCTAGACAAATAATAATCGGTCTTAGACGTTTGTCCAATGACTTTATAAAAATACCAATTATGTATACATATGATGATTATATATATATATATGATGATCAAGTGGGTTTACATATTCTCGTTTACTCCTTTTAGTGTTATATGTCGATAACTTTTATACTAGTTTTCTCGTTTTACCCATTTACGTGTTTTAGGTTCAATAAGCCTATTATAAGTTCTTAACTTGTTTTAATCCTTTTTACACTTATATTATCAGTATTTAAACTTTACAAGTTGGGCCTAAATGGGTTAAGCCCAATAGATTCTTTTTACAAGTTTTTATCCTACTTTGTCCATTTATTAGTCCAATATGTTTATTTAACTTGTTAATGTCCGTATGCCCTATAGTTCGGGTTTTGTCGGTTTTTACTTGTTATACATGTATATATATCAGTATATAGGTTTTATAAAGTTTTCATTAGACGGGTCCAACCATCTAAGTTTTATTTAACAAAAACGTTAATTTTACGGCAATAGCCGAAGAAGTCGTAAAAATCATGTTTATAGTTTTTATTACTTATAAACATTATTTCACCACCATTTATATAATTTATCCATTTGATTAACCTTTTATATATATTTATATAAATAATTTTTGTAAGTTAGTGGGTTTTTATTTTACATTTTATATATTAAAATGTGAGTGCTTATATAATAGTATTATTCTTTAATTTCCAAAAAATCTGATTTTTAACTTCATCTTCACCAAAACTGCCATATCTTGAGTTCTATATGGTGATAGAAGCTCAAATTTTTATCACATAAACTACATGATATGTGCTACATTTAACTCTTCTATAGCTACTGTTGAATCATTTTCTAAATATTTTCTAAAAATCGTCCAAAACAGTAACTTAGATTTATACCCTAAACTTGTTTTGATCATATCTCACTCATTATTTTGATTCCATTGCATCGCCAACTCTCACATGTGTACAAGACTCATAGCTTACTGTATATCAATTCTACTTCATCATTTTATCAGTTTATAACATGTTTCTTTACTGTTTTATACAGCCATGTAATTTAAACAAGATTTTAACCTTGTTTCTTATGGGTTTTCACCTTTTTATCCATGATTATCAACAACAAATCCCCACATAACATTTTTATCATCATATAATCATCATAAATATATATAATAGGAAATAAAATACATGTTTACATAATCAAAATAACAAGAAGTTGAGGAGGACAATCTTTATACCACCAAGTTGATGTAGGTTATGATTTTGACATGGTTTTTGATGGAGAAACTTGTAGACAACCATGACCATCTTCAAGACCACCATGCTTCATGCACTCCTTGTGGAAAATCAGCCCTCCTACTCCATGAAAACTCCTCCTTGGATGTTATAACTTGCACCAATCAATAGGGCTTCAAAAGGGCATCAACATGTATATGAATAACATGAGATTTTGTGGTTGATTTGTGATCAAATGAGGGTGTTTGTGAGAGGAATATGGGACGGCATATGGTGCTAGAGAGAGAGAGAGTTTGTGTAGTTGTTTGCATGAGTGGGAAGTGAATAATGGTTTTAGGTAGTGGTTTTGATGGAACTTAGCTTCAAGTGGAAGCTAAAATGACATGTGTAGCTAGTTTAAGTGATAACTTGACACCAAGTTATCTTGGTGGAGGGTTGTAGCCGGTTTTGATCGGGGTGGGACAAGTGTCCCACTTGTCTCATCCCCATTTAATTACGGGTACTCCTCGATTCTAGTTTCCTCGATTTGCGTGCCCGCGGGTCGTTTTACGAAAAATGTTTTTATAAATTATGAATCACCGTCACAAAACGAATCCAATAAAAATTGTCTCATCAAAAACGGAGTTCGAAAACGTAAATACGTAATCCTAGGGTTTCCGGTTTAGTCGTAAAGGACGTTAAAATAAAATCGTAAGTCCTAATCTCTTCTCGTAAATTTGTGAGTTTATGAACTGACACAAATTTAAAACTCCAAAATAATATTCACGGATAAATTTATTTTCTGAAATGTCGGACTGTCACCAAAGACGGTGTATGTAAACGTAAGCACGTAACGTTGAATCCTCCGGTTTAGACGTAGTCGATGCTACTCCAAGACGTAAATCCAAATTTCTTCCCAAAAATATGTGAGTTCATATTGTAACATTAAAATAATGTTTTTAAATAATATTCAAGAATAAAATATCAATCGTAAATTGACGGATTGTCACAGCATTTACCCCTAAACAGGATCTTTGTCCTCAAAGATCATCTTACCTTACTACTCGCTTCTTATAGAGTTAAAGCCATGTGGGTATTTCCTCCACATTCGATCTTTTCTCACAAGTGTAATTCATTATAATACGCGAGTTTCATCAAACATAACTACGGGAATAAGATCAGGCTTAATGTTGACTTACTTTCTCTATCCATGATGTACACGGGTTTTTGATGAATGCAACTTTTCGCCGATCTAAGCTTTACTAAGAACTATCAGATTTTCACTTGATAGATATTCCATCAAGTTTGATTTACGAAACATAATTCACGCAGTCTTTGAAGTCCTAGGGTAGATCCAGCTTATATGCCTTTCAATCCCAACTTTTACATCATCTCAATGGTCCCAAACAACGGGGACTTATATCCCATGATTTGTCAGATCATGAATTCATTTTTTTCCCAAGGTTAAAAATTGTGGCATAACTTCGCTACCCATTTGGCCCTTCAAGATCTACATTTCACATTCATATAACCTCTTGCCCACTATCGGCGGTTAATAATCAAATCCTAATTTCAACAATCATTTCAGATCTCGCGGGTCGGGTATTTTGCAAGGTTAGGTTCGCCATCATAGGAACCTTAAACCTAAAAGACATGTCCAACTCACAGTGGGTGTATGTCGGATGTCTTCATCTCAACTTCTGCTTATAGATGCTCTAATATTTAGATCCTAACAAGATTTGATCTCAATCCTAATACGATGATTATCAATGATAATCTCTCCAAAGGAAAACGATTATACGGTCTATTACCAAAGGTCAATCATTCAAACACAAAACATCACTTATATTACCATGTATCGTTACTTTACCTCGTCCCTTCGATTTGGGGTGGTACATAGTACTCTCATCAAGGTTCGTTCTCAATGATTTCTGAGCAAATCTCTAGAAATTCGATGCGAAGCGAGGATCTTGATATAGATGATCGATACAGGCACGCTATGTTTACATAACTCTTTTGCATTTATCATTAACGAGAATGATATTAGCAGATTTGGTCAGTCTATCGACGATGACCCAAATCGAATCAAATTCAGATGATGACCTTTGCAATAGCTAGACGTTTACTAATGTATGAGGCGATGTCTGCCTTCATAATTGCCATTAGTACATCTTCTTCAGACAAAGATACTTTTAGTCATAAATGACATAAATAGAATACTTATACTTACAAATTCCTACATAACTATTTCTCACAATCTCCATATTTAGGCAACCACAAGTGGCTTTTAAAACATTCAGCGCTTTCGGCTTCTCAATTTTTAATGGTTCATATTAGCCGCGAACCCCCTTTTATTATCTATTATCTCTTTTTACAATCATCGGCTATTTTTAAATTGTTCGGCAATTTATTTCGCACAATCATTATTAAGGAACATGTCCTAATTGTTTCTTTATCTTTTATACATAATGCGTCGGTATCTATATTCACTTCACATGATGATATAAGTATCATGTCCACAATTTACTCAGATATTCTTTCTATATTAAGCGTCAGTAATTACGTTCACTTTCTCCTGATGAAATAAATATCACAACCGTATTTATTCAAAATTATTTCTTCATATCTTCTGTGTTTTTGTTTCGTCTCATCTATCATTTTTATCCGTTTTACTCAATCCGTCGTCTAAAGCGTCAATAATTATTATGATTAATTAAATAATTATTAGTTAATTTTTATGAGGCGTAAATGTTTTAAATTTCTTAGTTCAACCAATTATATAAAATGTTCAAAATAAATTTGAATTTAATTAACAAGATTTTCGCTGATTTATCGAAAATAATTAATAAGATTCGAAAATGTTCGAAAAACCTTTGTTTATACTTTGGTCAAAGTTCTCTTAGTTGAAAAGCAAAAATTGTCGTTTTAAGTTTTCAGGTTATGGCATAAATGGTTTTACTCAATCCTTCTTAAGTTATCTTGAGGTATACACAAACATTTACCCCTAAACAGAAGTTTAGTTAAATGGTTTGTGTATAAGGGAATAATCCCTTAAAATCCTTTGTTAAGACATTTGTCAAAACATATTTCCATTTCTTTTTGGTAAAATCCAAAGTCTTAAAAGGGCTCTTAATTTTTGAAGAGTCTATATGCATACATCTTACCATTATTAATCCAACGGTCATTTTATGTAAAGGATTAAGTTTTTTTTTTCCCTAAGCGTTAATGGTTCTAATCTTTGAAAAGTCAATATAGCTTTCATTATCCATTAATCACATTGTTAAATCATGTAAAGAATTAAGTCGTAAGTCTTATGTTAAATATTTAAGGTACATGTTTTAATTGTTCGGCCAATTCAGGGCAATCTATAAATAATTATTAACTCATTCTTATTCTTATAAACAAACATATAGTCCTGAATGATCACGAGCATGAATTTATCAAATTACATCCTACACACGTGATTCACCAAATTTATGAATACTACATGTGCATCGGTCAATCCAAACGACATCACGTGAAACTCATAATATTCATTACAATCACCGAATGTAGTGATTGGAATAGATAAACTCTTTCGCAGATGCGAAGTTGATGATAACCATGCTATGGATCAAATTTGCTAGAACCTTGTAAATGATCGAACAATTCTTCCATTTCGAGTTATGGATATCGTTTTCGATTGTCAATTTACTTAGTCACAGTAATCTATAAATATAAGGAAAGATAACACCATAGCTCTTCAGGATGACAGGCTTGGTATAATAAAATCTTTCTCCGAAAACTTCCTCAGTTGTATGGTAATTCCTTTAATTTAGATGGTGCTGACGTACAGTGCACAAGCCATAAGTGCAGCACCGGAAATATAATCAATACCAATTTCAACTTGCCTTAATGGCGAAAGTTTAGGTAATCAACAAATACTTCCTATAGTTTCAGATAAGATAAACATCTTTTAATAAATTCATATTAGGTTCTTTCTAGATTATAATATCTATGACTAATTCGCAACCATTCACGGTAATATTTCAAGTTTTTATACAGGATATAGTCATCCATCCAGAATTATTTAGATCGCTTTTGATAATCAACATCTTATCATTTAGGGGAATTCTACTCGAGTTCCCATCAATTAAGACAATGTCGTCATGTCATAATCAATCAATTTATTCTACTGGAATTATCAACTTTCCAGTTTCATCACCGTTGATAAGATGTGAACTTCTCAAAAGACTATCAATAACTCATAATCCTTCACAGATTCAAGGATATCAGTTGACTCAACTACTATTAAAAGAGTAAGGTCAACGTATAACCTACGCGAGAGAATTTCAAATCAGATACAGACGAAAACATTTAATGAATATGAATATATCCCATGTTTTCATAATTTGAGTACGCATTCGAAAGCTCCTCGGATCGTTACCCAGGTCATTCAAATGAGACCCAATCAAAAGAAACGATAGGAACGTCGATACATCCAGTCGGGTATCAACACTCGGTAATCATATACTTTTCCTAAGAATCTCTCTACGGGAGAATTGGACAAGAACGGAATATCAATTTGTCAAATAAGACAAATTCCACAGATGAGTAAATTCAACTCAGAAGAATAGATGCTACAGGCACATATGTAGGTGTCCCTAACATTATGTCCTTATTTTTCACTTCTTGCAGATCTCATTAAAATTTTAATCTTTCACAATCCTCAAAGAAAATGTAGTGTTTATTCATTAGTTTTATGGTGACTACTAATCAGTCTTGCATAGTCCATTCCAAATTGTATGTAGGCGCGCAACTATATACAATTTCAAGATTAACGATGCAATACTCAGATCGTCAAAATTTTATCATCATGTTTATAATAAAACATTTTCATGCTTAATTCTTAAATAAGAATCAAAAATAAATTTACAAAGATTTTCTTTGTTATGAAAACAATAAGGTTTTCCAAAGTGTTTTATAAACAACTTCATTCAAATAACAATCTCTTATAAATCTCACTATGAATAATCCTTATAGTGATGAAAATTCAGTTTTTCTCAAAGGATACCGTTTCATCTTATAAAAAGAATGAGTGATCTGCAAAAGAGTGATGAAAGCTTGTTCACCAAGAACTAACTACGATATGATAGGAAATGAGCTTAGCCAATTAATCATGAGGTTCATGACCTCGATGGCACTCAGGAAGAATAATCCACAACGTAACTCAAATCAAGATGAGTACTTGTTCAATGGTTGCATCACTAATGCAAACACTAGGATGAAGCAATAAAAGATAGATAACATCGATACATGTAGAATTTAGCAATCAAAGGTAGTCTTTTTCATTAATCACAAACAAGTCAAAATTGTACCGTAACACATTACGTGTCACTATGTCATACAATTTCCAAAACTCATCCTACCAACTGATATCTCAGTTAAGTTAGGGATTTTTAAAAGATACCACAATGAATACTAATCTACAAGAGTCATTAGGTGTTCCACATGTCCCGAAAGATCCATCGGTCCCAAGTCAGAAGAAGATTTCTTCAATTTATTTCTTGGACACTGGGCATCCTCATTAGTGGACAATGGCCTAGGAACAACCTTTAACACAAACCTACAATCAATTAAAACCTTATAATTCAATCACAGAACTTAACGATTTCCTCTTAACAATCTCATACTCCATACGAGTTAAATTTTACTTTATTCAAGTTTCAACCAATTTTATACTCAATTCGATATCCTACCTCATTATCCAATACTTACAACCTTATTCTTCGGCCTTATAAAGGCAATAAAAGCTCAATATGATCAACACTTAACTTCAAATCCTATAACTCTTATAACAACAATTATCAAATGAGTCATTAATATGAAATGACTTAATCAGTCAATTAGACTTCTCGGAAAGGTACTAGTGGCATGAGGCTTTTAGGTAATGGTTCCAATAACAGCCTCAAGTGCAACATTCACCCTTTCGAATTCAAATCTAAGAATTGGATGACAACGAATCAGATGACATCTTTCTAGGTGATAACGTTTTGTCAAACTCCACTCTATAAGGAAAGATCGTCATGACGTCGATATCAAATTTAATCTCGCCAATTCTTCTCCAATGTCACAATCAACTAATATCTACATTTCTACGAATATCAACCATTTGTCGGGATCATAAATATACGCAACTTGGTTTAGATCTAGGATAGCTAGAATTCCTACGAGAATAGCTTCGATTAATTTACTAGGGGAGTTAGGGTTTCTTGTGACAATCTACGTCGTATAAATACCTCGTATAAATATCAAAATAATCATCAAACAATCATGTAATAAAATTACATCATATATATATATATAATCCAAGTTATATATATATATATATTAAAATAACACTTCTCAGTCTGGCCTTGTCGGTAACTCGGGAATTCTTTGGCACCGTTATAGTCAAAAGATTTTTAGACATTTTTAGAAAAATGTTTATAGTTAAAAGATTTTGAAAAGTTTTATTCAAAACCTTAGTTTTAAAAATCTTTCGTTCTCTATAACGAGAGCTCTGGTACCAAACTGTAACACCCCCAAATTTATACAACTCAGTACTGCGGAAGACTAGTTGGTGTTACGGGATAGCACATTACTCGCATCATAGACAACGCATAAAAATCGCGTCGTTTAATAATAATTCATTTCCATTCATAAAGATCAAAGTTACATCGGTCCCAAGTCATATTATTTCATACAAAGTTTTACAAAGTATTTGAATGGAAAAATATAGTTTAGGTGCGGGCCATGAATTCTTGTTGTCTTCCCGAGAATTACCTTCAAGTACCTGAGATGAAACATGTCAAAAGAAAAGGTCAGCGATAACGCCGAGTGAATTCATAGAGTTTAATAAAATCCATCAATATAACTTTGGAATAAAATTAGTACCAAAAATCAATTCGTACAAATCATTGTAATAGGCCGTAAAATAGCCAAAATCGTTTTATACAAATCTTTGTAATAGGCCATAAAATAGCCAAAGTCATTTTATATAAATCCTTATCGAAAATCATAATATAGGCAATTGCCTTAAAAATTATTATACGAGCCAATGTCGTAAAAACATCATACAATACGTCTTATGACGTTGTATAAAATCAAATAAAAACCGTTATATGAATATGGTTATGAAAACCAAAATACAAACATAATATCAATAGTATGACCCAGTATTGCTAGTCAGCAATACATCGTAATTCGGAGCGTCCAGTAATATTTTGGTGATTGGATTATTATAAGTCGCATGACATTGTTACCTTACTAAAACCAAAACGGGTAGCTAACCCGATACCAATTTTGCCCATCTAAAGTAGCGTGTCGTCACAAAGGTCACACTATGGAAATCTTCTCATACATATTTTCGCTTACCAATCAATGTGGCACGACTGGGATCAACCGTCAAGGCGCGAACTGGGGTGATCGTCCCCAAATAGTACTATTAAATGCATAAGCGTCTACCAACTCCCGGTAGTTCACAATTCATGCTAATGGGACTTTTAGTGACATAACCTAACTTTAATAATCCATTTTATTTCATCTAGCGGGTCCATTCATCATTTATCGCGTCATACAATCGGGTCATTCAATCATTCGGGTCCAAAATCAATAAACAAACAATCTGGACAAATGGTGTCCTATTTTGTAAAAACTAACATGTCATCTCCCTCGCGGGTTTATAAAACATTTATAAAAACATTTAAAAGAGTGCGAGGTATGAACTCACGTTGATATGGGAAGGCGGGCTATCGGCAATTCGGACGTACGGTACGTGCTTCAATCACGGAAACCTAGACAAATAATAATCGGTCTTAGACGTTTGTCCAATGACTTTATAAAAATACCAATTATGTATACATATGATGATTATATATATATGATGATCAAGTGGGTTTACATATTCTCGTTTACTCCTTTTAGTGTTATATGTCGATAACTTTTATACTAGTTTTCTCGTTTTACCCATTTACGTGTTTTAGGTTCAATAAGCCTATTATAAGTTCTTAACTTGTTTTAATCCTTTTTACACTTATATTATCAGTATTTAAACTTTACAAGTTGGGCCTAAATGGGTTAAGCCCAATAGATTCTTTTTACAAGTTTTTATCCTACTTAGTCCATTTATTAGTCCAATATGTTTATTTAACTTGTTAATGTCCGTATGCCCTATAGTTCGGGTTTTGTCTGTTTTTACTTGTTATACATGTCTATATATCAGTATATAGGTTTTATAAAGTTTTCATTAGACGGGTCCAACCATCTAAGTTTTATTTAACAAAAACGTTAATTTTACGGCAATAGCCGAAAAAGTCGTAAAAATCATGTTTATAGTTTTTATTACTTATAAACATTATTTCACCACCATTTATATAATTTATCCATTTGATTAACCTTTTATATATATTTATATAAATAAGTTTTGTAAGTTAGTGGGTTTTTATTTTACATTTTATATATTAAAATGTGAGTGCTTATATAATAGTATTATTCTTTAATTTCCAAAAAATCTGATTTTTAACTTCATCATCACCAAAACTGCCATATCTTGAGTTCTATATGGAGATAGAAGCTCAAAATTTTATCACATAAACTACATTATATGTGCTACATTTAACTCTTTTATAGCTACTGTTGAATCATCTTCTAAATATTTTCTAAAAATCGTCCAAAACAGTAACTTCAGATTTATACCCTAAACTTGTTTTGATCATATCTCACTCATTATTTTGATTCCATTGCATGGCCAACTCTCACATGTGTACAAGACTCATAGCTTACTGTATATCAATTCTACTTCATCATTTTATCAGTTTATAACATGTTTCTTTACTGTTTTATACAGCCATGTAATTTAAACAAGATTTTAACCTTGTTTCTTATGGTTTTTCACCTTTTTATCCATGATTATCAACAACAAATCCCCACATAACATTTTTATCATCATATAATCATCATAAATATATACAATAGGAAATAAAATACATGTTTACATAATCAAAATAACAAGAAGTTGAGGAGGACAATCTTTATACCACCAAGTTGATGTAGGTTATGATTTTGACATGGTTTTTGATGGAGAAACTTGTAGACAACCATGACCATCTTCAAGACCACCATGCTTCATGCACTCCTTATGGAAAATCAGCCCTCCTACACCATGAATACTCCTCCTTGGATGTTATAACTTGCACCAATCAATAGGGCTTCAAAAGGGCATCAACATGTATATGAATAACATGAGATTTTGTGGTTGAATTTTGATCAAATGAGGGTGTTTGTGAGAGGAATATGGGACGACATATGGTGCTAGAGAGAGAGAGTTTGTGTAGTTGTTTGCATGAGTGGGAAGTGAAGAATGGTTTTAGGTAGTGGTTTTGATGGAACTTAGCTTCAAGTGGAAGCTAAAATGACATGTGTAGCTAGTTTAAGTGATAACTTGACACCAAGTTATCTTGGTGGAGGGTTGTAGCCGGTTTTGATGGGGGTGGGACAAGTGTCCCACTTGTCTCATCCCCATTTAATTACGGGTACTCCTCCATTCTAGTTTCCTCGATTTGCGTGCCCTCGGGTCGTTTTACGAAAAACGTTTTTATAAATTATGAATCACCGTCACAAAACGAATCCAATAAAAATTGTCTCATCAAAAACGGAGTTCGAAAACGTAAATACGTAATCCTAGGGTTTCCGGTTTAGTCGTAAAGGACGTTAAAATAAAATCGTAAGTCCTAATCTCTTCTCGTAAATTTGTGAGTTTATGAACTGACACAAATTTAAAACTCCAAAATAATATTCACGGATAAATTTATTTTCTGAAATGTCGGACTGTCACCAAAGACGGTGTATGTAAACGTAAGCACGTAACGTTGAATCCTCCGGTTTAGACGTAGTCGATGCTACTCCAAGACGTAAATCCAAATTTCTTCCCAAAAATATGTGAGTTCATATTGTAACATTAAAATAATGTTTTAAATAATATTCAAGAATAAAATATCAATCGTAAATTGACGGATTGTCACACATACTTTATGTTAGCCTCAAAATATTGAGTCAAACAAGAATGTTCGGTCATAGGTTTCTATTGTAATATTTATTAGAACGTTGTAATAAGTAGTTATTTAGTCGTGGTTCACGGGCTTGGATTTAAACTAATTAAAGTCCAAAAGACAAGCCCGGCCCAATATATAGTCCATTAAAGCCCGCATGTGGGTGGACTATATATACTACCCTCCTAGCATGTTAGGAGGGTGGATGGTCATTTGTAACAAATTCTTTTCTCTAATCTAATCTCACCAAGTTAATCATCTCTCTCTCTACTTTCTCTCACTACTTTATCTCTCTAGGAATTCATCTCTTCTTCATCTATTTTCTTTCTTTCTTCATTGCTTAATCAATCACAAATATAAGGGACAACATTTGATATCAATCGCCATGGGGTAGTTTTGTGATTCGTTGTTGATTTTACTTGGTTCGTGTGATTTTCTCTTATAATCATCTCGAATTTAAGATTCTTTTTGTGTTTCTATGCTCTAAATCTTGATATAAATCTTCTACATAGCTGTGGTAGAGATTTGGTCGCATTTGGTTGGTAAAAATCGCGGATTTCTTGTCGAAAAATTCATTTTTTTACCCCAAAATCTCGTAACTGTACTAGTATTCCGATTGGTGTAATCGGAAAAGGGTTTTAACATTCCGACAAGCTTTTCCGATCAACATTCCGATTGGACTTCAAATATTCCGACTGGACTTCAGATATTCTGATTTGGCATTCCGACAAGGTATTCCGATTTGATATTCCGACAAGGCCGTTCCGATCATCATTCCGATTAGACATTCTGACGAAGGGATTCCGATTAGACATTCCGATCATACATTCCGATTAGACATTCTGATCATACATTCCGATTAGACATTCCGATCAGACATTCCGATTGGACATTCCGACGAAGTGATTCCGATGACATGTTTTGCTAATTTTTGTTTGAGTATTTTTTAGACTTAGCCACCATCTAGACTAGTTTCGGAATATCGTTTCCACGAAGATCAAAAAAAAAATTAAATTCAAATTTTTTCCATACTAGTTTTAAGACATTTCTAGCTCGATTTCAAATTTTGGCGATTACAAAATTTTTTGGTCTACCGTTTTGTCGGACTGGAGAATTTATTGTCGGCCTGAAAAAAAAATTGCAATTTTCGGAATTTAAACCACAACAACAATCACAACAAATCTACTTAAGATCCATATTCACTTCATCATTTCAGAGAATATTGAGATGGATTCTACTGCCGAATATTGTGTGACGAACAACAACATAATGGTGGCGGGTAACAAAGAGAGACCACCAATGCTTGTATCTGGTCGGTATGCTCAATGGCAATCACGTTTCATACGATACCTTGAAACAAGACCTAATGGTGATGCCTTGAGGAAATGTATTACTCATGGACCATATATATTCAAGAAGATCTCAATTCCTCCAAGAGCAGCCACAGATACTACTGATCCAATACCTTCAAGTGAACATGATGAAACAAGAGATGATCTCACACCTGAAATTTGTGCTTGGCATGATGCGGAGAAGGAAGCCATCTATATGGTTTTAAATGGGATTGGAGATGATATTTACTCCACGGTTGATGCATGCCCGACAGCACATGAAATGTGGACTGCTATTGAACGCTTGCAACAAGGAGAATCACTCAACAAACAAGATGTCAAAACAAACTTGTTTTGGAATTTTGGCAAGTTTACTTCAAGGGATGGAGAATCAATTGACTCTTACTACTCCAGGTTTTATAAGATGATGAATGACATGACAAGAAATAATCTGCAAGTCTCCACCATGCAAGTCAATGTCCAATTTCTTCAACAACTTCAACCCTAGTGGACACGATTCGTCACTTTGGTGAAACAGCAAGAAAAGTTAGACGAGGTCTCATATCATCGACTTTTTTACATCTTGAAGCAATTTCAGAATGAAGCAAATGAGATTCGAACTGAACGTGTTGCCAAGACGGCTAATCCACTTGCTTTACTGACTACCACTCAACATGTTCAAGATCCTCACTCTCGTGCTCCTAAGCCATACTCCAATACATCATCCTCACCATGATATTCCACATCATCTAAGTCTTCATCTTCCACAAAATCTCGAGGTAAAGCGCCAAGAGCACCATCACCACCATCTGAGTCCTCATCTGAAGAAGATAGTGATGAAGACCAAGCTCAAAAGAACCGAGAGATGAAACAACAAATTGCTTACATAATGAAGACTTACAAGAAAATCTACAAACCCACCAACAACAATCTTCGCACATCATCTAACACAAAGAACCGATATGTTGAGAGTCCTCCAAGGTATGACACACGTCGACGTGGTGAAAGTCCTTCTAGGTATGATCGACATAATCCAACGCATGTTGAGGGTTCTGCAAGATATGATCGACAAACTGCAAAGTATGATACTCAGAGGATTGCTGCTACTACTGGGAATAGGGAAACGGTTGGAAGTCAAGTGGTTCAGCAGGGCGGGATTCAATGTTTTAATTTCCAAGGATATGGGCATATGGCAAAGGAATGCAGGAAGCCGGAAAGGGTTAGAGACTCCAGCTATCACAAGGAAAAGATGTTGCTATGCAAGAAAATGGAAGCAGGGGTTAAATTGTCAGCTGAAGAAGGAGCCATGCTTGATGATACTGATGATGAAGATTCTGATCAAGAGCTTGATTCACATTACTCGTACATGGCAAAGGTTGAAGAAGTTCTCAAAGTCACTGAAGATGACAATGGCCCTATCTTTGACACTGAGCCAATCGATAAGGTACACACTTCTGATGAATATAATGTGTTTGGTGATATTCATGAGCATAGTAATCTACCCAATGCCATTAATGACACGTGTATGATGGAAACGGTTGATAGCAATACCACACCCGATTCATCAGACATGTGCAATAATGAGTCTGAGGATGATCAACATGCAAATGAATATGATGAAGAGGAACGTATTGCGCTTGCTAATTTAATTGCTACTTTACAAAAAGATGTCACTGAAAATAAAAAGAGTCAAAAGCAATTAAAGAAGGCAAACTCTACGCTCACTCAAAGTTTTGAAGAATGTAAAGCTGCTCTTATCAAATCTACTGAGATGACTGAAAGCTATAGAGATGAGCTCCTTCAGAAAACCAAAGAGCTTGAGGGGTACAAGGGAAGTGCGTTAAAAAGTCAAAAGGACTATTTTGAAAACAAATATAATACAACTCTTGAGTTATTAGCTAAAGAGAAGCGTCAATATAATGTTTTCTTAGTGGATGAACGTCAAAAAACGTACCTTGTCAATACCAAAGTTAATGAACTTGAACAAAAGCTCTCTATGACCACTACCGATTCTGCTAAAATTCTAGATGATAAGAAACAAGAGGTAGATGCGTTAAAACAAGACTTCAAAAGTAGATATGATAAAGAAACCGAAAAAGTTACGAAACTAGAAGCACAAGTCTACTTTTTGAAGAACGTTGTTTATAAAACGCATGATTCTATTCAATCCGTAAGAATGCTAGCACCTCCATCGATGTTTAAGGGTCAAGCTAGCTTTGCAAGTCCTGAGTACCTTGCCAAAGCTCAAGCTGCGAACCCGCATCTTTATCTTGATGAGACTGAAAGGACAGATCTTGATTGCATGCCTGTTAGTGTCAATAGTGAAGAGACTGCCCTTTGGGATGCTGATAGTCAACCACTTGTTAATAAGGAGTTTGTGAAACCATATAATTATGCTTATGAGAATAGTCTTTATGGCCTTTTCAAAAAACAAACTCAGAAAACTCGTGAGGAAGTGTTCCTTGAATGCAAACAAAAGAGAATTCAATGGAAGAAAGCATTTGCCCCTAAGAAATCTAATGTTTACAAATACATAAACTACCTCCCTCTAGATGAATCTAAAAGAAAGAGTAGGAAAACATTAGGTATTCTTAAACACCACATAGATAATGTTAAATCTATTGTTGAAAGAGACTGGGAAAAACGTGAAAATGCTGAGTGGACACGTCCGATTCCTCACGATATTACCTTGCTTGTCAAAGAACTCTTAATTCCAAACACGGCGTTGATTAAAGAAACTGTTCTTCAACTTGAGGAGTTCATTCGGACTGAAATATTTGATGATTTAAAATATGTTGAATATATTGAGAAACACATTGATGATCTTCAAATGGAGAAGTCTGATTTCTCAGATGAATATGATTTACTCTTGCAAGAATGCGTTTCTAAAGATGTTATGTGTGCTTATTTTACATCTTGTGCTGATATTGATGAATATTCTGAAGTTGCATGCCAATATCTTGATAAGATCAAAGAATGTGAACGTCTTGAAATTGACCTTTCGAAACGTAAAGAAAATGTTGACAAAAAGGCTTTTGAGTTACTTCAACACAAAACTGATTTCCTTCAAAAACATTGTCATTCACTTGAACTTGCTTTGCAAAAAGACGTTGGTCGTTTTCCACATGATAATAAATTGCAAGAAAAACTTTCCCAAACATTTCGAGAAATGAATGAACAGAATTTGGAAATTAAAGGGTTGAAAGCTCAATTACAAGACAGGGACAGAGCGATAGCAGAGTTGCAGAAACTCATTGCTAAAATGGGTGGGAAAATTGTGGAACCTAGCATTAAGAAAAATGTTGTTAGACAACCCAATGCCTCCAAAGAGAATAGATCCTCTATCTTGGGAAAACCATCTGCTTTATCTAATTCCTCGTTTGCAAAACCTGTGTTTGCCCCTAAGATGGATGGAAAGGAAAGGTTACCACAAGCTCAACCCATAAGGAATCCTGTAGCACCAAGCGTTAAGCACAATAATGTGATTAAACCAGGGATGTATAGAATGTCCACGAAGCCCACAAACAAAGATACTCACTCGCCTCAGACTTCTAGAAACACTAATATTCGTGTGTCTTCTGCTACAGGAATAGTCTCCACTACTAGTGTTAGCCGGCCTCAGCTTAAGAGCACTCAAGTGAATGATAAGGTCTGGAAACACAAGAATCAAGGGAAGATGAAGAAAGTAGAAGAACACCCTAGGAATTTGAATGTTTTTAAGAATAAAAAGTCTGTTATCGCTTGTAATGACGATTTGAATGCTGTGAATAATTTGAATGCTATGAATGTGAAATTTGTTTGTGTCAAATGTGGCAAGTGTGCTAATGCTAATCATTCTATGTGTGCTATGAATAAAGTCACAGGCGTAGATACTAGAACTAAGAAGCAAGTTGCGATGCCTATTAGAGCTAGTAAACCCAAACGAAAGATGAACCATTCTGGTGCCACCCCTACTAAGAAAAGTAATGCATCAGACTCTACCACTAAGAATCCTAGAAGCAAAATTAAGGAATTATATGAGTCTACCAGTAAGTCTTGGAAATGGTGGTTTGCTAATCAATGTCCTCCCGGATATAAATGGATGCCTAAAGTTAGGACAAAAAATGTGAAAACGAGTGTTAGTTTGCCTTTAAATGTTGATAAGGACACTAATGATTCTACTATCACAACTACTGTGGTATCCAATTTAGCAAATGCTCCATCGTGTTCTAACTCTTCTGCAGGTGATACAAATAATTCTCTTCATACTGGACTCCGGATGCACGAAGCACATGACTGGGAATCTCAAGCTTCTAATTAACTTCGTGGAGAAGTTCCTAGGTACGGTCCGATTCGAAAATGATCAATTTGCACCGATCCTAGGATATGGAGATTTGGTTCAGGGGAATATCACGATTAAAAGGGTATACTATGTCGAAGGGCTCAATCACAATCTTTTCTCGGTTGGTCAATTCTGTGATGCGGATTTGGAAGTTGCTTTTAGAAAGAAGACATGTTTTGTTCGTGATTATGATGGGAATGACTTACTTACCGGTACACGGGGTACTGATCTTTACACAATTTCACTTCAAGACACAACTTCATCAACTCCAATTTGCTTCATGGCAAAAGCTTCAACGACTCAGGCATGATTATGGCATCAACGTCTTTCTCATCTAAACTTTGATACCATTAACTTGCTTTCCAAGAAAGATATTGTGAGAGGCCTTCCAAGCTTGAAATTCATCAAAGATCATCTTTGTTCTTCTTGTGAACTTTGTAAAGCTAAACGAAGTAGCTTCAAAACAAAGACCACACCAAGCTCTAAAGGACGGTTAGATCTTCTTCACATGGATCTGTGTGGTCCAATGCGTGTTCAGAGTATCAATGGAAAGAAATATATTCTGGTTATTGTCGATGATTACTCAAGGTACACATGGACTCACTTCTTGAGGTCCAAGGATGAAACACCTGAAGTTCTCATCAGCTTCCTTAAATTGATACAACGTGGTCTTCAAGCTCAAGTTAAAGTGGTTCGTACTGACAGAGGTACAGAATTTTTGAATTCAAATCTGAGAAAGTATTTTGAAGCCGAAGGGATTGAACATGAAACATCTATTGCTCGAACACCCGTACAAAACGGCGTTGTTGAAAGACGAAACCGTACTTTGGTTGAAGCTGCTCGAACATTATTATCCGCTTCAAAACTTCCACTGTACTTTTGGGCCGAAGCTGTGTCAATCGCATGCTATACACAAAACCGTTCCTTAATTATCCCAAGACATGAAATGACACCATATCACATAATTCATGATCGAAAACCTTCACTCAAACACCTTCATGTTTTTGGATGTACTTGCTACATTATTCGAGATGGTGAAAATTTGGATAAGATGAAAGAGAAAGGTGATGCATGTATTCTTGTGGGATATGCAACTCAGTCAAAGGGATATAGAGTATACAACAAGAGAACAAAATTGATTGTCGAGAAACAAGTTGTATCGAAGTCTTCCGCTGTAACTCATGATAAAAATGATGATACCGACATCGTCAACAACCGGATACAATTTCATCTACTTCAACACGGGTTGCTGAAGATTTACCTCCTCGGAATATCACTACAACACTCGATCCTACAACATCCACAACTACTGTCATTGCTCCAGAGAACACAAATCAAGCAGACAATGCATTATCTGACGAAGACGAATTTATCAACCCATTCGGTACACCGGTACACGAAACTGGAGAGTCTTCTACTCGCCATGTTGATCCGTCAAATATGCACACGTTCTACCAACGAAATCCTTCAACACATCATTGGACCCGAGATCATCCTTTGGTTCATGTCATTGGAAACCCTTCACAGCCCGTTCGTACAAGACGACAGCTTCACACCGATGGTGATGTTTGTATGTTCGCACTCGCCGTGAGTACGGCTGAACCGAAAAACATCAAAGAAGGCATGGCTGATCATGCTTGGATTGAATCGATGACGGATGAACTTCAACAATTTGAAAGACTTAAAGTCTGGGAACTTGTTGACAGACCATACGATGTAACACCATTAAATCTTCGATGGATCTGGAAAAATAAGATGGATGAAGAGAACACGATCATCAAGAATAAATCTAGACTATTGGCTAAAGGGTATGGACAGAAAGAGGGTATTGATTTCGAAGAATCATTTGCACCAGTAGCTCGAATGGAAGCTGTCAGGATTTTTCTTGCTTATGCTGCACATAAGGGATTCATCGTTTATCAAATGGACGTAAAGACGACGTTTCTTAACGGTCCTTTGAAGGAAGAAGTCTATGTCACGCAGCCGGAAGGATTCGTCAATCCTCATTATCCTGACAAGGTGTATCGTCTCCACAAAGCACTTTATGGACTCAAGCAAGCTCCAAGGGCGTGGTACGACGAACTCTCGAAATTCCTGGTCTCCAAAGGTTTCTCAAAAGATTCCATTGATCTAACTTTGTTCACTTATAAATATGGGGATGACATTCTGCTTGTGCAAATTTATGTTGATGACATTATTTTCGGGTCTACAAACCCAAAACTTTCAAAATGGTTTGAAAAAGTAATGCACAGCAGATTTGAAATGTCTATGATGGGCGAACTAAAATTCTTTCTAGGAATTCAAGTTCACCAATCCCCAAGTGGTATCTTCATTAACCAAGCTAAGTATTGTCAAGAGATAATCAAAAAGCATGGTATGACATCATGTGACCCCGTTGGGACACCATTATCAACCACATCCCTAGATGCTGATTTGGAGGGATTACCCATAGATCAAACAAGATATCGTTCCATGATCGGGTCCCTCATGTACTTGACAGCGAGCAGACCTGATATACATCATGCTACATGTTATTGTGCACGATATCAAACACGACCAACTGAAAAGCACCTCAAGGAGGTTAAACGGATCTTTCGGTACCCACTGAAAAGCACCTCATGCAGGGTGTCTTGATACACGTAAAAGTACTTCTGGTGGTGCACAATTTCTAGGTCAAGACAAGCTTGTGGGATGGTCTTCCAAGAAGCATGATTGCACGTCACTTTCATCAGCCGAAGCGGAGTATGTGTCTCTATCTGCGTGTTGTGCTCAAGTTCTTTGGATGAGAACACAACTCACGGATTATGGCTTCCATTTTGATAAAGTACCTATGTACTGTGACTCAAAGTCGGCCATAGCCATCTCCTGCAATCCGGTTCAGCATTCCCGCACGAAGCACATTGATGTCCGATATCACTTCATTAAGGAACAAGTTGAAAAGGGTATTGTTGAATTATAATTTGTTGGAACTGATTACCAATTAGCTGACTTGTTTACAAAAGCTCTTTCGAAAGAGAGGTTTGCGTATCTAGTTAGGCAAATTGGTATGAGATGTTTGACTCCAGCAGAACTGGAGGTTCTGGCAAAGAAGCCTGCTTGATTCATCTATCAAACATCTACCTGTAAATATTAATCAAAAAGCAAAATACAAAATTAAAAAATCTTTAATAATCCAAAAATATTCTTCTCGACATGTCTTTCAGTATCGATAATATGGACGTACCTAGAAATGTCGCTCAATAACGACACGGGTGTGTACATAAAGCTCGAATGAAAGTTGTAAATATTTTTCAAAACATGTCATTTCTATCTTTTCAACAGGAAATTGTCTATTTTGGACAATATTTCCAACAACGGGTAGAGCAATCTATCTCGGGTTGAGCTTGTCACAAAACATTCAACGTTTTGAGCTCAACACAATGGCTTGTAATCACTTTCAGATTGCAACACCGGATCTAAATTCACGGGGGAGTGTACGCTTTTGTACTCTTACCCTTAGCAAAAGAAGTTAAATCTTCTTACACTTGAGTGGATTCGTCAAGACATTCAAAGTCTATGAACTCAAGTTTATGCTTCAGAAAAACCTCTTCGACAAAAAGAAATAGGATTTTTCAAATAGCGTTGAACACAATTTCTCAAGAATTTCTCAATGATTATTCAAAATCTTTCAAAAAATTGTGTGTTCAACAACTCCCATCCTTAAAAAGCGAAATGTGGATCATATCCTCACAATGACAATTCAATTGGATCAATTTTTGAGGGGGAGCATTATAACTTCATGCAAAAGATTAACACATCTTTCTCCCGGAGATTTCAAGACTATTTTTCAAAATATATTTTAATCAAATTTGGTATCTCTAATATCAAAAGATTTTATATATTAGAGATAGGGGGAGAAAATGTGATTAAAATGTGATCTATAAGACTCAAGCACTTTAACTCTTACCCACATGTGCGAAACACTTTCGATTATCGATGCACATGTGAAGGGGGAGCTTTTCTGAAACGACAAAACTAGCAAGGTGTTAAATGTTTTTCAAACACTTTGTTAGAATTTAAAGTGGTTTTCATGGTTACGATCAAATACCCACAACATCTTTAATTCACGACGTTATTGGTGTCAAAAGGGTGGTTAGGTTTAAGTCCTATGATCCAACCAGAACCGGAGGGATCTTCCCAGGGACAATCCAATAGATTATTAGAAGTCCTTAGGAAAGATGGAGTAGAATGTGAACGTAGCTGAATGCCGACTAAGTACTGATGATAGCACTGAAACAATCACAACAAGGTGCTATTAATGATGTCTTGGTAAGCATTGAAGGGGTTGAAGAATGAAAAAGAAATGTAAGGATAAAGGGTGTAAAGAAAGAAGCCCTCCATACAACTTAGGCAGAAACCGGGTTAACTCATCATGAAGACAAACTCATCATGGACCCAGTGATGTGAAGCACAACCCTTTCCTAGCTACTCAGGCTTCTCTCAAAAGAAGTTTGTTTTATTGTCACGGAGATCAACACGACTTCTATTGACTTTCTCACTTCGAGATAGTTGATACTGAATAGGTGGAATCTGCTCCATCCTCCGACCACTAAAAGTGCACAAATCGAGTCTAGAGCCAAGAGATCAATCAAATCTCGTTAGGACACATGGATGAAGATCAAGAGAGTCCTACGCTATATCCTTGTGATATTGCTAGAACACTCAGAGTGATACTACTTAGTATTCGCAATGATGAGTAGAAATCCTTCCAGTGTTAACATCAAACAGCACTGCGGTAGGTCATATGCAAGATTCTTTATGAATTGAACATATGTAAAACTGAAAAGCAACGGTGGTTTGATTCTGAATTGATTCAAACTCGTTTCAGGTTTCTACGCAATATCTTTATGGTCTTGCCAGAACATTCAGAGTGATATTCATTAATATTCACAGTGACGAATGGAAATCCTTCTAGCGTCAACATCAAACAGCGCTACGGTAGGTAACTTGCGAGATTCTTACGAATCAAGCTTGTGTCAACTGGAAAGCAAAAATGGTAAGATTCTTAATGAATCAAACTTGTTCCAGGAATTTGAATTGACGACTTTAATCAAGCGGATATTTATCCAATTGATTCACTCTTTATGTTCGCAGTCTTGCTTTGAGACGGTCGAGTAAAGAGAACGGCTAGTACTGCCACGAAACCCTGTCAAGGAGATTCTTAATTGAATCTACCTGATCACAGGTACGATATTTAATATCGTATAACGGTCTTCACCGACCGGAGGTAAAACGCTACCGATTTAGGACGAATGTCAAAGCCATTCAGTCCGTGTCTATGTTTTGTCTCGAGAAGGTGGCGTCACGGTGTACTCAGCAAAGTCAAAGATTCACAACCACATATTCATGCCCAAAGACTTATCCAACAATTGATAGTGTGAGCATGTGGATAAAGACACAAGATCACAAGATGGCAAAGACAAGTCAAGAATGATTTAAAGATCTCAAGACTTAAAGACAAAGTCGAAAGACAACGACAAAGGCTCAAAGATCACAGCATGAAGGAACAAAACTACTGTTACACGTTCAAGACTCTTTTATGACGAAATTCATAAATCTCCATTGGAATCCAAATATCAAAGAGGAATGACCTCACATTGGGGGAGATTGTTAGCCTCAAAATATTGAGTCAAACAAGCATGTTCGGTCATAGGTTTCTATTGTAATATTTATTAGAACGTTGTAATAAGTAGTTATTTAGTCGTGGTTCACGGGCTTGGATTTAAACTAATTAAAGTCCAAAAGACAAGCCCGACCCAATATATAGTCCATTAAAGCCCGCATGTGGGTGGACTATATATACTACCCTCCTAGCATGTTAGGAGGGTGGATGGTCATTTGTAACAAATTCTTTTCTCTAATCTAATCTCACCAAGTTAATCATCTCTCTCTCTACTTTCTCTCACTACTTTCTCTCTCTAGGAATTCATCTCTTCTTCATCTATTTTCTTTCTTTCTTCATTGCTTAATCAATCACAAATATAAGGGACAACACTTTATTTTGCTAATCAGGATAGTTTGGTAGACTTGCTCATAAGGGCAAACGGTTGGTTCCTATGTCTAGTCGTGGTATCATAAGCTTAGTGCAATTGAATCATAATATTATTCAAACTTACGAGCAAATAACAACGTACCTCAGGAAAATAGATCTTGTATTCAAACTGATTTTTAAAACTTATAAATTCACTCAACCTTTGTGTTGACTTTAAGCATATATTTCAGATAAATGGTGACTAATAGCATGGAGCAGCACAAGGATGGCATGAAGAGGCACAAGACTAAAATTATTCTAGATTTTGGGAACCCCATATTGTAAAACTCTGATTTTTCAATGAAATATAAAGAATGTTGATTGCATCACTCTTTTGAGTTGTTTTCTATTATTATGACTTGTGTTCTATGATGTAATACCCCATATCAATGTTCCGTTGCATAAAGGTAAAATGGGGGTGTTACAGATTGGTATCAGAGCCATGGTTATAGAGAACACGAATTAAAATCTTGACTATAACTACTTTTAAAATAATTTCAAGAAAGTCCTCGTTTGCCAAAGCCAGTGCTGCTACAAGAATGACTGTACTGATACTCCCCTAGATTATGTGTAAGCTTATTTGGTATTATGCATAAGCGATTTCATATTTAGATACCATGTTTATGTGTATGTACTTATGAGTAATAAATAAGTTAGGATTTATCGACGTCTCTAGAAATAGGTATCCCTATCTCCCTCCTATTATCATCTTATCGGATTCTCAAGATGAGCGTTCTGTAAGTATTCCTAAATTTATTTCATCTTCTGATGAATAATCCTTACGATACTTCAGAAAATGCACCCAAAGACCAGAAAATCCCAAAAGCCGTTTTGCCTTTAGATTATGACCGATATATGCAAGTTATACATGCATATAATGAAGAAATAGCTTTTACACCTCATCACCAAAGATATCCATCACCTTACCCTATTAATACACCATCACCTATATTTGAAGATTCACCCATAAGATATCCTACCCTATTTAGAAAACTTCCTCCCACGCATATTGAAGATATTGAAAGACACTGGAAAAGACGAGGAGTCATACAACGAGATTAAAAGAAGTTAGAAGAAGATTTGTAGAAAAGATGAATCATTAGACTAGAAGTTGAAAATACTTTCAACTTTATGTCTTTACTTTTACATTAACAGAGAAGCTTGTCCTATAAGTTTAAACAAGACAAGTTGTTAATAAATAAAAGTCGTGTTTCTCATCTTGTCGTTTCATATTTATTTTTGAGGAGTAAGAAACCCCTATTTCTTGGATTTCTCATAAATGATTATGAATTAAATTGCGTTAATTCAGGAAGAAAGCATATACTTGACAAAGTCTATATTTTTGGAATTTTCGTTATCTTCGATGATAGTACGAATTATCAGTTGAATATAACCCGCAATTTGGAAGAAAGACTTCAGAAGATATATGGTATGCTTGGCTATTATATAAGACAAGTTGTTGCATATCAAATTATGTTACGGTTATGCATGAGTCATATCTTTATAAATCCGTTGTAAACTTTGGAACTATGTTTCGTAGGTGGATTTATTATCGTCAGATATGAATGATAATCAACATATTAAGTTTCCCTACACCCTACCAAATAAACCCAAAAGATATACCTCATGTTCGATAAACGTTTATATGTATTCCTATACATATGTGACAAATGTTTTCTGATATGAGTATACCTTGGATTCTGAATTATTCTTTCACCTCATTCTAAACCCTAAAAAGTATTTGACGAAGAATTAACGATGTTGTGGTTACAATCCTGCAAGTGCAAATTGTCAATAAGAAGTATTATTCGGAAGAAGACTCGATACCTAGTTAGTTTTTGATATCCAAGGAAGAAAAAATGTTATTAGTATCACCCGTTGGATTGAAGAAGCCAAATTAATCATTTTTCTATCGTAGTAATCGTATTTGGAATTGAGAAATGAAGCTTGCTATAAGAAGATAGCACTTCGTCAATTATCTTGGTAAATTCTTTATACTCAATCCATTGAGATAAAAGGAGTGCATAAGATCGCTTGATTAAATTTCAAGTATTTCTTAGAAAGATGACCCGGAAGATGAAAGAAGAACTCCGCTATCTAATGATAAAAGGAATTAACCTCGAGACATACACGAGGAAATTTCAAGAGTTAGTATAGTTAGATCCTATTCCGTAGAATGATAAAAGCCTTCATCCGAAGATTTCATCATGGAATTATGTCATGGAATTTCATCTGAAATTCTATTAAGAAGACTCCATCAAAAGATTTTGTTAGGAAAGTTTAAGAATTTTTTTCAAAGATTTTAAAGAAAGATTACCACTTCCAAAAATCCTAAATTATTGGAAGAAGGGATTAACATATTCCAAAAGTTAATGAACAAGGTAATTAAGCACAATCCTGTGCAAAAATTGGAAAAATCTTAAGCGTAAACTCGGCAGTGAATGAACGTCCGTAGAGTCTAGTAAACCAGAACATAGGATGATGAATCCAATCTACGGTAAATATGATGGAAATTTTCTTATGTGCAAGAAATGCACTCACCATAACACAGAACTTTGCACCATCCGGTGTTAGATTTTCAACATTGTAGATCATTGGACTAGGATTTGTAAGGGCAAGTGGCCTTATAAATCATATGCTTGATAATATTATTTTGTATTTTATTGGGAATAAAATACCATCTTCTGTTTAAGCGTCGTTCGTCTCTAGAAAACCGTATTCTTAGATTTTATATACAGACGTCTTACACACGCCAAGGTAAAAGGGAAACTTAAGGGTAGAACATTTGTCTATATTCGTGTTATGTCGGAAATTTCTAAGTCAATGATTTACATTCTGTTTATTTGATTGAATTAGAACGCTTCTTTAGTCAAATAAATAAATTTAAATCACTAAATTTATGATTTCTTAATTGCATAAAGTTGAACGCATCTTTATGTTAGTGAGAATTTATAAATGGACTTAAAGAAATTCATGTTAGACAAGTATAGACCTAATAAAACTAGAATACTTGTGTTCTTAAACCGTATGCTTTTACTGAAATATGTTATTACATGGAGTGCCCAAACTGTTACTTGCTACCCAAATTTCATGAGTCATTAAACACTTACGTGTGCGCTAATAAGGTGAATAGATCTATTAGAAAAGTACGTCAATATTTGTCTTAGATTTGGAATTTGTATACTTAAGTAATCCATTCAACCTGAAGAAACTTTGAAATCCTTATATTATGCTCTAACAAAAGAAGCAGAATATTGAAAGTCATCCGACTTACTAGTTCAATCTGAATTTCCTCCATGGAAATAGGAAAGACAATGAGGATTTTGTTTCTTCAGGTAGACATGACGCCATCTGGATCATTGTCAATTATCTTATTAGAGCCAAAGGATTTATTCCTATTTAGGAAATTGATAATATGGAAACTCTGACAAGATTATATGCGAAATAATCGGTTGACATAGAGTATCAATATCTATCATCTAAGATCGTGACGAGCATTTCACATCTTGATCCTAAAAGTATACTCCAAATTTGTGTGTACTAATATGTTAAGTGGAAGAACTACCCAAATACTAAACTATATACTCCACGTATGTGTTTATAAGTTTTGGAAAAGAACACTCACCATTGGAAAAATTTTCCCGTGTAACAATAGTTTTCATGCTAGAATCAAAGCAATACTACTTGAAGCACTCTATCGAAGGAAGTGCCATTTACGTATCTGATGGGCTAAAGTTGGAGATTTTCAACTTACAAAACCCAAAGTAGTTCATGAAACTATTTGAGAAGGTTATATGAGAATAGAGCTTCATAGTACGTTGAATAGTGACCGTTAGGTAACTGCTATATTGAAGTGTTGATTTAAGATAAATTGGAAAGACTCTTTTGATAAAGATTTCTTACTGTGAATGAGAAATTACACCATATTAAACAGTATCTAGTTGAAAAGTATCTTTTCTCTATCAATTACCAAAATTGATTTTGAAAAATGCGATAATCAATTCAAGATTTTGAATTGAGCAGTGACATATTGACTTGAGTTTCCAAAAGAACTCAGTAATAATCACAATCCTTTTCGTATTTTGGAATCTAAGGAAGAATTATGTGATTAATTGGTATGTTTTCAATATTTCATTTGGTATTAAACTAAATCCTTGTGAGGTAATAATATGATTTTGACCACTAAGATATGAATGATATTTCATATATAACTATTTTGATGAAAATGATGATAAAAGCGATCGATATAAAACTAAATACTAGTAGTAAAGCTGTATTCTTGATATGTGAATAAAATTCTTTGAGCACCTAAGAGCTAGGTTTGCCCTTGATATGTTATGTTACCCTTATAATCTTAGGACAAGATTTCTATAAGGGGAGAGACTGTGACAATCCTCAAAATTCATATCTATGCTATAAGCAATAACTGTCTCAATATGAAAATTTTGCTAGAAATTTTTTATTTTCTATATCTTACTTGGTAAGATGAACTACTTCTCACAACCTGAACTACCATTACAACATATTCCTATATGTTGTCAATACAATGTATATATAAAGTCTAAGATCTAAGATTGATCTAATAAGTTCAATATTAATAAGAACATCTTAAACATAACCATGATGCCCTAAATTCCCTTAGAAACCTTAGAATCACTATAAATGAGTTGTAAAGTCAAGAATGGTAAGCTATGAATGGAGAACACATGTGAATGAGTCATTATGGAATATAAACAAGCTGTAAATTATACTTTAAAGACATAATAATACCTAAGAATGGCAAGAACAAATGATACAAAGCTAAGTACAAGTAATTGTACATAATAGTCTAGATCACCACCTAGAAATCCTTGGTAAATAATATTTCATGCAATGTAATTATATAATATCCATGTACAAGTATCAAAACAATATACTAATTGTAATCTATCATATAAAGTAAAGTTAATTGATCACAAAATGCTAATATTCACTAATCCAAGGCTAATTACAAGCTAAGACCTAGTAACCAAGATTAGTATATAAAATCCATTTCACATTGAATTAGAGTCTATTCTTTTGTTATAAATTATAAAACTCAACTATGCATCATATTAAGATTATACATTCATTTCAAGTCAAGTTATAAGTTGGTAAAGCATAAAGTACAAGTTATCAAAGCATAGGATCTTAAGCTCCCATAGTTGTCCCTAGAATATGATCAACCTATACAAACCCTTAAACCAAAAATATAGAATCCCTAGAAGTAATAAAAATACTATATAAGCCCAATAATAAGTGTTTATAAAGGTGCAAACACTAATTACCCAAGATAAAAAGTCATTAGGATTAATGACCTAAAAACCCTAATATTAAGAAATCTACATGGAATCACTACCTAGTTTGTAACACCCCCAAATTTATACAACTCAGTAAAGCGGAAGACTAGTTGGTGTTACGGGATAGCACATTACTCACATCCTAGACAACGCGTAAAAATCGCGTCGTTTAATAATAAATCTTTTCCATTCATAAATATCAAAGTTACATCGGTCCCAAGTCATATTATTTCATACAAAGTTTTACAAAGTATTTGAATGGAAAATATTGTTTAAGTGCGGGCCATGAATTCTTGTTGTCTTCCCGAGAATTACCTTCAAGTACCTGAGATAGAACATGTTAAAAGAAAAGGTCAGCGATAACGCCGAGTGAATTCATAGAGTTTAATAAACCATCAATATAATATCGGTATAAAATTTTTACCGAAAATCATTTTGTACCAATCATAGTAATAGGCCATAAAATAGCCAAAATCATTTTATACAAATCCTTATCGAAATCAAAATATAGGCATTTGCCTTAAAAATCATTATACGAGCCAATGTCATAAAAACAATCATACAATACGTCTTATAACGTTGTATGAAAATAAAAACCGTTATATGAATATGGTTATGAAAACCAAAACACGAACATAATATCAATAGTATGACCCAGTATTGCTAGTCAGGCAATACATCGTAATTCGGAGCGTCTAGTAGTATTTCGTTAGTTTTTGGATTATTATAAGCCGCATGACATTGTTACCTTACTAAACCAACAACGGGTAGCTAACCCGATACTCAATTTGCCCATCTAAAGTAGCGTGTCGTCACAAAGGTCACGCTATGGAAATCTTCTCATACATAAATTCGCTTACCAATCAATGTGGCACGACGGGGATCAACCGTCAAGGCGCGAACTGGGGTGATCGTCCCCATATAGTACTATTAAATGCATAAGCGTCTACCAAATCCCGGTAGTTCACAATTCATGCTAAGGAGACTTTTAGTGACATAACCTAACTTTAATAATCTATTTATTTTCATCTATCGGGTCCTTTAATCATTTATCGGGTCATACAATCGGGTCATTCAATCATTCGGGTCCAAATCAATAAACAAACAATCGGGACAAATGGTGTCCTATTTTATAAAAACTAACATGTTATCTCCCTCGCGGGTTTATAAAACATTTCATAAAAACATTTAAAAGAGTGCGAGGCTATGAACTCACGTTGATGTGGGAAGGCGGTTTATCGGCAATTCGGACGTACGGTACATGCTTCAATCACGGAAACCTAGACAAATAATACTCGGTCTTAGACTCATGTCCAATGACTTTTTAAAAATAACAATTATGTATACATATGATGATTATATATACATGATGATCAAGTGGGTTTACATATTCTCGTTTACTCATTTTAGTGATATATGTCGATAACTTTTATACTAGTTTACTAGTTTCACCTATTTTCGTGTTTTAAGTCCAATAAACTTATTATGAGTTCTTTAAATCTTATTAATCCATTTTATACTTATATGATCATTGTTTACACCTTACAAGTTGGGTCCAAATGGGTTAAGCCCAATAAGTTCTTTTTACAATTTTTATCTTATTTAGTCCAATTATTAGTCCAATATGCTTAATTAGCTCGTAAATGTCCGTATTTCTTATTGTTCGGGTTTTATCGGTTTTTACTTGTATTAGATACTTATATATCAGTATATGAATTTTATAAACTTTACATTAGACGGGTTTGGTCGTCTAAGTTTTATTTGGCGAAAAACGTTAATTTTACGGCGATAGCCGAAAAAGTCATAAAAATCAAGTTTATAGTTTTTATTACTTTATAAATATTATTCCACCACCATTTATGTAATTTATCCATTTAATTAATCTTTTATATATCTATATAAATAAGTTTTATAAGTTAGTGGGTTTTTATTTTACATTTTATAAAATAAAATGTGAGTGCTTATATAATAATAATAAACATTAATTCCAAAAATCTGATTTTTATCTTCATGTTCACCATTTTTACCATATCTAGAGTTCTATAATGAATTAGAAGCTCATTTTTGGGTGACAAGTTCTTCATATTATGTGCTACTTTTAACTTAGTTATAGCTACTGCCCATTTTGAGTTTATCTTGCCTTAACAGTCCCTACAAAACTGCTTATTCAGATTAGACCACCTAACTTGTTTTGATCATATCTCACTCATTATTTTGATTCCATTGTATGGACAACTCTCAAATGTGTACAAGACATATAGCTTACTGTAAATCCATTCTACTTCATCATTTTATCAGTTCATAACATATTTCTTTACTGTTTTATACAGCCATGTAAATTAATCAAGATTTTAACCTTGTTTCTTATAGTTTTTCACCTTTTTAATCATATTTATCAACACCAAATCCCCACATAACATTTTTATCATCATATAATCATCATATACATATAAAATAGGAAATAAAATACATGTTTACATAATCAAATTAACAAGAAGATGAGGAGGATAATCTTTATACCACCATGATGATGTAGGTTGTGATCAAAACATGGATTTTGATGGAGAAACTTGTGCTTAGCCAACACCATCTTCAAGACCATCAATCTTTATGATCACCTTGTGGAAAATCAGCCCCAAGACACCATGAATACTCCTCCTTGGATGTTATAACTTGCACCAATCAATAGGGATTCAAAAGGGCATCAACATGTATATGAATAACATGAGACTTTGTGGTTGATTTTGATCAAATGAGGGTGTTGTTTGTGAGATATGGGACGGCCAAAAATTGAGTCAAGAGAGAGAGAGAAAGTTTGTAGCTTGTTTGCATGTAGTAAATGAGAAGTGGTTTTGAGTTTGTTGGTTTTGTGGTGTAAGTTAGCTTACAAAGTAAGCATGGCTTACACACGTAAACTAGTAGCTAACATGATGCCACATGAGGTTTGTGGTGTCATGCTAGTGCCGTCCAATATTGCTAGTGGGGTGGGACAATGTATTTTGTCCCATCTCACTAGTTTACGGGTATTTCTAGATTCTAGTTTCCTCGATTTGCGTACTCTCGGGTCGTTTTTCGAAAAACGTTTTTATAAATAATGAATCAACGTCACAAAACGAATCCAATAAAAATTGTTTCATCAAAAACGGAGTTCGAAAACGTAAATACGTAATCCTAGGGTTTCCGGTTTAGTCGTAAAGGACGTTAAAATAAAATCGTAAGTCCTAATCTCTTCTCGTAAATTTGTGAGTTTATGAACCAACACAAATTTAAAACTCCAAAATAATATTCGCGGATAAATTTATTTTCTGAAATGTCGGACTGTCACCAAAGACGGTGTATGTAAACGTAAGCACATAACGTTGAATCCTCCGGTTTAGACGTAATCGACGCTACTTCAAGACGTAAATCCAAATTTCTTCCCAAAAATACGTGAGTTCATATTGTAATATTAAAATAATGTTTTCAAATAAATATTTGAGAATAAAATATCAACCATAAATTGACGGATTGTCACAACATTTACCCCTAAACAGGATCTTTGTCCTCAAAGATCATCTTACCTTACTACTCGCTTCTTATAGAGTTAAAGCCATGTGGGTATTTCCTCCACATTCGGTCTTTTCTCACAAGTGCAATTCATTACAATACGCGAGTTCTATCAAACATAACTACGGGAATAAGATCAGGCTTAATGTTGGCTTACTTTCTCTATCCATGATGTTCATGGGTTTTTGATGAATGCAACTTTTCGCCGATCTAAGCTTTACTAAGAAGAATTCAGATTTTCACTTGATAGATATTTTATCATGTTCGATTTACGAAACATAATTCACGCAGTCTTTGAAGTCCTAGGGTAGATCCAGCTTATATGCCTTTCAAACCCAACTTTTACAACATCTCAATGGTCCCATACAACGGGGACTTATATCCCATGATTTGTCAGATCATGAATTCATTTTTCCAAGGTTAAAAATTGTGGCATAACTTCGCTACCCATTTGGCACTTCAAGATCTACATTTCACATTCACATAATCTCTTGCCCACTACCGGATGTCAATAATCAAATCATAATTTTAACAATCATTTCAGATCTCGCGGGTCGGGTATTTTGCAAGGTTAGGTTCGCCATCATAAGAAACCTTAAACCTAAAAGACATGTCCAACTCACAGTGGGTGTATGTCGGATGTCTTCATCTCAACTCTTGCTTACAGATGCTCTAATATTTAGATCCTAACAAGATTCGATCTCGATCCTAATACGATGATCATCAATGATAATCTTTCTAAAAAAATGATTATACGATCTTATTACCAAAGGTCAATCATTCAAACACAAAACAACACTTATAGTATTTTGTATCGTTACTTTACCTCGTCCCTTCGATTGGGGTGGTACATAGTACTCTCATCAAGATTCGTTCTCAATGATTTCTGAGCAAATCTCTAGAAATTCGATGCGAAGCAAGGATCTTGATATAGATGATCGATACAGGCATGCTATGTTTACATAACTCTTTTGCATTTATCATTAGCGAGAATGATATTAGCAGATTTGGCCAGTCTGTCGACGATGACCCAAATCGAATTAAATTCAGATGATGACCTTTGCAATAGCTAGACGTTTACTAATGTATGAGGCGATGTCTGCCTTCATAATTGTCATTAGTACAACTTATTCAGACAAGGATACTTTTAGTCAAAAATGACATACATATAATACTTATACTTACAAATTCCAACGTAACTATATCTCATAATCCTCCATTATTTAGACAACCATAAACGGCCGTTTAAAACATTTAACGCCATCGGCTTCTCAATTTTAATGGTTCACATTAGCCGTGAAACCCTTCACTATTTATATTATCTTTTTTTACAAACATTGTTTATTTTTATATCGTTCGGCAATTTATTTTGCACCTTCATTATTAAGGAACATGTCCTAACTGGTTCTTTATCTTTTATACATAATACGTCTGTATCTATATTCACTTCTCATGATGATATAATTATCATGTCCACAATTCACTCAGATATTCTTTCTATATTATGCGTCAGTAATTACATTCACCTTTCTTCATATTTTCTAAGTTTCAGTTTCGTCTTATCTATCATTTTTATCAGTTTTTCTCAATCCGGCGTTTAAAGCGTCGATAATTATTATAATTAAAATAATAATTATTAAATTTTTATGAAACGTAAACGTAAAAAATTTTAAATTTCTTAGTTCGACCAATTATATAAAATGTTCAAAAATAATTTGAATTTAATTAACAAGATTTTTGTTGATTTATCGAAAATATTTAATAAGATTTCGTAAATGTTCGAAAAACCTTTGTTTATACTTTGGTCAAAGTTTTCTTAGTTGAAAAGTAAAAATTGTCGTTTTAAGTTTTCAGGTTATGGTATAAATGGTTTTACTCAATCCTTCTTAAGTTATCTTGAGGTATACACAAACATTTACCCCTAAACAGAAGTTTAGTTAAATGGTTTGTGTATAAGGGAATAATCCCTTTAAAAATCCTTTGTTAAAACATTTGTCAAAACATATTTCCATTTCTTTTTGGTAAAATCCAAAGTCTTAAAAGGGCTCTTAATTTTTGAAGAGTCTATATGCATACATCTTACCATTATTAATCCAATGGTCATTTTATGTAAAGGATTAAGTTTTTAATCCCTAAGCGTTAATGGTTCTAATCTTTCAAAAGTCAATATAGCTTCCATTATCTATTATTCACACGGTTAAATCATGCAAAGAATTAAGTCTTAATTCTTATGTTAAATATTTAAGGTACATGTTTTCATTGTTCGGCCAATTCAGGGAAATCTATAAATAATTATTAACTCATTCTTATTCTTATAAACAAACAAATGATCCTTAATGATCACAAGCATGAATTTATAAAATTACAGCCTACACACGTGATTCACAAAATTTATGAATACTACATGTGCATTGGTTAATCCAAACGACATCACGTGAAACTCATAATGTTCATTACAAGCACCGGATGTAGTGATTGGAATAGATAATCTCTTTCGCAGATGCGAAGTTGATGATAACCATGCTATGGATCAAATTTGCTAGAACCTTGTAAATGATCGAACAATTCTTCCATTTCGAGTTATGAATATCGTTTTCGATTTGTCAATTTACTCAATTCACAGTAATCTATAAATATAAGGAATGATAACACCATATCTCTTCAGGATGACAGGCTTGGTATAATAAAATCTTTCTCCGACAACTCTCTCAGTTGTACGGTAATTCCTTTAATTCAGATGGTGCTGACGTACAGTGCACAAGCCACAAGTGCAGCACCGGAAATAAAAATCAATACCAATTTCAACTTGCCTTAATGGCAAAAGTATAGGTAATTCATTAACAAATACTTACTAAGGTTTCAGATAACATAAACATCTTTTAATAAATTCATATTAGGTTCTTCTAGATTACAATATCTATAACTAGTTCACAACCATTCACGGTATACTTTCAAGTCTAATACAGGATATAGTCGTCCATCAAGAATTATTTAGATCACTTTTGATAATCAACATCTTATCATTTAGGGGAATTCTACTCGAGTTCCCATCAATTAAGACAATGTCGTCATGTCATAATCAATCAATCCATTCTACTGGCACTATTAACTTTCCAGTTTCATTATCGTCGATAAGATGTGAATTTCTCAAAAGACTAATAATAACTCATAATCCTTCACAAGTTCGAGGATATATGGAGACACAACTAACATCTAAAGAGTAAGGTCATCGCATAATCTATGCGAGAGAATTTCAAATCAGATACAGACGAAAACATTTAATGAATATGAATATATCCCATGATTTCATAATATGAGTACGCATTTGAAAGCTCCTCGGATCGTTACCCAGGTCATTCAAATGAAATCAAATCAAAAGAAATGATATGAACGTCGATACATCCAGTCGGGTATCAACACTCGGTAATCAAATACTTTTCCTAAGAATCTCACTACGGGATAATTGGACAAGAAAGAATTGTCAATTGTCAAATAAGACAATTTCCACAGATGAGTAAATTCAACTCAGAAGAATAGATGCTACAGGCACATATGTAGGTGTCCCTAACATTATGTCCTTATTTTTCACTTCTTGCAGATCTCATAAAATTTAATCTTTCACAATCTTTAGAGAAAATATAGTGTTTACTCATTAGTTTTATGGTGACTACTAATCAGTCTTGCATGGTCTATTCCAAATTGTATGTAGGCGCGCAACTATATACAATTTCAAGATTAACGATGCAATACTCAGTTCGTCAAAATTTTATCATCATGTTTATAATAAAAAAATTTTCATGCTTAATTTTTAAATAAGAATCAAAAATAAATTTACAAAGATTTTCTTTGTTATGAAAACAAGTAGGTTTTCCAAGGTGTTTTATTAACAACTTCATTTCGATAACAATCACTTATAGATCTCACTTTAAATAATCCATATGGTGATGAAAATCCAATCTTCTCAAAGGATACTGTTTTAACTTTATAAAAACAATGTGTGATCTGCAAAAGAGTGATGAAGAGTTGTTTACCAAGAACTTAACTACAATCTAATAGGAAATGAGCTTAGCCAAATAATCATGAAGTTCATGATCTCGATGGCACTCAAAAGAATAATTCACAACGTAACTCAATTCAAGATGAGTACTTGTTCAATGGTTGCATCACTAATGCGAGCATTAGGATGAAGCAATAAAAGATAGATAACATCGATACATGTAGAATTTAGTAATCAAAGGTAGTCTTTTTAATTAATCACAAACAAGTCAAATTGTACCGTAACACATTACGTGTCACTATGTCATACAATTCTCAGAACTCATCCTACCAACTGATGTCACAGTTAAGTTAGGGATTATTTTTAAAAGATACCACAATGAATACTAATCTATAAGAGTCATTAGGTGTTCCACATGTCCCAGAAGATCCATCGGTCTCAATTCAGGAGAAGATTTCTTCAATTTATTTCTTGGGCACTGGGCATCCTCGTTAGTGGACAATGGCCTAGGAACAACCCTTAACACGAATCAACAATCAATTAAAACCTTATAATTCAATCAAAAAACTTAACGACTTTATTAATAATCTCATATTCCATATGGGTTAAGTTTCACTTTATTCAAGTTTTTAACAAATTTTATACTCAATTCGACATCCTGCCTTATTCTCCAATACATACAACCTTATTCTTCGGCCTTGTAAAGGCAATACAATCTCAATATGAATCAACACTTAATTTCCAATCCTATAACTCCTTTATCAATAATTATCAAATGAGTCATTAGTATGAGATGACTCATACATTCAATTAGACTTTTCGGAAAGGTATTAGTGGCATGAGGCTTTTGGGTAATGGTTCCAATAACAGCCTCAAGTGCAACATTCACCCCTTTCGATTTCAAATTTAAGAATTGGATGACAACGAATCAGATGACCTCTTTCCAGGTGATAACGTTTTGTCATACTCCACTCTATAAGAAAAGATCGTCATCATATCGATATCAGATTTAACCTCGCCAATTCTTCTTCAATATCGCAATCAACTAATATCTACATTTCTACGAATATCAACCATTTGTTGGGATCATAAATATCCACAACTTGGTTTAGATCTAGGATACCTAGAATTCCTACGAGAATAGCTTCGAATAATTTACTAGGGGATTTAGGGTTACTTGTGACAATCTACGTCGTATAAATACCTCGTATATAAATCAAATTAATCATCAAACAATCATGTAATAAAATTACATCATATATATATAATCCAAGTTATATATATATATATTAAAATAACACTTCTCAGTCTTGGCCTTGTCGGTAACTCGGGAATTCTTCGGCACCGTTATAGTCAAAAGATTTTTTTTTTAGACATTTTTAGAAAAATGTTTTTAGTTAAAAGATTTTGAAAAGTTTTATTCAAAACCTTAGTTTTAAAAAATCTTTCGTTCTCTATAACGAGAGCTCTGGTACCAAACTGTAACACCCCCAAATTTATACAACTCAGTAAAGCGGAAGACTAGTTAGTGTTATGGGATAGCACATTACTCACATCCTAGACAACGCATAAAAATCGCGTCGTTTAATAATAAATCTTTTCCATTCATAAATATCAAAGTTACATCGGTCCCAAGTCATACTATTTCATACAAAGTTTTACAAAGTATTTGAATGGAAAATATTGTTTAAGTGCGGGCCATGAATTCTTGTTGTCTTCCCGAGAATTACCTTCAAGTACCTGAGATAAAACATGTTAAAAGAAAAGGTCAGCGATAACGCCGAGTGAATTCATAGAGTTTAATAAACCATCAATATAATATCGGTATAAATTTTTTACCGAAAATCATTTTGTACAAATCATAGTAATAGGCCATAAAATAGCCAAAATCATTTTATACAAATCCTTATCGAAATCAAAATATAGGCATTTGCCTTAAAAATCATTATACGAGCCAATGTCGTAAAAACAATCATACAATACGTCTTATAACGTTGTATGAAAATAAAAACCGTTATATGAATATGGTTATGAAAACCAAAACACGAACATAATATCAATAGTATGACCCAGTAGTGCTAGTCAGGCAATACATCGTAATTCGGAGCGTCTAGTAGTATTTCGTTAGTTTTTGGATTATTATAAGCCGCATGACATTGTTACCTTACTAAACCAACAACGGGTAGCTAACCCGATACTCAATTTGCCCATCTAAAGTAGCGTGTCGTCACAAAGGTCACGCTATGGAAATCTTCTCATACATAAATTCGCTTACCAATAAATGTGGCACGACGGGGATCAACCGTCAAGGCGCGAACTGGGGTGATTGTCCCCAAATAGTACTATTAAATGCATAAGCGTCTACCAAATCCCGGTAGTTCACAATTCATGCTAATGGGACTTTTAGTGACATAACCTAACTTTAATAATCCATTTATTTTCATCTATCGGGTCCTTTAATCATTTATCGGGTCATACAATCGGGTCATTCAATCATTCGGGTCCACATCAATAAACAAACAATCGGGACAAATGGTGTCCTATTTTATAAAAACTAACATGTTATCTCCCTCGCGGGTTTATAAAACATTTCATAAAAACATTTAAAAGAGTGCGAGGCTATGAACTCACGTTGATGTGGGAAGGCGGTTTATCGGCAATTCGGACGTACGGTACATGCTTCAATCACGGAAACCTAGACAAATAATACTCGGTCTTAGACTCATGTCCAATGACTTTTTAAAAATAACAATTATGTATACATATGATGATTATATATACATGATGATCAAGTGGGTTTACATATTCTCGTTTACTCATTTTAGTGTTATATGTCGATAACTTTTATACTAGTTTACTAGTTTCACCTATTTTCGTGTTTTAAGTCCAATAAACTTATTATGAGTTCTTTAACTCTTATTAATCCATTTTATACTTATATGATCAGTGTTTACACCTTACAAGTTGGGTCCAAATGGGTTACGCCCAATAAGTTCTTTTTACAAGTTTTTATCTTATTTAGTCTAATTATTAGTCCAATATGCTTAATTAGCTCGTAAATGTCCGTATTTCTTATAGTTCGGGTTTTATCAGTTTTTACTTGTATTAGATACTTATATATCAGTATATGAATTTTATAAACTTTACATTAGACGGGTTTGGTCGTCTAAGTTTTATTTGGCGAAAAACGTTATTTTTACGGCGATAGCCGAAAAAGTCGTAAAAATCAAGTTTATAGTTTTTATTACTTTATAAATATTATTTCACCACCATTTATGTAATTTATCCATTTAATTAACCTTTTATATATCTATATAAATAAGTTTTATAAGTTAGTGGGTTTTTATTTTACATTTTATAAAATAAAATGTGAGTGCTTATATAATAATAATAAACATTAATTCCAAAAATCTGATTTTTATCTTCATGTTCACCATTTTTACCATATCTAGAGTTCTATAATGAATTAGAAGCTCATTTTTAGGTGACAAGTTCTTCATATTATGTGCTACTTTTAACTTAGTTATAGCTACTGCCCATTTTGAGTTCATCTTGCCTTAACTGTCCCTACAAAACTGCTTATTCAGATTAGACCACCTAACTTGTTTTGATCATATCTCACTCATTATTTTGATTCCATTGTATGGCCAACTCTCAAATGTGTACAAGACATATAGCTTACTGTAAATCCATTATACTTCATCATTTTATCAGTTCATAACATGTTTCTTTACTGTTTTATACAGCCATGTAAATTAATCAAGATTTTAACCTTGTTTCTTATAGTTTTTCACCTTTTTAATCATATTTATCAACACCAAATCCCCACATAACATTTTTATCATCATATAATCATCATATACATATAAAATAGGAAATAAAATACATGTTTACATAATCAAATTAACAAGAAGATGAGGAGGACAATCTTTATACCACCATGATGATGTAGGTTGTGATCAAAACATGGATTTTGATGGAGAAACTTGTGCTTAGCCAACACCATCATCAAGACCATCAATCTTTATGATCACCTTGTGGAAAATCAGCCCCAAGACACCATGAATACTCCTCCTTGGATGTTATAACTTGCACCAATCAATAGGGCTTCAAAAGGGCATCAACATGTATATGAATAACATGAGACTTTGTGGTTGATTTTGATCAAATGAGGGTGTTGTTTGTGAGATATGGGACGGCCAAAAATGGAGTCAAGAGAGAGAGAGAAAGTTTGTAGCTTGTTTGCATGTAGGAAATGAGAAGTGGTTTTGAGTTTGTTGGTTTTGTGGTGTAAGTTAGCTTACAAAGTAAGAATGGCTTACACATGTAAACTAGTAGCTAACATGATGCCACATGAGGTTTGTGGTGTCATGCTAGTGCCGTCCAATATTGCTAGTGGGGTGGGACAATGTATTTTGTCCCATCTCACTAGTTTACGGGTATTTCTCGATTCTAGTTTCCTCGATTTGCGTGCCCTCGGGTCGTTTTTCGAAAAAAGTTTTTATAAATTATGAATCAACGTCACAAAACGAATCCAATAAAAATTGTTTCATCAAAAACGTAGTTCGAAAACGTAAATACGTAATCCTAGGGTTTCCGGTTTAGTCGTAAAGGGCGTTAAAATAAAATCGTAAGTCCTAATCTCTTCTCGTAAATTTGTGAGTTTATGAACCAACACAAATTTAAAACTCCAAAATAATATTCGCGGATAAATTTATTTTCTGAAATGTCGGACTGTCACCAAAGACGATGTATGTAAACGTAAGGACGTAACGTTGAATCCTCCGGTTTAGACGTAGTCGACGCTACTTCAAGACGTAAATCCAAATTTCTTCCCAAAAATAAGTGAGTTCATATTGTAATATTAAAATATTGTTTTCAAATAAATATTTGAGAATAAAATATCAACCATAAATTGACGGATTGTCACATAGTTCTTTTTGTACAAGTCTATAAATATTTATAGGACTTCATTAAGGTTATAAGATTCTATTAAGACAATGTAAACGTAACCTAATGCAGAAGGTATAAGATTTCAATGCATGGCTTGTAAATTAGGTCAAAATGGGTATTTTTCACTCTTTAGACATGTTTACCTAAACTAAGCTATTAAACGAAGTGTGGGAACTCATTGGACACTTAAAACACAGATTCTAGGACCTAAATTAAGTTTAAATCAGTATCTAATTGAAGGATAATCACATTTACTAAGACTTAACCCTAGATCATTAGAAAATCCTAATCTACATATGTATACTTCCCATTTTCACATCCAACCTTTGTTAAACATCAAACCAAGGACCCAAATCTCTTAAATAGCATGTATAAACCTTAATTAAGCCTTAATAATTTATTAATCACTTTCCCAAGTCCCTAATCACCAAAAAACACAAACCATAAGTTATAAGCCTTAATTTAGGACCCGATTTTGGTTTTTCCCTCAAAAAATGATTCAAAATGATTTCCCTCCTAAACTTAAACTTAAGATCAAATCATATAGATATTTAGGAGATATTTTAAAAGTAGTTGATACACCTACTTACAAATTACACATACTTGATCCTATCTTTAAAATTTGTGGCATATTACTAACCATATGCTTAGATATTTTGATCCTAGACTTCATGAATCATTCCTAGACTTTCATAGATATTTAGTAGGCTTAATTAGTCACCACTCCTTGGTTCTTACACGTTTAGGGGTAAAACTTGGAGCTTAAGGGTTAGAAATAGTATAAATAGGAGTCTTTAGCTTCATTTTAGAATCATCCTTCACTTTCAGTCTTCTACACCTATAAATTCTGTTCTTACACCTCCATTGAAGTCCTAAGAAGTCCCTAATATCTGTAGCAAGCTTTGGAAGAAGTTCTAGGAGTTATTGAAGAGTTATGAGGTAGAAATAGTCTATATACCCTATTAGGAGCCATTTTGGAGCATCCTAGGTAATCATTTTGTTAACTAAGCTTTGATCTTGTTATAATACTTTCTTAGAGTTGTTATACTGTTAATAAGATGTTTGAAAGATAATATAAAAGAAACTAAGTTATTTCATCATTTTAAATGGAAGTTATAAGCTAAAAATATCTTAAAATCCTAGTTTTGTAATCTACATGAAATAATAAGCAAAAACCCATTTCAAAATCTATAATTCTAAAGAAATGTTTTTATTATTATTATAAACATGTTTAGAATCTTTGTTTTAAAATCCTATATCATTTAGTCCATTTTTGAGGTTGTTATGTGATTTTTACAAGTATAGGGACTAAAATTGTCATTTTTAAAACTATTTAACATTTTGGGCCAAAAGTGTCATTTTATGAAGTTATAATCTATAAGAATAAATTTTGGAAAGTTTTAGGTCCTAAGGTTAAATATCGAAGGTTTAAAATGCAAATACTAAAACTATATACTTTAGGGGTTAAAAGTGCAATTATACCAAAGTAAAACCAAAAGGACTAATTTTGCCAATTTTGAAACTAAAGAAGATTAGTTATGAATATAAGAAAGTAATGAAAGTATCATGTTAGTAGGGAGCTTTGTACAAAGATGTTCCATCTCGATATTACGTTCTAACTGAGTGGTTGGGTTTACGATTTAAAGTGCCCTCGCTCCTCAAACGTTTATAGAATGACTTCTGAATATGATGGCTTGAACAATGGTGCTAGAATTACAACCAAATATTAATAAAAGAATATGTCACCAACACTTAACAACATTTAACTAAAAATCAAAGACTTGATACTATACACAATGTATTAATCCAAGTTTCTGTGTGATCAAGTTGTTTATGAGACCAAGTTGTGGTTTGTATGATCAAGCTGTTTATCTGTGAATGAAATATATCTGATCATAGCTCGGATTATATGGACATAAGGTGAGTTCATAGCCTCACTTTATAAATGCTTTCTAATTGATTTCAAAACTCGCGAGGGGGATATACGCTAAAAATGGAATACAAGTCTTTTTTGTATGCTTTCCAGATATGATTCATTGACACTATGTTTACTGCTTCCTATGAAAGTCCCTTTTTAATTGTGAACCGCTGATCATTTCTCAGAATGAGCGCTAATATCGTAAATAGTACTATTGGAGACTGACATCTCCTGTCTGGGCAAGTCGCTCTTGCTAGCACCTCAGTGGTTAAACATGCATACTTTATTTTGCTAATAAGGATAGTTTGGCAGACTTCCTCATAAGGGCAAACTGTTGGTTTCAATGTCTAGTCGCGATATCATAAGCTTAGTGCAATTGAATCATCATATTATTCTAACTTACGAGCAAATAACAACCTACCTCAGGAAAATAGATTTTGTATTCAAACTGATTTTTAAAACCTATGAATTCACTCAACCTTTATGTTGACTTTAAGCATATATTTTAGAAAAATGGTGACTAATAGCATGGAGCAGCACAAGGATGGCATGAAGAGGTACAAGACTGAAATTATTCTAGATTTTGGGAAGCCCATATTATAAAACTCTGATTTTTCAATGAAATCTAAAGAAAGTTGATTTCATCACTCTTTTGAGTTGTTTTCTATTATTATGACTTGTGTTCTATGAAGTAATACCCCAGATCGATGTTCCATTGCGTAAAGGTAAAATTGGGGTGCTACATTAATAAAGCATAAGGTACAAGTTATCAAAGCATAGGATCTTAAGCTCCCATAATTATGCCTAGAATATGATGAACCTATATAAACCCTTAAATTAAGAATGTAGAAACCCTAGAATTCATAAACATACCATATGAGACCTAGAATAAGCTTATATTAAGATATGAACCCTAATTACCCAAGATAGAAAGTCATTAGGATTAATGACCTAAAAACCCTTATATTAAGAAATCTACATAGAATCATTACCTAGTCTTTTTGGACAAGTCTACAAACACTCATAGCACTTCATTAAGGTAATAAGATATATTAGGACAATGTACAAGTATCCAAATGAACAAGGTACAAGATTTCAATGCATGGAATGTAAATTAGGTCAAAAATGGGTATTTTCACCCTTTGGACATGTTTACTTAGAATAACTTAGTAAAACCAATGTAGGGACTTCATGAACACATCAAGGAAAATGTAGGATGTATAAATTGAGTTTACATCAGTAGCTAATTGAAGGATAATCACTTTTACTAAGACTTAACCCTAGATCATTAGAAAACCCTAATCTACAAAGTATACTTCCAATTTTCATATCAAACCTTTGATAAGCTTCAGACCAAAGACACAAACTTCTTAATTACAATGTATATACCCTAATTAAACCCTAATCCATAACTAATTACATTCCTAAGCCCTTAATCACCAAAAACACAAACCGTAAGTTACAAGCCCTAATTTAGGACCCGGTTTAGGTTTCTCCCTCCAAAACATATTCAAAACCATTTCCCCCCCTAAATTTAAACATAGGATCAGATCATATAGATATTTAGGAGATATTTTACAAGTATTTGCATCACCTACTTGTCAATGACACATACTTATTCTTATCATTTAAATTCGTGGCATATTAAGGACCTTAAAACTAGTATAAATAGGGGCAAATAGACTTCATTTCAACTTGCACCCCGTTTTCTATTAACCTCCTGCCCATTCTACATTTCCACTTTTATATACATCCTAGGACATGTCCCAAGACCAGAAACCAGGTCCAGAAGGTAGCCATTGAAGCTCTTGAAGCTTTGATAGCAAGTTGTGCTCATAGGAAGCCATTAGTAGCCATTTTGGAGCTACCTAGGTAATTTCTATGTTAGCTATGCTTTGATCTAGTATAATAATTTCTTAGAGTTTTTATAATGCCAAAATTATGTTAGAAAGATAATCTAAAAATAACTAAGTCATTTCATCAATTTAAATGAAAGTTATAAGTTAAAGATGTCTTAAAACCCTAGTTTTGTAATTTACATGAAATAATAAGAAAAACCCATTTCAAAAGCTATAATTCAGAAGAAATGTTGTTATTATGATTATAAACATGTTTTGAAACTTTGTTTTAAAATCCTAGATCATTTGGTCCATTTTTGAGGTTGTTATGTGATTTTTACAAGTATAGGGACTAAAACTATCATTTTTGAAACTATTTTACATTTTGGGCCAAAAGTGTCATTTTATGAAATTTTTTTATATAAGAATAAATATTGGGAATTCTGAGGCCCTAATATTAAATATTGAGGGTTTAAAATGTAAATATTAAAACTATATACTTTAAGGGTTAAAAGTGCAATTATACCAAAGTATAAGAAAGTAATAAAGGTATCATGTTATTAGGGAGCTTTTTACAAAGGTGTTCCATCTCGATATTACGTTCTGACTTAGTGGTTGGGTTTACGATTTAAAGTGCCCTCGCTCCTCAAAATTTATAGAAAGGCTTTTGAGTATGATGGCCTGAACAATGGTGCTAGAATTACAACCAAATATTAATCAAAGAATACATAACTAATACTTAAAAGTATTAAACTAAAATCAAAGACTTGATATATACATATATATATGTTGACCCAGGTTTATGAGACTAAGTTGTTGCCTGTGACTGAAATATATTTGACGTGATTCAGACTCCATAGGCCAAGGTGAGTTCATAGCCTCACTTTTAAAAGTTTTGGAAATGTTTTGAAAACCTGTGAGGGGGATATATGCTAAAACTGGAATACATGTGTTTTGTGAACTGTACGCTTTTACTGAAATATGTTATTACACAAATTTCATAAGTCATTGAACACTTTATTTGTGCGGTAATATGGTGAATAGATCTATTGGAAGTAATGAATCATGTTTGTGTTACCCTTTCTGTGGGAAATCAAGCACACTTTATTATGACTAATGGTTAATCTGTACCTGCAGATTACTTCTCATGACATTCTGTCATGATAGTCACTTCGGTGAATTTTCGTTAGTTTTGATGTTATGAGCCTAGTGTAATAAAATACTATTTTTATGTAGTAACGGCTGTCCCAATAAACTATGATGATTAAACAAGAAAGAAAGGTAGAAGATATATGAATTCTAGAGAGAGAAAGTAGAGAGAGAAAAGAGAGAGAAGTGTGTGAAACTTAGTGAATATTAGATTATAGAAGAATGAGAAAAATGGACCAACCAACACCCTTCCTAACATGCTAGAAAGGGTATTTATAGCCTTGCCTTCATGTGGCATAATGGACTATATGATAATGGGTCGGGCTTATCTTTTGGGCTTTAGTTACTTATGAACGAACCTTAGCATAAAGTTAAGCCCGTAAAACACGACTAATCTACTACCTAATACAACGTTCTAAAATCATAATAAACATATGACTGAGCATTCTTGTTTGACTCAATATTTTGAGGCTAACAATCTCCCCTAAGGAGAGGCCATTACCCTTTATGAGAGGTCATTACCCTTTGTCATTTAAAGATTTGTAGAGATTACTAATCTCTCCATAAATGAGTCTTGAACGTGTAATAGTAGTCTTGTTCCTTCATGCTGTGATCTTTGAGCCTTTGTCGTTGTCTTTCGACTTTGTCTTTAATCTTGAGATCTTCAAATCATCCTTAACTTGTCTTTCCCATCTTGCGATCTTGTGTCTTCATCCACATACTCAAACAATTAATTGTTGAATATTTCTCTAGGCATGAGTATGTGGTTTTGAATCTTTGACATTGCTGAGTACACCGTAACGCCACCTTCTCGAGACAAAACATAGACACGGACTGAATGGCTTTCACATTCGTCCTAAATCGGTAGCGTTTTACCTCCGGTCGGTGAAGACCGTTATACGATACTAAATATTGGACCTGTAATTAGGTAGATTCAGTTAAGAATCTCCTTGACAGGGTTTCGCGGCTGTACTAGCCGTTCTCTTTACTCGACCGTCTCAAAGCAAGACTGCGAACATAAAGAGTGAATCAATTGGATAAATATCCGCTTGATTAAAGTCAACAATTCAAATTCCTGGAACAATTTTTATTCTTGAAGAATCTTACCATTGTTGCTTTCCAGTTGACACAAGCTTGATTCATAAGAATATCACAAGTCACCTACCGTAGCGCTGTTTGATATTGACGCTAGAAGGATTTCCATTCGTCACTGTGAATATTAATGAATATCACTTTGAATGTTCTGGCAAGACCATAAAGATATTGTGTAGAAACCTGAAATGAGTCTGAATCAACTCAGAATCAAACCACTGTTGCTTTTCAGTTTTACACATGTTTAATTCATAAACAATCTTACATATACCCTACCGCAGTGCTGTTTGAAGTTAACACTAGAAGGATTTTCACTCATCATTTGTGACACCCCGGGTAGGGTAAAAAATATGCGGAAATATCCACGGAGATGTCACTAGGGTGGATCGATAGCATATAGTCGATTGAGCATAAGATAAAAAGTTAGTCAAATCAGATTACATGTTTATTTAAACAAATAAATAAAAATTGTCTTAAAGATGGTGAAGAGTGATTGTTTGAGTTTCCCAAATAGAACTCCTGACGAGTCCTACAATGCAGATTACTAAGATGCTGGAGACCGCACACACCACGTACTAACTACATATTCCTGTGCAAATCATACTAACGGGGGTCAACATAAAGTTGGTGAATTTACAGATTTTAACAATTAATTGTTTGGACATACAATAATCATAGAAGTAATAATGCACAAAGCATTCTTACTAAAATGTAGATAACACTTGTTTATTATTAGAAACTGAAGCTTTACCTCCGTAGTCCTCAACAGATGAGGACGTAGTGCCTTACAAAAAGACACCCATTCCAGTTCCAACATGGTATACGTCTGTTGTCCCGGCCAAGGCACAGTGAGCATGACTCACCCAGACAGGGATGGTCAATCCCTAATAGATCTATTTATAACATTCGGGCGATTTACAACAATTTAACACTTCAATAATAATCAATCATAGTCAAGTTTATACAATCCAGTTGTGTCCATTATGTGTTTGCATATTTTCTTTCCCAAAAGGGAAAGTTTTATCAGAAGTTTATATGAGGCTGTAAACTCACTAGGGAGTAGGCAATTGCTGTTTAATACGAATATCCAATTCAAGCTCACGCCAAAGTTATGCCTAATCAGATAGTACAGTCTTAATAGATAGTACAAAGAACATATATGTATGCTTATACATATTTTATTCAGTTCATTTATACTACGGTATTTATCTAAATAACCATAGTTCAAGTATCATCAATGTTCATTTAACTTATTTATATAAGTTCCATCTCTAAGTAAACATAAAATGTTTAACTATTAATATCAGTTAACATACATGTATTTATAGTAATCATTCAACTTACAATTAAGTTTCTTTATTTAAGTGGACATATAAGGTCTTACTTAAAATATTAATTTACGTTTTTCTGTTCAAGTATTATAATCACTCATTTACTATTATTAAGTAAACATAAAGATTTTACTTAATATAAGTTCATGTTCCTAGTTTATGTATTATACTCATTCATTTAAACTTTAATATTAAGTTTCATATTTTAAGTAGGACGTAAGATGTTCTGCTTAAATATTAACATTCAGTTTATCCATCGTTCTTATAAATTTTATTTTTCTAAAAGTATATAAGTTTATGTATGAGTATTACATATTCATAGTTGTTTATACAATTATTTCCTAAAGTAAATATAAATTTATAAAAAAAATATAATATTTTATTTAACTTTAAAGTTTCCATAAATTATTTTAATATTTATAAAATAATTTAAACTTAAGAATTTATACCTTAATTCTTATGGTCTAATTATTTTAATTATGTTTTATTATAATTAAAATAGATTTTTATGGTTAGGGCTTGGTAATGTTTCAGAATATGGCAAAACTCGTCCCTCTATATTTTTAAACAAGTATAATTTTCGGATTTTACATATTTAGTACCTAGGGCTTGTTAAAGTTTCGACTTATGGCAGATTTGTCCCCTAGTTATATCTAGGTTTTGTAACTTTACTAAAATTACAAAAACAGCCCCTAGGGCTTCTTTAAGTTTCGACAAATTACAAAAATAGTCCTTAGGGTTTTAAAATGACAAAATAACTTTTAGAAACTTCCCAAAATGGTCCCTAGGGTTTAATTTGCCACAGATAGTATTTATCAAACCCTAGACTTTTAGACATTTACATTTTCAGTCCTTGTGTTTACTAGTTTATCAAAACAAGTTTCATAAGTTACGGTTTTAGACCTTAAGTTTTATAAATTGTCATTTTCATCCAAAAAGTTTTTATAAGTTATATTTTATTATAAAAACTTTTATTTTAACATTCAAACTTTATATGGGCTCATTAAATGGGCTAAACATCCAATGGGCTATTTTAGTGGGCTTAAATATATTTCAAGTCCATTAATATTTAAATGGTCCTTTAAATCATTTATTGGGCTTAATACATTTTTAAGTCCTTTAATTAGTTAAATGGGCCTAAGTGTAATCTTAAGTCCATTTAAGTTACTAAGATTTATCAAATGGGCTTATTGGGTCCATTAAGTTTTAGATTAACATTTCTTGGACTTAATTAGTCCATTAACATTACTTTATATTTTATGTATGTTCTTACTTAGGATATTCTTATAAGCTTATTAGGAGCTTATTAATATTTAGTTTTAGATCTAAATAGATGAATAAAACTAAAAATTTGTTTTATGTGTTATACCAAATTATATCTAGGTGTGTTATAAGGTTACAAGTAAGTCATAAGCCCTAGTAGGAGCTTATATCCAACGGCTAGCATTAGTTATAGCATATTAAGATAAGTCAAATCTCTTTTTAAGGTTGCATGTTATTTATAAGTGTTACAAAATTAGATCTAACTATGTACACATCAAGAAAATAAGTCACAAGTCCAAAATAAGATTTAAACTATGTCTAGACCTAAAAATCAAACATAGGTCCATGTACACTCATATATAGCTCACGGCTATACTTTTAGATCTTGGTATTTCCAAGATGAACACTTTATCTAGTTTTTAAGTCTTGTAAATATTTACAAAAACACAATCATGATTGTCTAGGTCACATGCATGTTCCCAAGGCTACTATTATTCCAAGAAAACAATGTATAGCCCATGGCTATATTGTTTTCTCCCAATATTCCCATAAGATCTACTAGCTTATTTCATGTGTATCATGTTAAGTTAACACTTATCACTAGATCTAGGTTTAAATAAGCATGCATGTACATCTAACCCATTTTAGGTCTTGTATAACCCACGACCATATTTATATACATAAGTTATTTTTGTGATTTTTAATATTCCATTTAACATGTTACATTTCATATTCCATTATTCAAAACTTAGAAAACCAATCATATAGTCCACTTAATTTAGCCGTGACCTTTAAGGTCATGGTTTTCTTGATCTTTAAGTTGCACAAATTCATTTCATGAGATCTATGGTTATTAGTTAACCAAAGTCCCATAAAACAAGATTTGTAACTCATGCAATGTCTAGATTTATAAAAGGTTACATATGGTTTTTAAATCAAGTTTAAAACATAACATATAAGTCATAAGTTTCTTATTAAAAGATTTTTAAATCATGAACATGATTTGCATAAATATGTCGTGACCTATAAGGGTCATAGCTTTATCAATTCTTGATTTTAACATGTTGTTTACATGTGTTTATAGGTGTATGATGATGCATGCATGAAAGAATGAAAGAATATGAAGTGTATACCTTTCTTGCCTAAAGGTACCAAGAATGATCTAGATGAACAAAGAGGTTTGAGATCTAGTCAAGGTGATGAAGAAAACCCTAATACAAGCCAAGCCGTGGCCTTGATGATTTAGCTAGGGCTTGTTTATAGTGATTCCATGAGAATGATACTACTAATGATTTGTAGTAAAGATAAGACAAGGATCTTGGTGGATTTAATACATGGTTTTTGGATGTATATGGCTTTAAGCCGTATGATTGAGAGAGAAGAGAGTGAGAGAACAAGATTGGATTGCATGTATGTGAGGATGTGTGTGTGTGTTTCGGCTTAAAGAGGAGAGAGGGAAAGGAATGGAAAAAGGTATGATTTACCTTGGTAATACATATCATGCCAAGTTTCCCCCTTTGCCTTTCCAAGGCAACTCTTTTTCTTCCACACAAGCCTATGCCGTGTGACACTCACCAAAGAGGGGGAAAAGGATGGGCTTTGGTCATGGGCTTCTGTTGGGCCTAAAACAAAGAGTACATGATCTTGGGCTAGTCCCAGATGGTTTAGGGGTGCCTATAATATGCATACATATGCACGGCTATATATACATGGTGTAGCATATTTTCCAATTTTTGTTAAGTGTTGTTTAATCAAATGTGGGTTATGCATTTTTACTACTTGTTTTATGTACATAGTTTACATAGTCAAACTTATTACAACAAGTATGTAAAAATATATGTGCACATTGGACAAGTTCACACATGACTTATAGAAATATAATACATGAGTTTGTGTTCTAAGATTTAAATGGGTGAATTTTCATTACATAAAATCATGGTAAAATCATGGATTTTACGGCATCACCCCGTTATTTTAGCTTTGTCCTCAAAGCTATTAAAAATGTAGTTATCTTTTAAGTGAAGGATGTTCTAAGTATGATTCATTTCAGGTTCTCTCTCTGGGACAGATGGTGGCATGAACGCAAAGTGGTCTATACCTAGGTTACTCTTATACTTCTGCTTTTGCATTAATGGGAGTTTCTGTCATTACAGGTGAACAGAAGAAAATGTGAAGAGATTTGTATCCGGGTTGCATTATTCATCCGATTGAGCGGTAAAAGAGACCGCTGCTATGGATGGACAGGAGGCAATGCAAAGAGATCTTTATCCGGATCACACTATACATCCGATTGAGCAGTAAAGGAGACTGCTGTTGTGGATGGATAGGGAAGGAACGCAAAGAGATATTTATCTGGATCACACTATACATCCGATTGAGCAGTAAAGGAGGCTGATGCTGCGGATGGATAGGAAAGGAATGCAAAGAGATCTTTATTTGGATCGCACTATACATCCGATTGAGCAGTAAAGGAGACTGCTGCTGTGGATGGATAGGGAAGGAACGCAAAGAGATATTTATCTGGATCGCACTATACATCCGATTGAGCAGTAAAGGAGGCTGCTGCTGTGGATGGATAGACGTGGCTTCTTAACGGGGGTCGCAGCTATACTCCTCCAGAATCTGGGAGGAGACCAATGGCGTTGTGGATTTGGTTAGGAGGACAAATCCATTGCAAAATGGTTTCTGATATGAGGAGAACAGGCCAGCATGTTTTGTATGCTGGGGAAACTGGGGATGTACTATATCTGCATCTTTTTCATGGGTGAGATACAAGTTATATCTCCACACCCAAGGATGAAATATTGGGGGTTGAAGGTAAAACAAAACATTTTAACTTTAACCCCTCCTATATCAATAGCTTTAAGAAAAGACTTACGATTATACCTCAAGCTGGTGGGATACAAACATTAGTTAATAGTACTAAAGTTTCTACCCAACAAAGAGGTTAAGGTTGTTGTTCATGGTGATTGCGTAAGAAGTTGCAAAGAATCTGCTTCATTCACCGTGGGGTTAAGCGAGAGGGGCGCAGAAAAGAAGTACTTCAAATGGTGGAAATAAAAGAAGATACCAAGAATAAAGAAGTGCGCGCCTTGCAGGGTGTCGTAACAAGGGTCATGCATTCACTATTACTGGTTCAAAATTTGTACAAATTCTGACTTCTAAAGAGAGGAAATCACATCTCCCATAATCTAGTGGGTGATGGTATTGTCGAACTAATTGGACCCGAAGAGGAAAGAGGAGTGTCCAAAAATATGGGACATTCAACATCTTCTTACGGGGGATGTCGGACATAGTCCTACAATGTACACCCATTGTGAGTTGGATGTGTCTTTCACGTTTAGGCAGGGGAGAAACAGGTTAGGGAAATGGGGTATTCTCGGACCAACTATTCTCTGGCCTGTTGGTGCTAGAGATGACACTAAATCTAGTGTTAACTATATCGGGGTTATGGCTCCCCAATATAATCAAGGTTTCATCTCACCAAGGTACACAAACCCATTTTAGGTCATGTAAGATAATTGCGTGATGCTTGCTAGTCTATTCATGCTAATGACGACATCATAGCTGTCAAGACTTTCTAGAATCTGATTGATGTAAAATGGTGATTTGGAAAGTTTAAGGAACAACCTCGAATGATGGTTTTTAACTATCATAACTTTTCCGTTGACTATTCCACCGTATAATAGGAGTCTTGAACTATCAGAGGGATTTCCATTACCTTACTAAATTTAGCAATTGTAATGTTTTGGTCTACACATGTATCAAACAAGATATATGCATATCATTGGTTTAGTAAGAACGTACCAGGTACGATGTTGGAGCCTGGATTTGCTTGGGCATTGCCAGCCATGTATACTTGAGAAGAAGTTCCCTTCTTGTCCTTCTTCTGGTTGGCCCATTTGGGACAATCAGGTCTCACATGCCCAGGGGTTCCACACTCGTAACATACCACAGCTTTCTTCGGTCCGCTACTGCTCCCACCAGTGGGGTTTCGGTTTCCCTGCTGCCCACTTCCACTCCCACGTGCATTGGACTTGCCCTTGTTGCTGTTCTCGGGATCGGTATGGGGTCGACCTGGGGTAGCAACATTGGTTTGACAATTGCGAGCAAAATGGCCTTGTTGGCCATACTTGTAGCATCCTTGACATTGTCCTCCAGCAACATGATGGTAGTTGTACTTTGAACACATGGGCTTGGCCCCTGAGTAGTTCTTGGTGTGGGTTGTGGGAGTAGTGTCATCTGCTTGCCCAACGTTTTGCTTTTTGGAAGGCTGCTGGTGCTGGCTACGAGAATTTTCATCGGATTTCCTCTTGTTGTCTGTTTGCCTCTTGGACAGATTGCGGGCTTGCTTGTTGATCAACTCAGTCGCAAATTCCATAGCACCTTCAACAGTGGTGGGTTGTGAAGCTAGCACACTGTCATGAATGTTGTCAGGGAGTCCACTGACATACTTTTCAATCTTGTCACTCCTTAGAGGAAACATTCTGGTGCACATCAAGCTTAACTCTTGAAATCTTTGGTTGTACCAAAGGATATCATTGTTCTTACACTTGAGATTCCACAGCTCGACTTCCAACTTCTTCATTTCTCCTCTGGGACAATACTTCTCCAGTCATTCTTTCCTTGAGGTTGGCCTAAGTGAGAGTATAAGAAGCGTCATGTCCAAGGATGGCGACCACAGAGTTCCACCAGGTAAGGGCACTCTCGAGTAGGGTGCACGTAGCAAACTTAACTCTATTCTCGTCAGCACAACCACTGATGCGGAAGACTGTCTCTAGTCTTTCAAACCACTGCATTAATTCAACAACTCCTTCTTTCCCTCGGTAGTATGAGGGTTTACATTTTAAGAACTCAGGGTAAGAGCAACCCCTGTTGGTGTTGTTTCTGCGTGCATCGAAGTTTGGATCATTATTTGCATTTGGGTCAGCTCCTCTGGCTGCTGTGGTGCCTTCACTTATCATTTCCCGCAGTTGTGCGGCAGTGACATTTCGAGTAGCTTCTAGGGATTCAGTATTGTCGGCATTGCAAGTGGTTGCATTATTGGGATTTGACCTCATAATCACCATTTGTCTATAATCATATACAAAATGAGATTATTAGTTCAAGCGTTAGTACAGTTTTTATGTTATTTGCATGAGGAAACTTATGCACTGATTTCATAACAAATTTGGATAACCTGTCAAGATCTCATATTATAATACATTGCACAGCAGATATAATAAAGAAAGTGATTACATGCTATTTCCATGAGAAATTTAATAGTCATCTAGCATAACACAATCTAAGTCATAGGCCGGTCGGGCCTAATCCAAAGTAATGTTACACACAGTCTTTAAAACATCATATCCGAAAGTTACACGTCCCAAAAGAAAAGAAAAGATAAGTACGGGATTACATCATCAAAAGCTGAGAAAGAGATAAAAGTACAAAGGCCCTATGTCATGATAGCCAGGATGCAACCCGTAAGCTTATCATGACGTACAAGAAGTCTAGTACATCTATACTAAACCTGCCTGGATGGTCCACTAGATGATGTCGGGGCTGACGGTGCAGATGGAGCTGATGGGGCTGCATAATTCCTCCTGGTGTTCCACAAAGTCCGAACTGTCGTTTGGGTCTCCTTGAGCGTACGGAGTGCAGACAGTAGCTGGTTCCGGAGTCTATCGACGACCCCTCGGAGATAAGCCATCTCACCAGTAACCCCATCATGCCGGACAGTGGCGAGATCAAAGAAAATGGATAATGATTGCACCTGAGCGGAAAGAGCAGCATGGGTCTGATGCTGCAGACCCTCCATGACCTGAATGCGCTGGTGGAGGCGGTAGTTCTCATCCAATAACCAATTCAGTGCCTCGTCCGTCCTAGCCTGAATGCCCTTAGCAGTCTGGGAGTCTCCCCTCATAGTGCGGAAAAGAGTGTCGATACGTTCATAGATGACGGCATGGCTCTGTTGACTGACTGTCAACTGGCTGCGGAGATAGGATATCTCCCGCTCCTGGCGTGCAGCCAGTGCGGAGATCTGGGCCTGGACGGAATCGACACGTCCTGCCCTGGAGCCTTCCCCGGTCTCATAAGTGGAGACGGGTGCGGGCCCGGAGAAATAGCCCGATGATAAGGATGGAGGCATGGAAGATGGTATGCTAGAAGGGACCCGGTCCTCCTCCATAGAGGTTGGGGCCAGTGTAGCTGTTGCTGAGATGGAAAAAGGGTCCTATGGGAGTACAGCTTCGGTGGCTGGGTCATCCTCAGAATCCGAGGTTGACAACCATCCACAGTGCATCGATCTTGGGGATGAACAAACAACTGGGGTAGGAGCTACTACGGGTAGAAGAGTCGAGGATGCAGTAGGCGGAGTCATGATGCTCTGAAATAGTATTATTTTAAGTTTGAAGTGAGTATAAGCTTACAAACAAAGAACAATATTATTTAGATTACATGCTTTATGAAATATATCCCTTTTAAACAATTATTATAATGTTTTAAGGTTACAAATATTAATACTTATATATATATATATATATATATATATATATATATATATATATATATATATATATATATATATATATATATATATATATATATATTATCATGTAAGTAGTTCATTTATTAATTTGTAAGTGCGAAGTTTGGTTTAATATTACCCATATTCTCATTTCAGTATTTTACTATGTAGTGTAAAATTTTCAAGTTTAGCACGTCTAACATTTTTCATAGCAATATCTCACTAAGCAGTACTAATAATCAAGTTTAGTAAATATATATATATATATATATATATATATATATATATATATATATATATATATATATATATATATATATATATATATATATATATATATATATATATATATATATATATATATATATATATATATATATATATATATATATATATATATATATATATATATATATATATATATATATATATACAACTAGTTCACATAGCATAAAATGCCTTAAGATCTATATGCTTAACTAATACGGTCCCATGATAAAATCCTAAAAAGATTTTTGTAAGTTATAGTCCAGTTTTAAATAAAAGAAAAATCATTTTATTCTTATTTTATTTAAAATTTTTATCTGGTTCTCTATAACTAATGCTCTGATACAATTCTCTGTGACACCCCGGGTAGGGTAAAAAATATGCGAAAATATCCATGGAGATGTCACTAGGGTGGATCGATAGCATATAGTCCATAGAGCATAAGATAAAAAGTTAGTCAAATCAGATTACATGTTTATTTAAGCAAATAAATAAAAATTGTCTTAAACATGGTGAAGAGTGATTGTTTGAGTTTCCCAAATAGAACCCCTGACGAGTCCTACAATGCAGATTACTAATATGCTGGAGACCATGCAAACACACTAATAGGTGTGAAAACACCCATCCTTTTACCACTTAATTACAATAATAACCAAGCCAAAACGTGTATTTTATGTCGTAAATGTTGGAATTATGCGAGGTTTGTGTTTTTGTTGTGATTTAGGACCAGAATGTGAAAAGGGAGGAAAACACGGGTTTTCACGGGCTTTTATCGAAGAAAAAGACAAAAGACGAAGTCAAGAGATCAAGGGTGCAAAAAGAACGGAAGTCCAAGGCCAATTCTGAAGATTTATCGAAGAAAAAGTCTAAAGACGGAAGTTTAATAAAGCCGAGAAACTCAAGTCTTATTAATGAAGAATTTTCAAGACGAGTTTAATTAATCCCGAGACAACGTCGAAAAAGTCGAAGAATTATAAAGACGAAAAGACGGAAAGAAAGAAAGGAGGAAGCAACACATGCTTCCCTTCTCCCTATAAATAGTGTCCATTTCATTTCATTTCACTTGTTGGCTAGATTGTCAAACTAGCTCTTCCACTTTTCTTTTCATGTCAATTTCAATTATTGTCAATTTACTTTCATGCACCTTAAATTTGTAAGTTCTTTAATCTTTAAGTTTTTGTTATTGAATCTTTACCTTTTAATCAAGCTTTTAATTCCTCTTCTTCTTCCTTTCTTGTTTAATCTTTCCTTATGTTCATGGTTGTGTTCTTGAGTTTTCATAGTTTTGATCAAGTGGGTTTTGATTGTTTTGGTTATTATTGTTAGTTTAGTTGATTTGGATTGATTGGTTATTGTTAGTTAATCATTAGTGGCTATTTTGGTTTAATCTTTTGGTTGATTTTGATTAGATTTGGTTAGATTCGCAGCTTTATTTTGTTCCCCGTTCTTCGCTTTATTCTTCTGTTTCCCAGATTCCGAACCAAAGCTTTATTCCGGATGAAGGTTTTAGTTTGATTATTCCGGATGAGTTAGTTATTCCGAATGAACGTTCTTCTTCTATTTTTCCGAACCAAGTGCTTTCTTTTGATTATTCCGAACCAACAATTATTCCGAGCCAGCAATGTTATTCCGAGTAAACAAATTATTCCGCATGAACCTGTTATTCGAATCAGCATATTTATTCCGAATGAAGGTTTATTCCGGATGAACGAGTTATTCCGAATGAGCAATTATTCCGGATGAACGAGTTATTCCAGATGAACATTTATTCCGGATGAGCGTGTTTTTCCGGATGAAGTTAATATTCCGGATGAAGGATTTATTCTGGATGAGCTGTTTTTCTTGGATTTGTAATTTTTATGTTTTCTATTTTTCAGAAAAGTGACAGTTTTCTGGTGATTATTTTTAGCTTATTTTTATTACTTCGCGCATTTTATTTTTTTAGTCTTTAATTAATTTCGTGTTTTTGATTTATTTTTATTTATCGTTTCGCTTTAAATTACGTTTTATTATTTGCAGTGCTCCTTTATTATTTGTCTTTGGTTTATTTTTATTTCGCTTCGCATTTACCTTTTCTAGTAGAATAGATAACCAACTTCCCTTTTCGTTACCAAGAACAACTGAGTCGCACTTTTAATCGGTAATCAATTCGAAAAGACTTGGAACGAATTTATTTTATACTTGGTTAAAACCTAGTATTAAATAACGCCACTGCCGGCTCTTTTCGTGAAGATTAACGGTTTTTTGTGAGAGACGCGTTGGCTTTTGGGATCCGTTCACTCGTGAACGTTATTTTTCGTGTCAAAATTTTCAAAAATCCCAAAAACATTTGAAAAATCATAAAAAGCATTTCTTTTTCAAAGTTTTGCGACTAAAAATATTCCTCTTTATCCTCTATTGTGTTTAATTCTTTTCTCTACCCCTCTTATTTATAATTCTTCATGGATTCGTCTTGCGTCCGGTGTGGGAGACCATGGTTTGGTTTTCCAATATGTCCATGGTGTACTTGTGCGAGGTGTGGTTCTGATATCCACAATACACAATTTGGATTTTGTCCATTTTGCAATTCAAGAAATTCGTACTTCTCCTCTTACACTAATTTCTCCCCACCTCCCGTCTATGACAATCCCTATCCTCAACTAGGACCGGATTTTTCTCAATACCCATGTTGCCAAAATTGTGGGGGCCCTCACGATACTTCTTATTGTCAGCCAATGAATTATTATGAGCCACATCCGTGCTATAATTCCGGTATGTATAACTGTAAACCCCCACATCCCACCCTCAATCATCAATCCTCTTAGGGAATTCGTATTGCCCAACAACTCACTAATTTGAATGACGAAATACAAGCCCTTCTTTTGAAACTTCATGACGGCTTAATTCAACTGACCGAGGCATTGAAGGAGCGACAACGACAGCAACAAGAGCAAGTATCTAACCTTAGTACTTATACTCCTCCTCTTGTGCCTCCATATTATTATGATGATGACGATGAGATTCCTATTTCTTGGAACGATGAGAATTCTATTCCTTCTCCCGACTTGCCGGATCTGGAGCCTAAGGATTCACCCATCCTAGGGGATGAGGATCTTAGCACAATTCCTGCAAAGGAATCCGACGAATTCATAAAGTATAGTGCTGATAACCTTGTCCTAATTCCAAGTGAATCTGAGTTGACATCCGACAGTGAAAATGAGTATGATGCGCTTTCTTCTGATGATGTTCCTTCCACTAACACTTTGGGAGAGGATTCTTTGGCTTTCTCTAATCCTCTTTTTGATCAAGATGATGATTTTACTTCTAGTGATGACGAGTCACTATCCGATGAAGACGTTCCGAAGGAAACTTTCAAGATTTATTCGAACCCTTTATTTGATTTTGATGACGCTTACATATCTAGTGAGGTGAATACTCTCTTTGACGAAGGGATTGAGGACATTTATAGCTCTGATTCTCTTGCTGTTGATGAGCATACTTTGTTAGCCATGCCTCCTTCTATCACAGAGGTGGAGAGATTTGACTCTACTGGAAAGGTGACGCGGGTGGAAGGTAATTGTTCTCTTACTTCTTATATTATATTGCCACCTCATCCTACTGCGTGTACGCCCAAGCGGGTGATGTATCAATTTTACTCTCCAGGAAATGAGGATGAGTGCTTTGACCCGGGAGGTGACATTAACCATTCTATGATTTACACCTTTACGGCTTTGCCGCCTAGTGACCATCAGCTGTCTGGGGGGGGATTTAACTTTACTTCCTTTACCCACCCCACCTCTCGTGGATCAAGACTTCACATACTTTTCATATGTTGAAAGGACCTTTCTACCATTCAAGACTTATCCTCCTGCCTCTCCTTTATTATTTTCCTCTGGGAACGAGGACAAGATCTTTGATCCCGGTATTACATTCGAGGCTTCCCCATGGACCCATTTAATTCAGGGACGAGTTAGGCTCGTGACTCGGTTAACAAAAACAAGCGCTTCTCGGGAGGCAACCCGCGGTATCTATCCTTTTTCATTGTTTTCATAATAAGTGTAGGGGGAGACCCTAGTATGTGTTTGTTGTTTTCTTTCTAATCATGTGCAGGGATTCGAGCTTTCAAATATCCATTCTTGCTGACTTTTGACGACCCGTGATTCCGTGTTCCCATCTTCCCGGTTCTATCCTAAACTCTTTTGATTCTCTATTTTATATTTTTCAATATTAAAATAGGAATCACTTTAGTTGTCTCTTCCTTAGCAAGATTTAAACAAAGTGCACAATGTCCTAAGTGTAGGGGAGTTTACTCCCAAATGCTTAAACATTGAGGAAAATGTTTATATCAAGTGTAGGGGGGACTTCTATCGAAATAAGTGGGCTTTTCCATGAATTTGTCCTCATTTTAACCGGAAAATTTGATTTTTCGATATTTTTCAAAATTTTTAATCTATTTTGGCCTAGTCGTATAGTAGTATTTTCCTTTGTTATGGTTATTTTCTTTCCTTGCTAAAATAAATTTTCAATAAAGTGGTTTTAAATTTTTCAAAGTCATGAATATTTTGACTCAACCCGAGTTTACTTATCTAAGTTTACTCTAACTAGTATCCTTAACGTGTTTAAGTCAAGTTTTGCTAGGGTTTTATATAGGGAACTTTAAAACGCGAAAGTCTTAACTCTCCCGGGTTAAGAACAAGAACTTTTCGCAAGTTCCTATAATTGATCCTAGAGAGTCGTTTATCAAGGAAACTTTAAAATGCGAAGTCTAAACTTGAAAAAGTCTAAGAGTTTGCAAGATCCTATAGATGACTCGAAAACCCAAAACTTTGATTTAATTGGCTAAGCATCCACGAGTCACATTCCTTGAGATTTTAAATTATGGAGAACGAGAGATGATAGAGTCAATTATAAGTTTGGTATTCTTTCGTGAATTTATGTGAGTTGATTATAAGCCTATTCTCCCATCGCTTGTTAATAAATTTATCTGCAATAAATAAGGTTGTACGATTTAAAAAGTTACTTAGCTTCTAGCCCAAGATCATTTAAAAGTTGCTCGGTAATGATTAGAGTTCATACCCAAGGCATAACTTATTGAAGCGGGATGCAAAGATTGGCGAGTCCGAAAAGGCCCTAACAAGGCATGAGGGCTACATTTTGTTGCTAAAGATCCCAAGTGATGTGAAGAATCATTTATCAAGAATCAATATGAAGGATCGAGTCACACGACGAAAAGCAAATACTCCCCTAAATATCATGGAGAAGTCTATCCAAAAAGGCCCTAACAAGGTATGAGGATAAATAGATCCAAGTCCTAAAAGGAGGCAGATCGTTGTATATCAAAGTCCAAAATAAAGATTGGAGAAAAATGAAGAAGTCGTGGTCCAAAGATGAAGAATCTCTCAAAACTTCAAGTGAAGAAATTCCTATTATGAAGAGAAGACCATTATTTCATGAACGTCTCTCAAAGATTTGAAGTATGAAGTTGCTGCCAAATATCGGTCCGAGAAAGGTCTCAAATCGTGAAGCGAGTTATGCCAAGATATTAACTTTATGAGGTCCCGAGAAGCAGTTTTAAAAGATTTTGTCCTTTAGCTAACTATTGATTAAATCGTCCCACTTTATTTTTAGCCTTAATAACTATCAAAATAAGTCAACAATGCATCCTCGTGATCATTCAAGACAATAATAAAATATAAGAGATACACCTAGGAATAAGGGAGTCTAAGTAAATAATTGGCCCACATGAGTTCGTGTTAGTTTGCTAACTTATAATAACAATGATCTCGTTTTTAAGCTTGGTATGGGGAACGTGAAAACTTGAGGATGATAATCATTCATGACACTCCAAAACCCTAAGGTAAGTTTTTGATTTCTTTACTTGTTTTGTTCTATCTCTTTAATAAAGGCCAATGTGGATTGATTGTGATGGAAAGTGTAATCTTGCTTTGTAATTAATGCATTGCATGAGGACATTGCAATGATCAAGTGTAGGGGATTTGATAGGTGTGAAAACACCCATCCTTTTACCACTTAATTACAATAATAACCAAGCCAAAACGTGTATTTTAAGTCGTAAATGTTGGAATTATGCGTGGTTTGTGTTTTTGTTGTGATTTAGGACCAGAATGTGAAAAGGGAGGAAAACACGGGCTTTCACGGGCTTTTATCGAAGTAAAAGACAAAAGAAGAAGTCAAGAGATCAAGGGTGCAAAAAGAACGGAAGTCCAAGGCCAATTCTAAAGATTTATTGAAGAAAAAGTCTAAAGACGGAAGTTTAATAAAGCCGAGAAACTCAAGTCTTATTAATGAAGAATTTTCAAGACGAGTTTAATTAATCCGAGACAACGTCGAAAAACTCGAAGAATGATAGGTGTGTAAACACCCATCCTTTTTACCACTTAACTACAATAATAACCGAGCCAAAACGTGTATTTTATGTCGTAAATGTCGGAATTATGCGTGGTTTGTGTTTTTGTTGTGATTTAGGACGAAAATGTGAAAAGGGGAGAAAACACGGGCAATCACGGGCTTTTATCGAAGAAAAAGACAAAAGACAAAGTCAAGAAATCAAGAGTGCAAAAAGAACGGAAGTCCAAGACCAATTCTGAAGATTTATCGAAGAAAAAGTCGAAAGACGGAAGTTTACTAAAAGCCGAAGAACTCAAGTCTAATTTATGGAAGAATTACAAGACGAGTTTAAAGAAATCCCGAGACAAAGTTGTTAAAGTCAAAAGATTAAGAAGACAAGGACTTAATCATGCAATTAAAGATAGAAGAAAGAGGGGAGGAAGCTTCCTAAGCACCTCCCTAATCTCCTATAAATATGATACATTTTCATTTCATTAGTTTTTGTTGGCTAAGTGTGACAATTAGTCTTCCACCATTTACTTTAATTGCAATTTAAATACATGTCTTTTACTTAATTGTCTTGCACCTTAAATTCATTTAATTTCAAGTAAGTTTCCTTTTAATTATTGTCAATCTTTACTTTTAATATTCATCTCCTATCTACCTTTCTTTAATCTTTAATCTTTATGCTTATTGTTCATGTTCATGTTCTTGAGTTTTTATTAAATTGATTAAAGTGGGTTTTGATTATTTTGATTATTATTGTTAGTGTTATTGATTTGGTTTGTTTGATTATCATTAGTTGATCATTTGTGGTTAGTTTGATTTAATCTTTTGGTTGATTTGATTAGTTTTTGTTTAGATTCGTATCTATTTGTTTCTCCTTGTTCTTCGCTACTATTACTGTTGTTCCCAGGTTATTCCGGATCAAGGAAAGTTGTTCCGAATCAAGGGTGTTTGTTGATTATTCCGGATCAGGGAATTTATTCCGGATAAAGGAGTTAGTCTACAAATATTCCGAACCAAGAAACAATATTCCGGATTAGCTGTTTGTTCCGAATCAAACATCTTCATTCGGAACATTCCGAATCAAACATCTTCATTTGGAACATTCCGAATCAAACATCTTCATTCGGAACATTCCGGATCAAAGTTGTTTATTCGGAATAATTTATTATTCCGGATCAAGAGTTTATTCGGAACATTCCGAATGAAGGGCCAAGGATTTTTATTCCGGATCAGCAACATTCCCGATCAACAAAGTCTTCCGAATCAAAGGTGTTCATTCGGAATAGTGAATATTCCGGATAAGTGACATATTCCGGATGAACCATTATTCCGAGTGAGCATTTTATTCCGGATCAAGGTTTTGGTAATTATTCCGAGTGAAGAAGAATCATTCCTAACGAAGGTGACATTCTGGATGAGTGATTATTCCGAACGAAGGATTATTCCGAATGAGCTGTTTTCAGGTTCTTTTTAGTTTCTGTTTTTAATTTTTAATTTTCAAGCTTTATTTTTCCCGCCTTTTTCCTTTGTCGCACTTTAAGATTACTTGCCTTAGATTTATTTTAGCCTTGCCTTAGTTTAAGTTTTAGTTACGTTTTAAGTTTGCCTTAGATAGTTTTAAGTTTGCGTTATTTACTATAAGTGCCCATTTACTTTTCGTCACGCTTTTAAATTCTCGCCTTTTATTTTAAATTAGATTTAGATTTAAATTACCTGCTCTTTACTTTAAAGTTTTGCACTTTTTAATTACTACAACGACACAACTATTTGTTTCACCAAAGAACGACTGAGTCGCATAGTTAACCAATTATCAATTCGATTAGACCAGAACAACGAACAATCAATTTTTATACGGGCAAAAGCCTATTATTAAATGGCGCCGCTGCCGGCTCTTTTCGTAAAGATTAACGGTTTTCTGTGAGAGACGCGTTGCTTTTTGGGATCCGTTCATTCGTGAACGTTATTTTCTTGCTTAAAAAATTTCAAAAATCCAAAAAAAATTAAAAATTGTCAAAAATCCATAAAAATTAAAAAAATTTCAAAAATCCAAAAAGATTTTATTTTTTATTGTGTATATATATTCTCTTTGTGTTTGGTATCTTTTCTTTTGCCTTTGTAGGTGTATGCGTACTAGATCTTCTACTTATCAAGAGCTCGAGACTCGAGAAGATTTAGATATGGCAAGTGTGAACAACAACAATAATCCACCGCACCTCAATAATAACAACAACAATGTTCTTCCACAGCCCGATCTTCGGACAATGGAGGAGCTTTGTCAACCTACCATGGTTGGACGAGGAGGACCGATTGCGCCGATGCAAATCACGGCTCCGGAGTTTTCGTTGAAGCATCATATGATCTAGCAAGTGCAAACTAACCCATTCCGTGGATTGCCTGATGATGATGCCAACAAACACCTCGACAAATTCATTACAATCACTCAAAGCATGAAGTTGCCTGGTGCCACAATGGATGTTCTACGCCTTCAACTCTTTCCACATACATTATCACACCACGCCGAGAAATGGTTTGACCGTTGATAGGTGTGAAAACACCCATCTTTTCTACCACTTAATTACAGTAATAACCGAGCCAAAACGTGTATTTTATGTCTTTTATGTCGGAATTATGCGTGGTTTGTGTTTTTGTTGTGATTTAGGACGAAAAGGTGAAAAGTGGAGAAAAAACGGGCATTTACGGACTTTTATTGAAGAAAAAGACGAAAGACGAAGTCAAGAAGTCAAGAGTGCAAAAAGAACGGAAGTCCAAGACCAATTCTGAAGATTTATCGAAGAAAAAGTCAAAAGACGGAAGTTTATCAAAAGCCGAGGAACTCAAGTCTTAATTATCGAAGAATTAAAAGACGAGTCCAAAGAAATCCCGAGCCAAAAGTCATCAAAGTCCAAGATTAACAAAGAGATTAAGAAGGAAGGACTTAATGGCGCAATTAAGAAGAAAGGAAGGAGGGGAGGAAGCTTCCTCTAACCACCCTCCTAATCTCCTATAAATACACCCCATTTTCATTCATTTGGTTTTGTTGGCTAAGTGTGACAATTAGTCTTCCACATTTATTTTCTTGCACATTTAAATACTTGTAAAATTTAAATACCTTTTCTTGCACCTTAAATTTCTTTAATTTCAAGTAAGTTTTCATTTAATTCTTGTCAATCTTTACTTTATCTTGTTAATCTCCTATCTAAATTTCTTAATCTTTGATTTTTATGTTTATTTTTGTGTTCATGTTCATGTCTTTATTTTGATCAAAGTGGATTTTTGATTATTGTGGTTAGATTTGTTAGTTTTGTTGATTTGAATTATTTGTTTATGATTATTGAATGTTTTGTTATTAGTTTGGTTTAATCTTTTGTTTAATTTTGATTAATTTGTGGATAGATTCGTTGTTACTGTAATCCCTTGTTCTTCGGGGTGTTTGTTGTTGTATCTGATCTTTCCAGGTAAAGTTCCGAGTGAGAAAGTTCCGAACCAACAAGGCTTCATCCGGAAGAGTTCCGAGCCAAGAGAAGGAGTTCTTTCATTCGGAACATTCAAACTTCCGAACGAAAAGTTCCGAACCAACTTTGCTCATACGGAAGATTTCCGAATCAAGACTTCCGACTCAAGAGTTGTTCATTCGGAACATCAAAAAGTTCCAAACCAAAGGGCTTCATCCAGAAGGGTTCCGAATCAGCAAAAACTTCCGAGTCAAGCAACTTATTCGGAACATCTGGAAAAGTTCCGAACGAAACTTCCGAACTAAGTTCCGAACGAAACTTCCGAACGAAAGTTCCAGACCAAGGGCAAAGGGTTCATTCGGAACTCAAGAACTTCTGACTCAAGAGTTGTTCATTCGGAACATCCAAAAGTTCCGAACCAAGCTTCATTCGGAGGAGTTCCGAATCAAGGGTTTACAAGAAACTTCCGAATCAAGGATTTCTTTCAAGAAGTTCCGAATCAGCAAAGTTCTGAACGAAGGATTGTTTTGGATAAGTGACATATTCAGATCAATTTGTTCCGGATCAAGGATTTTGGTAATATTCCGAGCGAAGAAGAATCATTCCAAACGAAGGTGACATTCCGGACGAGTGATTGTTCCGAACGAAGGATTATTCCGAATGAGCTGTATTCAGGTACTTTTTAGTTTTTGTCTTTGATTTTTATTTTCAAGCTTTATTTTTCCTGCCTTTTCCTTAGTCGCACTTTAAGTTAATTTTGCCTTAGATTTATCTTAGCTTTGCTTAGGTTTAAGTTTTAGTTGCGTTTAAGTTTGCCTTAGATACTTTTAAGTTTGCGTTATTTACTTTAGTGCCTTTTAAGTTCAGTCAAGTTTTAAATACTTGCATTTTACTTTTAAATTAGAATTAGATTTAATTTAGTTGCACTTTTACTTAATTGTTTTTGCATTTTTAATATACTACAACGACATATTTTTGTTTCACCAAAGAACATTAGAGTCACATAGAGAACCTAGATCAATTCGATTAGACAACACAACGAACTTAATTTTTATACGGGCTAAAAGCTATGTATCAAATGGCGCCGTTGCCGACTCTTTTCGTAAAGATTAACGGTTTTCTGTGAAAGACGCGTTGCTTTTTGGGATCCGTTCACTTGTGAGCGTTATTTTTCTTGCCTTAAAAAATTCAAAAAACCATAAAAATTAAAAATTGTTAAAAATCCATAAAAATTACAATTTCAAAAATCCAAAAAGATTTTATCTTTATTGTGTATATATATTGTCTTTGTGTTTGGTTTCTTTTTCTTTTGCATTTTCAGGTGTATGCGTACTAGATCTTCTAATTATCAAGAGCCCGAGACTCAAGAAGATTTAAGTATGTCAGGTGTTAACAACAATAATATTCCACCGCACCTCAACAATAACAACAATGTTCTTCCACAGCCCGATCTTCGGACCATGGAGGAGCTTTGTCAACCTACTATGTTTGGACGAGGAGGACCGATTGCGCCGATGCAAATCAACGCTCCTGAGTTTTCGTTGAAGCAACACATGATTCAGCAAGTGCAACCAAACTCATTCCGTGGATTGCCTGATGATGATGCCAACAAACACCTCGACAAGTTCATTACAATCACCCAAAGCATGAAGTTGCCTGGTGCCACAATGGATGTTCTTCGCCTACAACTCTTCCCACATACTTTATCACATCATGCCGAGAAATGGTTTGATCGTCTCCCGAAGAATTCTATTCACACTTGGGATGACATGACTCAACGCTTTTTGTCGCGCTACTTTCCACCATCCATGGTCACGAGCCTTCGCAATCAAATCAGCGGTTTCATGCAAGACCCTGATGAATCTCTTTTTGATGCTTGGGAAAGATATAATGTCTTGATTGATCGTTGTCCAAACCACAACATGCTCCCTGTGACCTTAATAGATACTTTCTACAACGGTTTGACTTTTCGAGATCGTGATACGATTAATGCAGTCGCCAGTGGCACATTTATGAAAAGGAGACCCGAGGAGTGTAGAGAGCTTATTGAAAACATGACTACTCACCACAAAAACTGGGATTCCTCTGCTTCTTCAAGGAACAACCCGAGAGTCAATGTTTCTTCTACCTCAACAAACCCTGATATGACCGAACTCACCCGCATGATGACTAAAATGAGCAAAAGTATCACGCTTCTCGCTTCAAACCAACAACAACAAAAAGTTAAAGCGGTTGCTAATCCTTGTGAAACATGCGGCGGTCCTCACTCATACACCGATTGTCCTTCGACTCAAGGAAATCCTGAAAATGTGTATGCAGCGTATGGTAATTATTCACCGGAAAATTACCAAGCTCGACCTCAAGGGGATAGAAATTTGCTGAGCTACCGGTCCAACAACTACCTTTCACCCGGTTTTTCTCCTCAAAACCAAAACCCCGCCAACAACAACAATAGAAGCAACCAAATCCCACCTCGTGCTTCTAACCCTTATCACCCACTCGCCCAACAAAACCCACCCATTAACCCGGATGTTGAAGCCATAATGAGAACCCAAGGTGAGCAAATCAAGAATCTTCAGAGCCAAATTATCAATCTTAAAGGAGATATTACCAAGCAAGGAAATGAGATTAGATCCGAGCTTCGAGATAATATTCAATCCTCCTTCAGCAATCAAACAAATGATTTGAAGAATATGCTTGCTAGTTTCTTGCCCGCCGCTCAACCTTCTACTTCGAGTTCTCTACCTTCAAACACCGTCACAAATCCACCGGCAAATGTGAGTGCTATTACTAATCGTAGTGGGATTACCATTGTCGATCCACCAATCCCCCCCCATCATCTACACCTCCTCCACCACCATTTATCCCTACTCCTTCTACACCTAGTATTAGTGCACCATTATCGTCTCCGCCTCGTCATGACGATGTATCTAGGAAGGAACCTTCAACATCTCAACCTTTACCTGCTACACCTGCACCCTCACCACCCAAACCCAATATCCCTTATCCTTCTCGTTTAGGCAAGACCAAACTGCTAACCAAGGAGGACTCCGAAGTGACACGCTATGTGAAGATGATTTCTCAAATGAACTTCAACATTAGCTTTCTTGAAGCACTTGTCCACATGCCCAAATTTGTTAAAGCATTTAAGGAATTGCTTAACAAGAAGGAGAAGCTGATTGAACTCGCCAACACACGCTTAAATGAAAACTGCTCTGCAGTTATTCTTAAAGAACTTCCAGAAAAGCTTGGAGATCCCGGTCGTTTTGTGTTGCCTTGCGTTTTCAACAAAACTGAAGAATTTACTGCCCTTGCTGATCTCGGGGCTAGTATTAATTTGATGCCTTTGAGTGTTTGGAAAACACTATCATTGCCCGACCTCACTCCAACGAAGATGACTCTCGAACTTGAAAATCTCACTCTCGCTTACCCCGTTGGTATAGCCGAAGATGTGTTCATCAAAGTTGGCACGTTTACTTTCCCGGTCGACTTTGTCGTAGTTGATTATGAAATGGACCCTCTTATTCCTTTAATACTTGGTCGGCCATTCTTGAGAACCGGACGAGCTTTAGTTGATGTTGCCGAAGGTGAGTTAATCTTAAGAGTCGGGGATGATGCACAAGTTTTTAAAATGGGAAAGCTTACAGGCAAATCCTTTGGAGGTCGTGAATCAGTAAATATGATTAATGTGCATAATGACTTCGTTATTTACAACAATCCTCTATTCGAGTCTTGCAATGATAATCCACTCTTTCATGATGATGTGGATGATTCTCGCCCCAATTTGGAAGCTTCTCCCATTTATGATTCTCCACCGGTCTTTGATGCTTATGACGATGAGTCTAGCTCAGATTCGGATGATTATGACCTTACTTCTGAGTATCCCAATCTGCCCACGTATGATGCTTTCGATGAGGCTGATACTCTTTCGAGCGATTCTTCACATAATGAAGATCCTCCGCCATCACTCGATCCTACTTTGGACGATTACTCATTCGAGGAAGACTTCTCTATGTTTCTCAACACTTACTTCCCTCATGAGAGTGATGCTCCTCCTTTGGACTTTGAAGATTATCGTCTTGATCCTACTTTGGATTTGAAGAACATTCTTTCAAAGGAGAAGAAACCGGTCGACACCAATATCCGCAGCACGTATGAGTTAACACCTCTTTGTCCCCCTTCTGAGGACGAGGTCGTGCTTCTTCGCGGATCTTCTTCCCACTCTGCTGAGCCTGAGTGCTATTTTCCCCTAAAGGAAAAGGTGTTCGACCCTGGTATTCAAATCTTTAAGCCATCTCAGTATCCACCTGATGAAATAAAAGGAAATATCTTTGGAACTTATGGAAATCTGCTTGCACCACTTTACCCTTGCTTCCACCGTGCTCCATCTTTGCTTAAGGGAACCTTGCCACTTCTTCTTTGACTTGCCTTGTTCGCCTTAAGCCTGTGCTATTTGATGGACGAAAACTATGTCTTTGATCCTGGTGGATATGTTTCATGCTTCTTCCGTTGATAATCAAGGTCGAGTTAGGCTCACGACTCGGTTAACAAAAATCAAGCGCTTCTTGGGAGGCAACCCATGCATCTATCTTTTAGCTTTCTTTATCATAAGTGTAGGGGAGACCCTTTGGTTTGCTTTCCTCTCCTCTCTTCTTATAATCAGGGATTCGAGCTTCGATGATCCACTCTTGATGATTCTTGACGACCCGTGATTTCGTGTTCACTTCTTCCCGGTTCTATCCTAAACTCTTTTCGATTCACTATTTTATATTTTCTCAATATTAAAATAGGAATCTCTTTAGTTGTCTCTTCCGTAGGGAGATTTAAACAAAGTGCACAATGTCCTAAGTGTAGGGGAGTTTACTCCCACATGCTTAAACATTGAGGACAATGTTTATCTTAAGTGTAGGGGGGACTTCTATCGAAGTTAAGTGGCCTTTTCCTTGTATTTGTCCTCATTTTAACCGGAAAATCAATTTTTCGACATTTTTCAAAAATTTTGATCTATTTTGGCCTATTAGTTTTGCCCTTTGTATAGTTATTTTCTTTCCCTATTAGAATAAATGTTTAATAAAGTGGTTTTAATTTACAAACGTTGTGAATCTTTTGACTCAACCCGAGTTTACTTATCTAAGTTACTCTAGCTAGTATCCTTAACGTGTTTAAGTCAAGTTTTGCTAGGCTTTTATATAGGGAGCTATAAAATGCGAAAGCCTTAACTCTCACGGGTTACGAACAAGAACTTTTCGCAAGTTCCTATAATTGATCCTAGAGAGTCGTTTATCAAGGGAACTTTAAAACGCGATTTCTAAAACTTGAAAAAGTCTAAGAGCTTGCAAGATCCTATAGGCGACTCGAAAACCCAAAACTTTGATTTAATAGGCTAAGCATCCACGAGTCTCATTCCTTGAGATTTTAAACTGTGGAGAACGAGAGATGATAGAGCCAATTATAAGTCCGGTATTCTTTCGTGAATTTATGTGAGTTAATTATAAGCCTATTCTCCCATCGCTTGCTAATAATTTATCTGCTAATAAATAAAGTTGTACGATTTGAAAAGTTACTTAGCTTCTAGCCCAAGATCGTTTAAAAGTTGCTCGGTATGGATTAGAGTTCATAGCCAAGGCATAACTTATTGAAGCGGGATGCGAAGATTGGCGAGTCCGAAAAGGCCCTAACAAGGCATGAGGGCTATATTTTTTTTGCTGAAGATCCAAAGTGATGTGAAGAATCATTTATCGAAAATCAATATGAAGGATCGAGACACACGACGAAAAGCAAATACTCCCCAAAAGTCATGGAGAAGTGTATCTGAAAAGACCCTAACAAGGTATGAGGATAAATAGATCCAAGTCATAAAAGGAGGCGGATCGTTGTATATCAAAGTCCAAAATAAAGATTGGAGAAAAATGAAGAAGTCGTGGTCCAAGTATGAATCTCTCAAAACTTCTAGTGAAGAAATTCCACTTATGAAGAGAAGACCATAATTTCATGAACGTCTCTCAAGGTTTGAAGTATGAAGTCGCTGCCAAATATCAGTCCGAGAAAGGTCTCAAATCGCGAAGCGAGTTATGCCAAGATATGAACTTTATGAGGTCCCGAGAAGCAGTTTTAAAAGATTTTGTCCTTTAGCTAACTATTGATTAAATCGTTCACTTTATTTTCAGACTTAATAACTATCGAAATAAGTCAAACAATGCATCCTCGTGATCATTCAATACAACAATAAAATATAAGAGATACACCTAGGAATAAGGGAGTCTAAGTGAGTAATTGGCCCACATGAGTTCGTGTTAGTTTACTAACTTATAATAACAATGATCTCGTTTTTAAGCTTTGTTTGGAGAAAGTGAAAACTTGAGGATGATGATCATTCACAGCATTTCCAAAACCCAAGGTATGCTTTTTGATTTCTTTATTTTTAATGTTTATAATTTTCTATCTCTTTAATAAAGGCCAACGTGGATTCATTATGATGAAAAATGTAAACTTGCTTTGTAACTAATGCATTGCATGAGGACATTGCAATGGTCAAGTGTAGGGGATTTGATAGGTGTGAAAACACCCATCTTTTCTACCACTTAATTACAATAATAACCGAGCCAAAACGTGTATTTTATGTCTTTTATGTCGGAATTATGCGTGGTTTGTGTTTTAGTTGTGATTTAGGACGAAAAGGTGAAAGTGGAGAAAACACGGGCATTCACGGGCATTTACGGACTTTTATTGAAGAAAAAGACGAAAGACGAAGTCAAGAAGTCAAGAGTGCAAAAAGAACAGAAGTCCAAGACCAATTCTGAAGATTTATCGAAGAAAAAGTCAAATGACGGAAGTTTATCAAAAGCCGAGGAACTCAAGTCTTAATTATCGAAGAATTAAAAGACGAGTCCAAAGAAATCCCGAGCCAAAAGTCATCAAAGTCCCAGATTAACAAAGAGATTAAGAAGGAAGGACTTCATGGCGCAATTAAGAAGAAAGGAAGGAGGGGAGGAAGCTTCCTCTAACCACCCTCCTAATCTCCTATAAATACACCCCATTTTCATTCATTTGTTTTTGTTGGCTAAGTGTGACAATTAGTCTTCCACATTTATTTTCTTGCACATTTAAATACTTGTCAAATTTAAATACCTTGTCTTGCACCTTAAATTTCTTTAATTTCAAGTAAGTTTTCATTTAATTCTTGTCAATCTTTACTTTATCTTGTTAATCTCTTATCTACCTTTCTTAATCTTTGATTTTTATGTTTATTTTTGTGTTCATGTTCATGTCTTTATTTTGATCAAAGTGGATTTTTGATTATTGTGGTTAGATTTGTTAGTTTTGTTGATTTGAATTGTTTGTTTATGATTATTGAATGTTTTGTTATTAGTTTGGCTTAATCTTTTGTTTAATTTTGATTAATTTGTGGATAGATTCGTTGTTACTGTAATCCCTTGTTCTTCGGGGTGTTTGTTGATGTATCTGATCTTTCCAGGTAAAGTTCCGAGTGAGGAAGTTCCGAACCAACAAGGCTTCATCCGGAAGAGTTCCGAGCCAAGACAAGGAGTTCTTTCATTCGGAACATTCAAACTTCCGAACGAAAAGTTCCGAACCAACTTTGCTCATACGGAAGATTTCCGAATCAAGAGTTCCGACTCAAGAGTTGTTCATTCGGAACATCAAAAAGTTCCGAACCAAAGGGCTTCATCCGGAAGGGTTCCGAATCAGCAAAAACTTCCGAGTCATGCAGCTTATTCGGAACATCTGGAAAAGTTCCGAACGAAGTTCCGAACGAAAGTTCCGGACCAAGGGCAAAGGGTTCATTCGGAACTCAAGAACTTCCGACTCAAGAGTTGTTCATTCAGAACATCCAAAAGTTCCGAACCAAGCTTCATTCGGAAGAGTTCCGAATCAAGGGTTTAGCAGAAACTTCCGAATCAATGATTTCTTTCAAGAAGTTCCGAATCAGCAAAGTTCCGAACGAAGGATTGTTTTGGATAAGTGACATATTCAGATCAGTTTGTTCCGGATCAAGGATTTTGGTAATATTCCGAGCGAAGAAGAATCATTCTAAACGAAGGTGACATTCCGGACGAGTGATTGTTCCGAACGAAGGATTATTCCGAATGAGCTGTATTCAGGTATTTTTTAGTTTTTGTCTTTGATTTTTATTTTCAAGCTTTATTTTTCCTGCCTTTTCCTTAGTCGCACTTTAAGTTAATTTTGCCTTAGATTTATCTTAGCTTTGCTTAGGTTTAAGTTTTAGTTGCGTTTAAGTTTGCCTTAGATACTTTTAAGTTTGCGTTATTTACTTTAGTGCCTTTTAAGTTCAGTCAATTTTTAAATACTTGCATTTTACTTTTAAATTAGAATTAGATTTATTTTAATTGCACTTTTACTTAATTGTTTTTGCATTTTTAATATACTACAACGACATATTTTTGTTTCACCAAAGAACATTAGAGTCACATAGAGAACCTAGATCAATTCGATTAGACAACACAACGAACTTAATTTTTATACGGGCCAAAAGCTATGTATCAACCGTCTCCTGAAAAATTCCATTCATACTTGGGATGACATGACTCAACGCTTTTTGTCGCGCTACTTTCCACCATCCATGGTCACAAGCCTTCGCAATCAAATCAGCGTTTTCATGCAAGAACCCGATGAATCTCTCTTTGATGCTTGGGAAAGATATAATGTTTTGATCGATCTTTGTGCAAACCACAACATGCTCCCTGTGACCTTAATTGATACTTTCTACAACGGTTTGACTATTCGTGATCGTGATACGATTAATGTAGCCGCCGGTGGCACATTTATGAAAAGGAGACCCGAGGAGTGTAGAGAGCTTATTTAAAACATGACTACTCATCACAAAAACTGGGATTCCTCCGCTTCTTCAAAGAACAACCCGAGAGTCAATGTTTCTAGTACTTCAGCAAGCCCCGACATGACCGAATTCACCCGCATGATGGCCGAAATGAACAAAAATATCTTGCTTCTCGCTACAAACCAACAACAAGTTAAAGCGGTAGCCAATCCTTGTGAGACATGCGGCGGTCCACACTCATACACTGATTGTCCTTCTACTCAAGGAAATCCGGAAAACGTGTATGCGGCTTATGGTAATTATTCACCGGAAAATTACCAAGCCCGACCTCAAGGGGATAGAAATTTGCTGAGTTACCGGTCTAACAACTACCTTTCACCCGGTTTTTCTCCTCAAAACCAAAACCTCAACAACAACTACAATAGAAGCAACCAAATCCCACCTAGAGCTTCTAATCCTTATCACCCACCCGCTCAACAAGCCCCACCCATCAATCAAGATGTTGAAGCCTTAATGAGAACCCAAGGAGAGCAAATCAAGAATCTACAAAGCCAAATTATCAATTTGAAAGGGGATATCACCAAGCAAGGGAATGACATTAGATCCGAGCTTCGAGATAATATACAATCCTCCTTCAGCAATCAAACGAATGATTTGAAGAATATGCTGGCTAGTTTCTTGCCCACCACTCAACCCTCTACTTCGAGTTCTCTACCTTCAAACACCGTCACCAATCCGCAAGCGAATGTGAGTGCTATTACTACCCGTAGTGGAGTTACTTTAGTAGGACCACCTATCCCACCCCCATCATCTACACCTCCTCCACCACGATTTATCCCTACTACTCTCACACCTAGTATTAGTACACCATTACCGTCTCCGCCTCATCATGACGAAGTACCCAAGACGATTCCTCCATCAACCCCACCTTCCACCGTTAACCCTTCAACATCTCAACCTTCACCTTCTACACCTTCACCACCCAAACCCAATATTCCTTATCCATCTCGCTTAGGCAAGGCCAAAATGCACACCAAGGATGACATTCGAGTGTCAAACTATTTGAAGAAAGTTTCGGAAATGACCGTCACTTTTCCCCTTGTCGAAGATCTAGCACAAATGCCTAAATTTATCAAGATGTTTAAGGAATTCCTTAGCAAGAAAGAGAAGATGGCCGAGTTTGTTAATACTCGATTGAATGAAAATTGTTTTGCCGTCCTTCTTAAAGAACTTTCGGAGAAACTTGGAGATCCCGGTCGTTTTGTGCTACCTTGTACTTTTAACCAAACCAACAAATTTACTGCCTTAGCCGATCTCGGGGCAAGTATTAATTTGATGCCTTTAAGTGTTTGGAAAAAGTTATCATTGCCTGACCTTACACCCACCAAAATGACTCTTGAGCTAGCAAATCGCACTCTCGCTTACCCCGTTGGTATTGCCGAAGATGTGTTCATTAAAGTTGGCACATTCACTTTTCCGGTCGACTTTGTCGTTGTTGATTATGAAATGGAACCTCGTATTCCGTTAATACTTGGGCGGCCATTTTTGAGAACCGGTAGAGCTTTAATTGATGTGGATAAATGTGAGCTCATTTTAAGAGTCGGGGATGATGCAAAAGTGTTTGAAATGGGGAAGCTTACAAGCAAATCCTTTGGAAGAGAATCAGCGAATATGATTAATGTGCTTGATGATTTTGTCATCTACAACAATCTTCTATTCGATTCTTGCATTGATAATCCTCTGTTTCAAGATGATGTGGATGATTCTCTATCCAATTCGGAACCCCCTCCCATATATGATTCTCCACCGATCTTTGATGCTTATGATGATGATTCTAGCTCAGATACGGATGATTATGATGATTTTACTTCTGAGTATCCTGATATGCCCACTTACGATGATTTTTATGAGACCGATACTCTTTCGAGTGATTCTTCACATGATGAAGATCCTCCGCCATCCATGCTTAATCCTACTTTGGATGATTACTCATTTGAGGAAGACTTCTCTACTTTTCTCAATACTTACTTCCCTCATGAGAGTGATGCTCCTCCTTTAGATTTTGATGATTATGGTCTTGATCCTACTTTGGACTTGAAGAAAATTCTTTCAAAGGAGAAGCAACCGGACGACACCAACATCCGCAGTACGTATGATTTAACACCTCTTTGTCCACCTTCTGAGGACGAGGTTGTGCATTTTCTTCGCGGATCATCTTCAAATTCTGCTGAGCGTGAGTGATATTTTCCCCTAATGGAAAAGGTGTTCGACCCCGGTATCGATATTCTTCAGCCATCTCAGTATCCATCTGATGAAACAAAAGGAAAAATCTTTGGAACTTATGAAAATCTTCTTGCACCTCTTCACCCTTGCTACCCCCGTGCTCCATCTTTGCTTAAGGGAACCTTGCCTATTCTTTTTTGGCTTGCCTTGTTCGCTTTAAGCTTGTGCTATTTGATGGACGAAAACTATGTCTTTGATCCTGGTGGATGTGTTTCATGCTTCTTCCTATGCTAATCAAGTTCGATTCAGGTTCACGACTCGGTAATAAAAAATCAAGCGTTTCTTGGGAGGCAAACCATGTTTCTATCTTTTAGCTATCTATATCCTAAGTGTAGGGGAGACCCGTTGGTGTTTGCTCTTTCCTCTCTTCTTCTATTCAGGGATTCGAGTGCTCAATGATCCACTCTTGATGATTTTTGACGACCCGTGATTCCGTGTTCCCATTTTCCCGGTTCTATCCTAAACTCTTTTCGATTCACTATTTTATATTTTCCAATATTAAAATAGGAATCTCGTTAGTTGTCTTTTCCTTAGCGAGATTTAAACAAAGTGCACAATGTCTTAAGTGTAGGGGAGTTTACTCCCACATGCTTAAACATTGAGGACAATGTTTATATTAAGTGTAGGGGGGACTTCTATCGAAGTTAAGTGCCTTTTCCTTGTATTTGTCCTCATTTTAACCGGAAAATCAATTTTTCGACATTTTTCAAAATTTTTGATCTATTTTGGCCTATTAGTTTTTCCTTTATTTTAGCTATTTTATTTCGTTGCTAGAATAAATGTTAATAAAGTGGTTTTAATTTTCAAACGTTGTAAATCTTTTGACTCAACCCGAGTTTACTTTTCTAAGTTTAATCTAGCTAGTATCCTTAACGTTTTTAAGTCAAGTTTTGCTAGGCTTTTATTTAGAGAGCTATAAAACGCGAAAGTATTAACTCTCACGGGTTAAGAACAAGAACTTTTCGCAAGTTCCTATAATTGATCCTAGAGAGTCGTTTATCAAGGGAACTTTAAAATGCGATTTCTAAACTTGAAAAATTCTAAGAATTTGCAAGATCCTATAGGCGACTCGAAAACCCAAAACTTTGATTTAATAGGCTAAGCATCCACTAGTCTCATTCCTTGAGATTTTAAACTGTGGAGAATGAGAGATGATAGAGTCAATTATAAGTTTGGTATTCTTTCGTGAATTTATGTGAGTTAATTATAAGCCTATTCTCCTATCGCTTGCTAATAAATTTATCTACAATAAATAACGTTGTACGATTTGAAAAGTTACTTAGCTTCTAGCCCAAGATCGTTTAAAAGTTGCTCGGTATGGATTAGAGTTCATAGCCAAGGCATAACTTATTGAAGCGGGATGCGAAGATTGGCGAGTCCGATAAGGCCCTAACAAGGCATGAGGGCTACATTTTGTTGCTAAAGATCCAAAGTGATGTGAAGAATCATTTATCGAAAGTCAATATGAAGGATCGAGACACACGATGAAAAGCAAATACTCCCGTAAAGATCATGGAGAAGTCTATCCGAAAAGGACCTAACAAGGTATGAGGATAAATAGATCCAAGTCCTAAAAGGAGGTGGATCGTTGTATATCAAAGTTGTCACACCCCACCATGGCGGAACATGGGGCGCGACGTATGGATATCATCACAACATGGCGTGTCTATAGAGATAACTATATGAAATAAGAAATGTCGTAAAAATGGTGACACGAAGGTCATGACAATATCTCAACAAATGCAAGGGGTCTAGGTAAGTAAGTAACAGTCCTACTTCTTACCCAAGACAACAAATAACATACCAAAACAATCATATGTGTGCCACAGTATCACTTATTAAAATGAACAATCAAATAAAACGAAGAAGGAAACGGGGATTCTCCTTCTATATGCATTCCTAAGCTTCTCCAACCCTAGCCACTTATGTTATCATGTTTAACCATAGTATCACCTGAAAGAGACACTAAAACACGTCAACATAAAGTTGGTGAGAGTCATAGGTTTAGACTCCAACACAAGACAAGTCATAACCTGTGAATACCATAAACCAACACAATAACATATGGACAATGTGCTACAATAATGTATTAACAACTAGCATTCAAGTTCAATCAATCATCACAATTCCATGGCATCACGCCTTACCAACAACCACAATTACCAAGGCATCAGCCTTACCAAACACCATAATTTCCAAGGCATCACGCCTTACCAAACACCATAATTTCCAAGGCATCACGCCTTACCAACAACCATAATTTCCAAGGCATCACGCCTTACCAACAACCATAATTTCCAAGGCATCACGCCTTACCAACAACCATAATTTCCAAGGCATCACACCTTACCAACAACCATGGTACCATAGGCGCCCATACACCTATGTACCTTTCCCATCCAAATCATACACAAACAAGAACCACATAGCAGTTAATCACATAATGTACACACAAGTCCATCTCAAATCACAAAAACATTCACAGCATCAATTTAGAAAATAACTCAACACAGTGTCTCTTCCATCCCATCTGGAAGTCAAAATCAATAATAAACATGGGACTATGAAACTCACCTGATTGCTTCTTCACAAGTCCTCGCACTAGCGACAAGCTAACAAACCAAAAACACGCAATCAATACATGAACCAATCACTAAGATGGCTCATCAACCTATGATGGACATCTAGCCCATTCCCATATAAATAACTCATTGATAAGCTCTAATCACCCCATTACCCTTCCCTAACAAGTCCTTAACTTTGTTAAGTTTAATAACTATCCCGTTCATATTTTACACAAAACAGTCCCAGTTTTTAGGTCTCAAAGCTTTAAGTCAAACGTCCACTTAAACATACCCATGGTTTCTGTAAAAGGAATATTCATACTTTTACATATGTTAGCTAAAACCTCACACTTGACCTAACCTTAAAGCTACTGTTAAGGCCCCGATATATGTATATAAATTGCTCAAAATATATTGCGTAAAATAAGAGTTTGTAGAACTCCCAATATGACCAAAACAATTGACTCAAAATTATGCCCAGTTTTTAAAAATGGGTTTAATCATATTAACCTAATTAATCACCCATAACCCCAATTAATACAAGCCCTAGTTTATGTAATCATTATAACACCATTAATATAACATTAATTTGCTGTTTTTAAATTAACCCTAACCTAAATCCATCATAAGATGATTAAAGAAAACATTAAACAATTTAATTGAAAAGAGTATTAAAGATTTTACCTTTTTTGAAAGAAGAAAAATTAATGAAGAACCCTAAAACCACCATTTATGCTGACCAAATCTTGATCTCCAGGGATTTTATGAGTGTTTTGATTAATAAAAAGACTTTATATACTTTCTTAACAAGTCCTTGACCCATGTACAAAAGCCCGGTTCCCTTTTTCCTTTTTTTTCCCCTATTCTTTTCTTCCTGCGTTTACAAACCAACCATAACCCTATATTTTTAGTTTTTTTTCTTTTTATTATTAATATATGTATTAATAATATTACCTTAATTTTCCTAAATTTATTTCAGCTCTTAAAGCCTCCAAAACCCCAAAACCGTAAAACTAGTCAGTTTTTACGCGTTTTACCGTAAAAGACGTAAAATATACACTTTTATAAAAAATATCAAATTTTGAAATAAACTTTATAACTAAGTCCTAAATGACTTAAAACCATCCCGAAAAATATTCATATGGATAATTACCTCACCCGAGACCTCTAAATGCTAAACCGTAAATCCTAAAAAAAAATACTACTACTATAATACTTATACGTATACGTAAACACCACAATATCACCATTTTCATTTCATAGTCACCACTTGTGAGCTCATGAACATGAAATAACCGTTCCTCGATTTACTTATGAGTACTCTATGCTCATAAACGATAACCACACCAACCTTGTTCACACAAAATAAACACGTAAACACAAAATTCAAGTAAGCACACATAAAATAACCTAAAAGTAAGACAAAGTGACAAACCCAAAACCACGGTTGTCACATCACTCCCTCCTAATAGAAATCTCGTCCCGAGATTCACTCCCAAACTCAAAATTATTCTCAGCAAACAAACGAGGATGCATATCCATGATAAAACCTTCACGTTCAAACGTGAACTCAGTTTACACGAAAATAATATCAACCAACAACACATGAGCCTTAACCGTCCGCGAGGAAACTTATCAAAACCATAAAGTTATGTAACCAACCTAACTAAATCTCGCAACTCGTCAAACAAGAACTGTCTTGAAACCAAGTTAGGAGCCGTCACATAACTCAACGGGTTTAAAACTGTCACCCCGATTTCAGTCTTACTCATAAATACCATAAATAAAAACTCATCAAAATATAACCACGTATAATAAGGTCTAAAGAACTCTCAAATTCCTTCCCAACTCATCTCTATGTTAACCCTCCAAGTGTTCATTACCGCAAAATACCCAAAACACGAGTTTAAACCATGTTGTCCGAAAATTAACCTTGAACTCAACACTTGTACAATTAATTCGACCAGGCTACTGACTTCCAATTACGAAACTTTCTGAATATTTGAAAAGTATGTTCCGAGTACATAATTTTAGGCTTTTGAATCACCCAAAAATCTTTAAAAACGAGTAAGTTATGACCAAAACGATTTTTCTCAAAATCTTCCTAGGCATTAGCGACAGTTTCTACCAACTCCGATTTATACCAACAAAAAAAAATGATTTTTAAACCCTAAAACCCCCCATTAATTACCAAAACTAGAACCTAATTTATTTTAATTCCAGAAAATTAAAACTCTATTAATTACATGATTTTAACATATTTCACTAAATAAGAACAAAATTTTTAACTTAAGAACAATAACTTTAGGTGATCAAAACCAAAATATTTTAAAATAACCGAGTCATGCTTATATGTTAAAGAATTTATATTCCACCTTATTTGAAACATGATCCCGACACTTCCTTATTTCATCGACTACCAACAACTATTTTTTTTTCAATTTGCAAGTTCTATTTTTTTACCATGTATAACTCGAAACAAAAGACATCGTTACCCCAAAAAGAAATCTCCACCATCTCAAAATCCTTCACGCCAAAAGTACCGTACAAATAAACACGTGAAATGAGGACCCGAGAAATGCGCTACTACAGAACTTGAACATCTCAAAGAGAAACGAGCTAGCAACCATCCCAAGAATACAACCGGTAAGTAGAAAATAATTTTACATACATAGGCATAAGCGTACATACACTCAAATCCATCCAACATATACTATACAAGCATGTATTAACTCTCTTTCATGCAATCATACTTGAAAATCCAGTGGTGTTGTGGCACATATATAATTATGTAGGCCTCTATAATTATACATGTTCCTTTTCACCAATGTACTCCCTCCTATGATGACACTTATAAGAAATTAATACTACACATACTCTATAACCATTGTCTCTGATACCATTCAGTCACACCCCACCATGACGGAACATGGGGCGCGATGTATGGATATCATCACAACATGGCGTGTCTATAGAGATAACTATATGAAATAAGAAATGTCGTAAAAATGGTGACACGAAGGTCATGACAATATCTCAACAAATGCAAGGGGTCTAGGTAAGTAAGTAACAGTCCTACTTCTTACCCAAGGCAACAAATAACATACCAAAACAATCATATGTGTGCCACAGTATCACTTATTAAAATGAACAATCAAATAAAACTAAGAAGGAAACGGGGATTCTCCTTCTATATGCATTCCTAAGCTTCTTCAATCCTAGCCACTTATGTTCTCATGCTTAACCATAGTATCACCTGAAAGAGACACTAAAACACGTCAACATAAAGTTGGTGAGAGTCATAGGTTTAGACTCCAACACAAGACAAGTCATAAGCTGTGAATACCATAAAGCAACACAATAACATATGGACAATGTGCTACAATAATGTATTAACAACTAGCATTCAAGTTCAATCAATCATCACAATTCCAAGGCATCACGCCTTACCAACAACCACAATTACCAAGGCATCACGCCTTACCAAACACCATAATTTCCAAGGCATCACGCCTTACCAAACACCATAATTTCCAAGGCCGCCTTACCAACAACCATAATTTCCAAGGCATCACGCCTTACCAACAACCATAATTTCCAAGGCATCACGCCTTACCAACAACCATAATTTCCAAGGCATCACGCCTTACCAACAACCATGGTTCCATAGGCGCCCATACACCTATGTACCTTTCCCATCCAAATCATACACAAACAAGAACCACATAGCAGTTAATCACATAATGTACACACAAGTCAATCTCAAATCACAAAAACATTCACAGCATCAATTTAGAAAATAACTCAACACAGTGTCTCTTCCATCCCATCTGGAAGTCAAAATCAATAATAAACATGGGACTATGAAACTCACCTGATTGCTTCTTCATAAGTCCTCGCACTAGCGACAAGCTAACAAACCAAAAACACGCAATCAATACATGAACCAATCACTAAGATGGCTCATCAACCTATGATGGACATCTAGCCTATTCCCATATAAATAACTCATTGATAAGCTCTAATCACCCCATTACCCTTCCCTAACAAGTCCTTAACTTTGTTAAGTTTAATAACTATCCCGTTCATATTTTACACAAAACAGTCCCAGTTTTTAGGTCTCAAAGCTTTAAGTCAAACGTCCACTTAAACATACCCATGGTTTCTGTAAAAGGAATATTCATACTTTTACATATGTTAGCTAAAACCTCACACTTGACCTAACCTTAAAGCTACTGTTAAGGCCCCGATATATGTATATATATTGCTCAAAATATATTGCGCAAAATAAGAGTTTGTAGAACTCCCAATATGACCAAAACAATTGACTCAAAATTATGCCCAGTTTTTAAAAACGGGTTTAATCATATTAACCTAATTAATCACCCATAACCCCAATTAATACAAGCCCTAGTTAATGTAATCATTATAACACCATTAATATAACATTAATTTACGGTTTTTAAATTAACCCTAACCTAAATCCATCATAAGATGATTAAAGAAAACATTAAACAATTTAATTGAAAAGAGTATTAAAGATTTTACCTTAGAATTTTTGAAAGAAGAAAAATTAATGAAGAACCCTAAAACCACCATTTATGCCGATCAAATCTTGATCTCCAGGGATTTTATGAGTGTTTTGATTAATAAAAAGACTTTATATACTTTATTAACAAGTCCTTGGCCCATGTACAAAAGCCCGGTTCCCTTTTTCCCTTTTTTCCCCCTATTCTTTTCTTCATGCGTTTACAAACCAACCATAACCCTATATTTTTCGTTTTTTTTTCTTTTTATTATTGATATATGTATTAATAATATTACCTTAATTTATTTCAGCTCTTAAAGCCTCCAAAACCCCAAAACCATAAAACTAGTCAGTTTTTACGCGTTTTACCGTAAAAGACGTAAAATATACACTTTTATAAAAAATCTCAAATTTGGAAATAAACTTTATAAATAAGTCCTAAATGACTTAAAACCATCCTGAAAAATATTCATATGGATAATTACCTCACCCGAGACCCCTAAATGCTAAACCCTAAATCCTAAAAAAAAATACTACTACTATAATACTTATACGTATACGTAAACACCACAATATCACCATTTTCATTTCATAGTCACCACTTGTGAGCTCATGAACATGAAATAACCGTTCCTCGATTTACTTATGAGTACTCTATACTCATAAACGATAACCACACCAACCTCGTTCACACAAAATAAACACGTAAACACAAAATTCAAGTAAGCACACATAAAATAACCTAAAAGTAAGACCAAGTGACAAACCCAAAACCACGGTTGTCACAAAAGTCCAAAATAAAGATTGGAGAAAAATGAAGAAGTCGTGGTCCAAATATGAAGAATCTCTCAAAACTTTAAGTGAAGAAATTCCTATTATGAAGAGAAGGCCATTATTTCATGAACGTCTCTCAAGATTTGAAGTATGAAGTCGCTGCCAAATATCGGTCCAAGAAAGGTCTCAAATCGCGAAGCGAGTTATGCCAAGATATGAACTTTATGAGGTCCCGAGAAGCAGTTTTAAAAGATTTTGTCCTTTAGCTAACTATTGATTAAATCGTCCCACTTTATTTTCAGCCTAATAACTATCGAAATAAGTCAACAATGCATCCACGTGATCATTCAAGACAACAATAAAATATAAGAGATACACCTAGGAATAAGGGAGTCTAAGTGAATAATTGGCCCACATGAGTTCGTGTTAGTTTGCTAACTTATAATAACAATGATCTCGTTTTTAAACTTGGTTTGGAGAAAGTGAAAACTTGAGGATGATGATCATTCATGACATTTCCAAAACCCGAAGGTATGTTTTTGATTACTTTACTTTAAATGTGTATAATTTTCTATCTCTTTAATAAAGGCCAATATAGATTGATTATGATGAAAAGTGTAATCGTGCTTTGTAACTAATGCATTGCATGAGGACATTGCAATGGTCAAGTGTAAGGGATTTGATAGGTGTGTAAACACCCATCCTTTTTACCACTTAACTACAATAATAACCGAGCCAAAACGTGTATTTTATGTCGTAAATGTCGGAATTATGCGTGGTTTGTGTTTTTGTTGTGATTTAGGACGAAAATGTGAAAAAGGGGAGAAAACACGGGCAATCACGGGCTTTTATCGAAGAAAAAGACAAAATACAAAGTTAAGAAATCAAGAGTGCAAAAAGAACGGAAGTCCAAGACCAATTCTGAAGATTTATCGAAGAAAAAGTCGAAAGACGGAAGTTTACTAAAAGCCGAAGAACTCAAGTCTAATTTATTGAAGAATTACAAGACGAGTTTAAAGAAATCCCGAGACAAAGTCGTTAAAGTCAAAAGATTAAGAAGACAAGGACTTAATCATGCAATTAAAGAAAGAAGAAAGAGGGGAGGAAGCTTCCTAAGCACCTCCCTAATCTCCTATAAATAGGATTCAATTTCATTTCACTAGTTTTTGTTAGCTAAGTGTGGCAATTAGTCTTCCACCATTTACTTTAATTGCAATTTAAATACATGTCATTTACTTAATTGTCTTGCACCTTAAATTCATTTAATTTCAAGTAAGTTTCCTTTTAATTATTGTCAATCTTTACTTTTATTGTTCATCTCCTATCTACCTTTCTTTAATCTTTAATCTTTATGCTTATTGTTCATGTTCATGTTCTTGAGTATTTATTAAATTGATTAAAGTGGGTTTTGATTATTTTGATTATTATTGTTAGTGTTATTGATTTGGTTTGTTTGATTATCATTAGTTGATCATTTGTGGTTATTTTGATTTAATCTTTTGGTTGATTTGATTAGTTTTTGTTTAGATTCGTATCTATTTGTTTCTCCTTGTTCTTTGCTACTATTACTGTTGTTCCCAGGTTATTCCGGATCAAGGAAAGTTGTTCCGAATCAAGGGTGTTTGTTGATTATTCCGGATCAGGGAGTTTATTCCGGATAAAGGAGTTAGTCTACAAATATTCCGAACCAAGAAACAATATTCCGGATCAGCTGTTTTTTCCGAATCAAACATCTTCATTCGGAACATTCCGAATCAAACATCTTCATTCGGAACATTCTGGATCAAAGTTGTTTATTCGGAATAATTTATTATTCCGGATCAAGAGTTTATTCGGAACATTCCGAACGAAGGGCCAAGGATTTTTATTCCGGATTAGCAACATTCCGGATCAACAAAGTCTTCCGAATCAAAGGTGTTCATTCGGAATAGTGAATATTCCGGATAAGTGACATATTCCGGATGAACCATTATTCCGAGTGAGCATTTTATTCCGGATCAAGGTTTTGGTAATTTTTCTGAGTGAAGAAGAATCATTCCGAACGAAGGTGACATTCCGGATGAGTGATTATTCCGAACGAAGGATTATTCCGAATGAGCTGTTTTCAGGTTCTTTTTAGTTTCTGTTTTTAATTTTTAATTTTCAAGCTTTATTTTTCCCGCCTTTTTCCTTAGTCGCACTTTAAGATTACTTGCCTTAGATTTATTTTAGCCTTGCCTTAGTTTAAGTTTTAGTTGCGTTTGAAGTTTGCCTTAGATAGTTTTAAGTTTGCGTTATTTACTTTAAGTGCCCATTTACTTTTCGTCACGCTTTTAAATTCTCGCCTTTTATTTTAAACTAGATTTAGATTTAAATTACCTGCTCTTTACTTTAAAGTTTTGCACTTTTTAATTACTACAACGACACAACTATTTGTTTCACCAAAGAACGACTGAGTCGCATAGTTAACCAGTTATCAATTCGATTAGACCAGAACAACGAACAATCAATTTTTATACGGGCAAAAGCCTAGTATTAAAGAATTAAGAAGACGAAAAGACGGAAAGAAAGAAAGGAGGAAGCAACACATTCTTCCCTTCTCCCTATAAATAGTGTCCATTTCATTTCATTTCTCTTGTTGGCTAGATTGACAAACTAGCTCTTCCACTTTTCTTTTCATGTCAATTTCGATTCTTGTCAATTTACTTTCATGCACCTTAAATTTGTAAGTTCTTTAATCTTTAAGTTTTTGTTATTGAATGTTTACCTTTTAATCAAGCTTTTAATTCCTCTTCTTCTTCCTTTCTTGTTTAATCTTTCCTTATGTTCATGGTTGTGTTCTTGAGTTTTCATAGTTTTGATCAAGTGGGTTTTGATTGTTTTGGTTATTATTGTTAGTTTAGTTGATTTGGATTGATTGGTTGTTGTTAGTTAATCATTAGTTGCTATTTTGGTTTAATCTTTTGGTTGATTTTGACTAGATTTGGTTAGATTCGTAGCTTTATTTTGTTCCCCTGTTCTTCGGTTTATTCTTCTGTTTCCCAGATTCCGAACAAAAGCTTTATTCCGGATGAAGGTTTTAGTTTGATTATTCCGGATGAGTTAGTTATTCCGAATGAACGTTCTTCTTCCATTATTCCGAACCAGGTGCTTTCTTTTGATTATTCCGAACCAACAATTATTCCGAGTCAGCAATGTTATTCCGAGTAAACAAATTATTCCGCATGAACCTGTTTTCCGAATCAGCATATTTATTCCTAATGAAGGTTTATTCCGGATGAACGAGTTATTCCGGATGAACGAGTTATTCCGAATGAGCAATTATTCCGGATGAACGAGTTATTCCGGATGAACATTTATTCCGGATGAGCGTGTTTTTCCGGATGAAGTTAATATTCCGGATGAGCTGTTTTTCTTGGGTTTGTAATTTTTATGTTTTCTATTTTTCAGAAAAGTGACAGTTTTTTGGTGATTATTTTTAGCTTATTTTATTTTTTTAGTCTTTAATTAATTTCGTCTTTTTGATTTATTTTTATTTATCGTTTCGCTTTAAATTACGTTTTCTTATTTGCATTGCTCCTTTATTATTTGTCTTTGGTATTTTTATTTCGCTTCGCATTTACCTTTTCTAGTAGAATAGATAACCAACTTCCCTTTTCGTTACCAAGAACAACCGAGTCGCACTTTTAATCGGTAATCAATTCAAAAGACTTGGAACGAATTTATTTTATACTTGGTTAAAACCTAGTATTACGTACTAACTTCATATTCCTGTGCAAAACATACTAACGGGGGTCAACATAAAGTTGGTGAATTTACAGATTTTAACAATTAATTAGTTTGGACATACAATAATCATAGAAGTAATAATGCACAAATCATTCTTACTAAAATGTAGATAACATTTGTTTATTATTAGAAACTGAAGCTTAACCTCCGTAGTCCTCAACAGATGAGGACGTAGTGCCTTACAAAAAGACACCCATTCCAGTTCCAACATGGTATACGTCTGTTGTCCCGGCCAAGGCACAGTGAGCATGACTCACCCAGACGGGGATGATCAATCCCTAATAGATCTATTTATAACATTCGGGCGATTTATAACAATTTAACAGTTTCAATAATAATCTATCATAGTCAAGTTTATACAATCCAGTTGTGTCCATTATGTGTTTGCATATTTTCTTTCCCAAAAGGGAAAGTTTTATCAAAAGTTTATATGAGGCTGTAAACTCACCTAGGAGTAGGCAATTGTTGTTTAATACGAATATCCGATTAAAACTCACGCCAAAGTTATGCTTAATCAGATAGTACAGTCTTAATAGATAGTACAAAGAACATATATGTATGCTTATACAGATTTTGTTCAGTTCATTCATACTACGTTATTTATCTAAATAACCGTAGTTCAAGTATCATCAATGTTAATTTAACTTATTTATATAAGTTCCATCTCTAAGTAAACATAAAATGTTTAACTATTAATATCAGTTAGCATACATGTATTTATAGTAATCATTCAACTTACAATTAAGTTTCTTTATTTAAGTGGACATATAAGGTCTTACTTAAAATATTAATTTACGTTTTTCTGTTCAAGTATTATAATCACTCATTTACTATTATTAAGTAAACATAAAGATTTTACTTAATATTAGTTCATGTTCATAGTTTATGTATTATACTCATTCATTTAAACTTTAATATTAAGTTTCATATTTTAAGTAGGACGTAAGATGTTCTGCTTAAATATTAACATTCAATTTATCCATCGTTCTTATAAATTTTATTTTTCTAAAAGTATATAAGTTTATGTATGAGTATTACATATTCATAGTTGTTTATACACTTATTTCCTAAAGTAAATATAAATTTATAAAAAAAATATAATATTTTATTTAACTTTAAAGTTTCCATAAATTATTTTAATATTTATAAAATAATTTAAACTTAAGAATTTATACCTTAATTCTTATGGTCTAAGTATTTTAATTATATTTATTATAATTAAAATAGATTTTTAAGGTTAGGGCTTGGTAATGTTTCAGAATATGGCAAAACTGGTCCCTCTATATTTTTAAACAAGTACAATTTTCGGATTTTACATATTTAGTACCTAGGGCTTGTTAAAGTTTCGACTTATGGCAGATTTAGTCCCCCTAGTTATATCTAGGTTTTGTAACTTTACTAAAATTACAAAAACAGCCCCTAGGGCTTCTTTAAGTTTCGGCAAATTACAAAAATAGTTCTTAGGGTTTTAAAATGACAAAATAACTTTTAGAAACTTCCCAAAATGGTCCCTAGGGTTTAATTTGCCACGGATAGTATTTATCAAACCCTAGACTTTTGGATATTTACATTTTCAGTCCTTGTGTTTACTAGTTTATCAAAACAAGTTTCATAAGTTACGGTTTTAGTCCTTAAGTTTTATAAATTGTCATTTTCATCCAAAAAGTTTTTATAAGTTATATTTTATTTTAAAAACTTTTATTTTAACATTCAAACTTTATATGGGCTCATTAAATGGGCTAAACATCTAATGGGCTATTTTAGTGGGCTTAAATATATTTCAAGTCCATTAATTTATTTAAATGGGCCTTTAAATCATTTATTGGGCTTAATACATTTTTAAGTCCTTTAATTAGTTAAATGGGCCTAAGTGTAATGTTTAGTCCATTTAAGTTACTAAGATCTATCAAATGGGATTATTGGATCCATTAAGTTTTAGATTAACATTTCATGGACTTAATTAGTCCATTAATATTACTTTATATTTTATGTATGTTCTTACTAAGGATATACTTATAAGCTTATTATGAGCTTATTAATATTTAGTTTTAGATCTAAATAGATGAATAAAACTAAAAATTTGTTTTATGTGTTATACCAAATTAGATCTAGGTGTGTTATAAGGTTACAAGTAAGTCATAAGCCCTAGTAGGAGCTTATATCCCACGGCTAACGTTAGTTATAGAATATTAAGATAAGTCAGTTCCCATTTTAAGGTTGCATGTAATTTATAAGTGGTACAAAATTAGATCTAACTATGTACACATCAAGAAAATAAATCACAAGTCCAAAATAAGATTTAAACTATGTCTAGACCTAAAAATCAAACATAGGTCCATCTACACTCATATATAGCTCACGGCTATACTTTTAGATCTTGGTATTTCCAAGATGAACACTTTAGCTAGTTTTTAAGTATTGTAAATATTTACAAAAACACAATCATGATTATCTAGGTCACATGCATGTTCCCAAGGCTACTATTATTCCAAGAAAACAATGTATAGCCCACGGCTATATTGTTTTCTCCCAATATTCCCATAAGATCTACTAGCTTATTTCATGTGTATCATGTTAACTTAACACTTATCACTAGATCTAGGTTTAAATAAGCATGCATGTACATCTAACCCATTTTGTGTCTTGTATAACCCACGACCATATTTATATACATAAGTTGTTTTTGTGATTTTTAATATTCCATTTAACATGTTACATTTCATATTCCATTATTTAAAACTTAGAAAACCAATCATATAGTCTCCACTTAATTTAGCCGTGACCTTTAAGGTCATGGTTTTCTTGATCTTTAAGTTGCAAAAGTTCATTTAATGAGATCTATGGTTATTAGTTAACCAAAGTCCCATAAAACAAGATTTGTAACTCATGCAATGTCTAGATTTATAAAAGGTTACATATGGTTTCTAAATCAAGTTTAAAACATAACATATAAGTCATAAGTTTCTTATTAAAAGATTTTTAAATCATGAACATAATTTGCATAAATATGCCGTGACCTATAAGGGTCATAGCTTTATCAAATCTTGATTTTAACATGTTATTTACTTGTGTTTATAGGTGTATGATGATGCATGCATGAAAGAATGAAAGAATAAAATGTGTATACCTTTCTTTCCTAAAGGTACCAAGAATGATCTAGATGAACAAAGAGGTTTGAGATCTAGTCAAGGTGATGAAGAAAACACTAATACAAGCCAAACCGTGGCCTTGATGATTTAGCTAGGGCTTGTTTATAGTGATTCCATGAGAATGATACTACTAATGATTTGTAGTAAAGATAAGACAAGGATCTTGGTGGATTTAATACTTGGTTTTTGGATGTATATGGATTTAAATCGTATGATTGAGAGAGAAGAGAGTGAGAGAACAAGATTGGATTGCATGTATGTGAGGATGTGTGTGTGTTTTGGCTTAAAGAGTAGAGAGGGAAAGGAATGGAAAAAGGTATGATTTACCTTGGTAAGACATATCATGCCAAGTGTCCCCCTTTGCCTTTCCAAGGAAACTCTTCTTCTTTAACACAAGCCTATGCCGTGTGTCACTCACCAAAGAGGGGGAAAATGATGGGCTTTGGTCATGGGCTTATGTTGGGCCTAAAATAAAGAGTACATGATCTTGGGCTAGTCCAAGAAGGTTTAGGGGTGCCTATAATATGCATACATATGCACGGCTATATATACATGGTGTATCATATTTTCCAATTTTTGTTAATTGTTGTTTAATCAAATGTGGGTTATGCATTTTTACTACTTGTTTTATGTACATAGTTTACATAGTCAAACTTATTACAACAAGTATATAAAAATATATGTGTACATTGGACAAGTTCACACATGACTTATAGAAATATAATACATGATTTTGTGTTCTAAGATTTAAATGGGTGAATTTTCATTACATAAAATCATGGTAAAATCATGGATTTTACATCATTGTGAATACTAAGTAGTATCACTCTGAGTGTTCTAGCAATATCGCAGGATATAACGTAGGACTCTCTTTATCGTCATTTTGTGTGTCCTAATGAGATTTGATTGATCTCTAGGCTCTAGACTTGATTTGTGCACTTTTAGTGGTCAGAGACTGGAGCAGATTGCCACCTATTCAATATCAACTATCTCGGAGTGAGAAAGCTAATAGAAGTCATGTTGATCTCCGTGACAATAAGACAAACTTCTTTTGAGAGAAGCCTGAGTCAGCTGGGAAAGGGTTGTGCATTACATCACTTGGTCCATGATGAGTTTGTCTTCATGATGTGTTGACCCTGTTTATGCCTAAGTTTTATGGAGGGCTTCTTTGTTTATACCCTTTATCCTTACATTTCTTTTTCATTATTCAACCCCTTCAATGCTTACCAAGACATCATTACTAGCACCTTGTTGTGATTGTTCCAGTGCTAGCATCAGTACTTAGTCGGCATTCAGCTACGTTCACATTCTACTCCATCTTTCCTAAGGACTTCTAATGATCTATTGGATTGTCCCTGAGAAGATCCCTCCGGTTCTGGTTGGATCATAGGACTTAAACCTAACCACCCTTTTGACACCAATAACGTCGTGGATTAAAGATGTTGTGGGTATTTGATCGTAACCATAAAAACCACTTTAAAAAGTCTAACAACGTGTTTGAAAAACATTTAACACCTGGATAGTTTTGTCGTTTCAGAAATGCCCCCCCTTCACATGTGCATTGATAATCGAAAGTGTTTTGCACATGTAGGTAAGAGTTAAAGTGCTTGAGTCTTATATAAGATCACATTTTAATCATATTTTCCCCCTTATCTCTAATATATAAAATCTTTTGATATTAGAGATACCAAATTTGATTAAAATATATTTTGAAAAATAGTCTTGAAAATCTCCAGGAGAAAGATGTGTCAATTTTTGCATGAAGTTGAAATGCTCCCCCTCAAAATTTAATCCAATTGAATTGTCATTGTGAGGATGTGATCCACGTTTCACTTTTTGAGGATAGGAGTTATTGAACACACAATTTTTGAAAGATTTTGAATAATCATTGAAAAACTCTTGAAAAAATTGTGTTCAACGCTTTTTGAAAAATCCATTCTTTTTGGTGATATGTTTTTTCTAAAGCATAAACTTGAGTTCATAGACTTTTAATGTCTTAACAAATCCACTCAAGTGTAAGAAGATTTCTCTTATTTTGCTGAGGGTAAGCGCCTAAATCGTACACTCCCCCGTGAATATCGATCCGGGTTGCAATCTGAAAGTGATTACAAGCCATTGTGTTGAGCTCAAAACGTTGAATGTTTTGTGACAAACTCAACCCAAAATAGATTGCTCTACCCATTGTTGGAAAAATTGTCCATAATAGACATTTTCCTTTATTGAATGATAGAAATGACATGTTTTGAAAATATTTACAACTTTCATTCGAGCTTTATGTACACAACCGTGTCGTTATTGAGGTACATTTCTAGGCACGTCCATATTATCGATACTGAAAGACATGTCGAGAAGAATATTTTTGGATTTTAAAGGATTTTTAATTTTGTGTTTTGTTTTTATATGATTTATATTTTTGTATTTTGCTTTTTCAATGATATTTACAAGTAGATGCTTGATAAACGAATCAAGCAGGCACCTTTTCCAGAATCTCCAGGTCTGATGGAGTCAAACATCTCATACCAATTTGCCTAATGAGGTACTCAAACCTATCTTTCGACAAAGCTTTCGTAAAAAAGTCGGCTAATTGGTAATCCGTTCCAACAAAGTATAGTTCAACAATACCTCTTTCAACTTGTTCCTTTATGAAGTGGCATCTGACGTCGATGTGCTTCGTGCGAGAATGCTGTACCGGATTGCAGGAGATGGCTATGGCCGACTTTGAGTCACAGTACATAGGTACTTTATCAAAATGGAAGCCATAATCCGTGAGTTGTGTTCTCATCTATAGAACTTGAGCACAGCACGAAGATAGAGACACATACTCCGCTTCGGCTGATGACAGTAATGTGCAATCCTGCTTCTTGTAAGACCATCCCACAAGCTTATCTTGACCTAGAAATTGTGCACCACCAGAAGTACTTTTTCGTGAATCAAGACAACCTGCATGATCAGAATCTGAATAGGCCGTTAGGAAGAAACCGGTTTCCCTCGGATACCAGAGTCCCAAATGAATGGTATTCTTAAGGTACCGAAAGATCCGTTTAACCTCCTTGAGGTGCTTTTCAGTAGGTCGTGCTTGATATCGTGCACAATAACATGTAGCATGTGAAATATCAGGTCTGCTTGCTGTCAAGTACATGAGGGAACCGATCATGAAACGATATCTCGTTTTATCTATGGCATTTCTATCCAAGTCAGCATCTAGTGATGTGGTGATAAAGGTGTTCCACCGGGGTCACATTAAGTCATACCATGCTGTTTGATTATCTCTTGACAATACTTAGCTTGGTTTATAAAGATACCACTTGGGGATTGGTGAACTTGAATTCCTAGAAAGAATTTAATTCGCCCATCATTGACATTTCAAATTTACTGTGCATGACTTTTTCAAACCATTTTGAAATTTTTGGGTTTGCAGACCCGAAAATAATGTCATCAACATAAATCTGCACAAGCAAAATGTCATCCCCATATTTATAAGTGAACAAATTTAGATCAATGGAACCTTCTGAGAAACCTTTGGATACAAGAAATTTCGAGAGCTCATCGTACCGCCCTTGGAGCTTGCTTGAGTCCATAAAGTGCTTTGTGGAGACGATACACCTTGTCAGGATAATGAGGATTGACGAATCCTTCCGGCTGCGTGACATAGACTTCTTCCTTCAAAGGACCGTTAAGAAATGTCGTCTTTACGTCCATTTGATAGACAGTAAATCCCTTATGTGCAGCATAAGCAAGGAAAATCCTGACCGCTTCCATACGAGCAACTGGTGCAAATGATTCATCAAAATCAATTCCCTCTTTCTGGCCATACCCCTTAGCCACTAGCCTAGCTTTGTTCTTGATGATCGTGTTTTCTTCATACATCTTGTTTTTCCAGATCCAACAAAGATTTAATGGAATCACATCGTATGGTTTGTCAACAAGTTCCCAGACCTTAAGTCTTTCAAATTGTTGAAGTTCATCCGTCATCGATTCAATCCAAGCATGATCATCCATAGCTTCGTTGATGTTTTTTGGTTCAGCTGTACTCACGGCGAGTGCGAACATACAAACATCGCCATCGTTTCTAGTTGTTGTCTTGTACGAACAGGCTGTGAAGGGTTTCCAATTACTTGAACCAAAAGATGATTTCGGGTCCAATGATGTGTTGAGGGATGTCGTTAATAAAACGTATGCATATTAGATGGATCAACATGGCGAGTAGAAGACTCTCTAGTTTCGTGTACCGATGTACCGAAAGGGTTGTGAAAATCGTCATCGTCAGATAATGCATCGTCTGCTTGATTTGTGTTCTCTGGAGCAATGACAGTAGTTGTGGATGTTGTAGGATCTATTGTTGAAGTGATATTATGAGGAGGTAAATCTACAGCAACCCGTGTTGAAGTAGATAAAGTTGTATCCTTTTGTTGACGATGATCGATATCATCATTCTTATCATGAGTGACAGCGGAAGACTTTTATACAACTTGTTTCTCCCCCGTGAAATATTCATCAAAAATTGGTCCATATAACATTTCCAACTCTTCAAGTGTTGTATCCACTATCATGTCTTCTCTTGGAACATGTTCAGGAACCAACTTTGAACTTGATGGTTCATTGTTGTGGTCTTGATTTTCGTGTTCCGTACGGTTGTACACAATAGTCTTTTGTAGTTGTGGATCGGGACTTAAACTATTTTGGTCAAGTGCCATCTCTTGCAATTCATCGAATCTGTTATGAATAGTTTCGACTATCAATTTTGTTCTCTTGTTGTACACTCTGTATCCCTTAGACTGAGTTGCATATCCCACTAGAATGCACGCATAACCTTTTTCTTTCATCTTGTCCAGATTTCCACCATCTCGAATAATGTAACACATACATCCAAAAACATGAAGGTGTTTGAGTGAAGGTTTGCGATCATTAATTATGTGATATGGTGTCTTTTCGTGTCTTGGAATAATTAAGGAACGGTTTTTTGTGTAACATGCTGAAGGATATGTAAATCTTGCTTATGTTTTAGAGAGAGAAAGAGATAGAAACTTGGTGGAATTCACACACTTGTAGAGAGAGAAAATGAAAGATTACTATGTGTAAAATTATGAAAAACCACACCCTCTCCATCTAAGGAGAGGGTTTATATACCAAGCCCATAAGATGGGCTTGGGCTTACAATTGGGTCGGCCATACAAGCATGGACCGGGCTTTTCCTTGTTTGATATATTAAAAGATATCTAGACTACGAGCTACTACTTAATATATTTTCGGAGTGACCGAATCTTCCTAAATATGTAAAAACGTATTTCTAACAATCTCCCCCTAAGGGAGGTCACTCGAAACAAGGGCGTTACCCAAGTTACAATAATAAAATAAACCTAGCATACTTTGCTTGTCTTGAGCTCGTAGTCTTCGTCTTTCTTTTTCTTTTTCTTTTCTGGTGAACATGTTGATGTGATCTTAGATATCAATCATGAGCATTAATCTCTTGCCTTGATCTTGTGCATTCTTCACTTGTGATCTTCGCCTATTCGTGACACCATGTCCCACATACTTATACCTTCATAATTCTTGAAAGAATCAGAGTTCGATACAGCGGAAGACTTTGACTTTTAGGATTTCTTGAATTAGATGAAGTATTAAGTGCATAAAGTATAAGCATGCAAGGACGACTTCTTCTTGGATTCCGTAACGCCACCGTCTTCAAATGGCGCAACATAAGTAGACATGAACAAAATGGCTTTGAAAATTTTATTCTAATTCGGTAGCATTTTACCTCCGGTCGGTGAAGACCGTTGGACGATATAAAATATCGTACTTATGGCAGGTAGATTTAATTAAAAATCTCCTTGACAAGATTTCGCAAGTAAACCCGTTCTCTTTACTCGACCGTCCAAAGCTGACTGCGAACGTAAAGAGTGAATCATTTGGATAAAATTATCCGCATGATTGAAGTCGTCAATTCTGATTCCTGGAACAAGTTTGATTCATTAAAGAATCGCACCATCGTTGCTTTCCTGTTATCACGAGCTTGATTCATATTGAATCTTGCAAGTTACCTACCAAGTGCTGTTTAAGGTTAACACTAGAAGGATTTCCACTCATCACTGTGAACACTAAGGTATCACTCTGAGTGTTCTGGCATGACCACTAAGATATTGCGTAGAGGCATGGAACGTGTTTAAATTCAGTTAAGAATTAAACCACTGTTGCTTTCCAGTTATCACAAGTTTGATTCATAAAGAATCACACAAGTCACCTACCATGAGCTTTTTGATATTCGCTCAAAAAGGATTTCCATCTTCATTGTAAATACTTTCGTATTACTCGGATGTTCAGGCAAGATCATGAAGATTTTGCGTAGGACTCTTAAGATCTTTCTTACTTTTCATAGTGTGTGAAGAAGCAAGGAATTATGAAAGTGTGTCCTAATGAGATATTTGATTATCTCAAATGGCTCTAGACTCGATTGTGAATTTTGGATTTTAGTGATCGGAGGCTGGAGAGGAGTGCCACCATTTCAATACCAATTTACTCGGAGTGAATAAATCGATAGATAATGCGTTGTCTTCGTGTGAATAAAACAAATACCTTTTGAGAGATATCTGAGTTAGCTGGGATGGGTTGTGCATTGCATCACTGGGTCCATTTCAATATCAAGCATCATTAAAAATGATCTCAATAGCACATGTATTTACCCGGTTTCTGCCTAAGGTTGTAAGGAGGGCTTCTTTCTTTAGACCCTTTATCTTTACAATTCTTTTTCATTCTTCAACCCCTTCAATGCTTACCAATACGTCATAACTAGCATCTTGTTGTGATTGTTCTAGTGCTAACTTAAATACTTGGTTGGCATTCAGCTACGTTCACAATCTTTCCCCATCTTTCCTAAGGACTACTATTTCTAGCTATGGAATGTCCTTGGGAAGATTCCTCCGGTTCTAGAAGAATCATTGGACTTAACCTATCCTACCATCCTTATGTCACCACAATCTTCATCGTCGTGAAATAAATGGGTTGTGGGTAAGTATAAATCACCATGAAAATCCATTTTGATATGCAAATCCGTTTTGCTCCCCTTTAACTTATGCCATGATATTCGAAAACATTTCACATATGTCGGGATGAGCCAGCACATTAAGTTAAACCATTTGTGATAATTTCCCATATTAAATCACATTTTCTCCCCCATATTAAAAATATTAACCCAATCGATGTTTTTAATATCAATGATTTAATGAAGTTTTAACAAAGGTTTTGGGAAGAAAAATGCAAGTCCTTTTATCTTCATGATACCAAATGTATGAGATACGATACCGATTTATAACATGATCACATATTCACCATATTAGAAAAAAATTGACAAGGTTGGACCTAATTGATGAGAACATAATATGATAAAATCAAATGGTTCTTGTCGGCATATGTTGGTCGCCTTGTCACGTCTGAAGTCATCTCTTGACACCACGTGTACGATTGGTATTGTTTTCTTGACACAAGTTAGTGAGCTTGGCGCGTTCGACATCGAAGATTCTGAATGCTTGACAATTGCTCCCCCTGAATTGTTGACCCGTGTTCTATTGAAAGAGTTGTAGTCGCATCGTCGAGTATGTAGATACCAGTTGATAAACTCTTTGGTTTGTGGAGATGATAACTTCATAAAAAACAAGACTTCTTTTGTTTTAACAAATAAATGCACTGAAACGTACATAGATTTGTGTTAGACCAAGTTATAAAGTAAACTCGATCACTTACAAGGTTTTAAAGTAAGCCTTGCCCGAGAAAATTAATTCCCGTTGTGAGCCAAAGCTTTCATAAGAAATACTTGACTTTAATATGAAAAACGGGTTGTAGTATGAAATAACTACAAGCGGTTTAGGCATGTGATTGTAGTGTTTTACTACTCTTTAGGAAAAGAGCGTAAATAGGGAAAAGTATCGAGTGATGATTTAGGAAAATCAACACTAATGACCCTTAATGAAATGAAAGTTCGTTTCCCAAGGAGGTATATGTGTGTGACTAAGATGTTCAAGATTTGTGATTAATATTTGGTTTAGAAGGGGATGAGAAAAGAAGATGACGAAGACGTAAAAATAAAAATTAACAAAAAATCACTCCTAGAAAGTTAAAACGTAGAACCTTAAAAACCACAAAAATAAAAATAAATTCTAAAAATTACCAAAAATTCACCAAAAATCAAATTAAATAAACTAAGAGTTTACCAATGATAAAAACTTTTTCAAACCTTTTAAATAATTAAATATTCAATTTTTAAATGCTAATTAAAGCCCTAAAAATCAAATAAATTATCAAAAAGCCCAAATAAAGATTTTTCAATTGGTAAACCTCTAAAATAGCCTAAAAAGATTAAAAACTATTTTTAGAAATTGTAAAACTAATAAAAACTATTTAAAATGATTTAAAAACTATTAAAACTTAAAATGATTATAAAAATTAATCTAGAAGAGATAAAATTATTCTAAAAGTTGCAAAATTCCTATTTTAATGTAATTAACCTAAGAAAATGTAAAAAGTTGGAAAATGTGAAATTTCAAAAATAATAATAAAATAATATTAAAATAATATTAAAAATCCAAAAATTCTAAAAAATTCTAAAAACTTGCAAACTAGTTTATTTTAACCTAAATAATCAGAAAATCAAAGTGAAATTACCAAAATAACCCTAATGGGCCCTCAAATGGACCAAATCTAAAATCAGTCAACACAAATGGGCTTTTGGGCCCAAAAAGTCAAACTTGGCCTAATTGACTTGGAAAAGCCCTATCTGACTTAAAATTCAAATCTAAGAACAAAACTCTAAAGGCCCAAAAGCTGAAAATGAGCTTATCACAGCTTATTGACCACAAAGCTTATTCTTATTGGGCTTTTCAGCCCATTAAGCCATAAGCTAATGCCATAAGCTCTAATTTGACACACAACCTTCTTTTGGGATGCTTATGAGATCTGTAAAAAGAATTTTTGAAAAAGCTTACTTAATAAGCCAGAAATAAGCAATGTATTATTTCACAAAACGACAAAATAGTCGGGTTTGAGAAATAATGCACCTCAGAACTTGATTCAACTTGCAAAGGCTTTCAAATGGACTCAATAAGCAAAATCAATCAACAAAAATCCAACAAGCACAACCATTAAGCTAGAATAAGCACAAATGAACTTATGTAAAAGTCAAAGGAGTTGGTTTTCTAGTCAAACCCTAAAGTCAACCACCCAAATGCTCCAGTATGAACAAATGGGTCAAAATATGAGCACCTATTACAAAAACAAAGTTGTTGCAGGTTGGAATAAGCTATTATAGCTTATTGATAAGCTGACCCCAATTTTACACTATCAGTGGCAACTAGCAGGGGAAAGGAGTTCCCACTGCTTTGACTATTTGACCAAGCTTATTAGAGAGTTCTGGTTTGATTCAATTGGAAACAAAGGCACCCTTGTGATCAGTGAATCACAAGGAGTCAATAGCAACAATAAAATCACAAATTGGTTCACACAATAAGCCACAATAAGCCAAACAGTCACCAGATATGCACCAGATATGGAAATAAGCAGTTAAGCACTTAATAAGCAGATTTAGCCACAATAAGCCAACCAAACTTAACAGGATGCATACACAAGCTATATAGACTAAGAACAAACACAAAGCAACAAGAATCAAACACTGAATCAAAGTAAATGACAAGATCAAAGCACTAGAAGTTACTGATGAACAATGAACATTTGCAGAAAACAAGTTTGCTGATATACTTGACACTTGATCCAATTTCAAGCCTCAAATCCTTCTTCCCTGGTGTGATTAACTATGATTTAGCACTTGTTAGCCCTAGCCTAAGCCTAGATCTAGGTGTCCTCAAAATCCTAGCCAATTTTACCAAGTTTTAAAGATTTTATAGCCAAATTATGAATCTATGTGATCAAACCCACAAAACCTGCAAATAGATGAACATATGCTCCTAACAAACAGATACAAACACTTGCAACCTCAACACAAGCACTTAGCAAACCACAATCCCAATTCAAGCAATAGACCCAAACACTCCTTAATCTACCACTTAACAAAGAAACTTGTGATTTTAACTAATAACCTACTGATTTTAATGATCAAAAACACTTAAACAATAGCAACTAACACAATCAAACTTAAAAATCACCAGCATAAACACCAATACTCAAAATCAAAACACCAAATTCAAAACAACCATAAACATGAAATTTTTAGGGGAATCTTAACCAAGAGATTATACCTGCCTTCCACAACATCCTAGGAAGGCCAGCTATGCTCCTTGGACCTTGTTCAACAACTAGAACAAGACCAAGGTACTTCAACAAAGATGATCAAAGGCTGCTGATGTTCAAAGCAGAACAAGGCTTTGATTATGATATGTCTTCAACACAAGCAACAAACAAACTCAACCAAAGGCTTAGAATCCTTCTCAGGCTTGGTGTCAACAAGCTTGAAAGAACTCAAGGCTTAAGGCTAAGGGTTAGTACACAAATATAAGCCAAATTCAGAAACAAGGACTTCAAGGCTTTTGAACCTTGAAAACCTTTCAAACCTAGACGTGCCTTAACCACAAGGTTAAGGAAGGTCTAATCAAACAAATGGAACTCAGAATTAGGCTACTCAAACACCAAACTTTTAACTAAATCAAAAAGAGATTTCAAAATTTCAGAAATTCAAATTTTATTTAAGCTTAAAAAGGAATTACAAAGATTGATAGCCTAAAACTGGAACAAAGGGACTCTCACATGTTGAGGTCTCCTTTTATAGGTAAATGCCTGGCTACACTATTCACAAACCCTAGATGTGATTTCTCTAAAATGCCCTTGAGTTCTTCTAGATCATTTGATGGAATGAGCTGTCCAAATGCATCCAAACCGTTTATAATAGCTTTGGGGTGAAGCAAGGAACCTTGGCTGTTGATTTGGACACGTCAGATTGCTTGGAGAGTAAGTTGCAATTTCATTGGTTGACGTGTTGAATGGTGGGGTCCTTTGGGTAATGGGGTTAAGGGTTTTGTGTGTGGGATGTGTTTCTGCATGTGTGAATCACACATGTGCCAGGGTAATTGAGATTTACCCTTTGTTTTAAGTGAGTAATTTTTGGGAGTGAAAAGGTGAACAGTAACACCTTTTGATCCGTTTTTGGGGGAAGTGGAGTTGTTTGGCGCATTTCTTTTTCAAATGTTTCAAATGCACAGCTTTGCCCCTTGTGTTTTGAGATTTTTGGTAAATAAAGTATTTCAGCCCTAAAACGTGTTTTGCTTTGTTAATAACTTTCATCATTTGGTAGTTTTGGCACAAACTTTGGAAAAAGGTTATCAAGGGTTATTTTTGACACTTTTGCATATTTCAAGGGCTGATCTTGGACATTCTTGATCTTCAAAGGTCTTTAATGTATCTTTGGCTTGATAAGGGACCATAATTGACAATTTGAAATTGTTGAGGGACTAATCTTGCCATTTCTTCAAAGTTGAAGGACCTTTTGTGTAATTTTGACAAACTTAAGGGACCAAACTTGTAATTATTAATATACAAGGGTTTTAAGTGTCATTTCTTCAATAAATGAGGATCAATCTTGTTTGTCTTCAAGTCTTCAAGGGTATTTGATGAGTTTTCCATGATTAGGGCCCGGTTCTTTGTACGGCTTCGTTTCTCGTGTCCGTTTTTCCTTGTAACTTGTGATCTTTTGTCTTTTTCATGATATCCACACCTAAAATACACAAGTAAACAAACACAAGCATATATATGGTATTTTATGACATTTTTATGCATTAAAAGCCCGAAAAGAACGATGAGATCATGTATAAATGCCATCTCATCACTCCCCCATACTAAGCCATTGTCGTGCCCTCACGCAATGCTAGAATAAAGTATCTAAGCATCACCAAAGTTCAATTTTATTAACCTTTATTGAAAAGTAAAAGACTTGCAACATACTACGAAGATGTGTAAAGACATAACATATGATTTTCATCACAAAAAGTGACTTTTAGGGTCAAAGAATAGAAACAAGTAAATGTCCCTTAGAGTAAACTTCGTCATCCTTGATTGTCATACATTCCATGCTAAGTGCAAAAACGAGATCATTGTTGGTACAAGTCACAATGCTAACACTACTCATACGTCCAAATTGTGTAATACTTTTTCTCCCCGCAATCCTAGTTATTATGAAAGGAAATGGGTTACTAGCATTTTTTATCTATTTGTCATGGATCACAAGTGATTCATATTGACTTATTTGAGTAGTTATTAGTCTGAAAGCAAAGTAGCACGATTTGATCAATAGTTAGCCGAAGGACAAAATCTTTTAAAACGGCTTCTCGTGTATCTCCTTAAGTTCATATCTTGGCATAACTCGTTTCACGATTTGAGACCTTTCTCGGACCGATATTTGGCATGTACTTCATACTTCAAATCTTGGGAAGACGTTCTTGAAATTATGGTCTTCTCTTCATATATTTGGAATTTCTTCACTTGACGTTTTTGAGAGATTCTTCATATTGGACCACGACTTCATCATTTTTCTTCAATATTTACTTTGGATTTTGATATACAACGATCCGCCTCCTTTTCGGACTTGGATATATTTATCCTCATACCTTGTTAGGGTCTTTTTGGATAGACTTTCTCCATGATCTTTAGGGGAGTAATTGCTTCTCGTCGTGTGTCTCGATCCTTCATATTGATTTAGGAATAATGATACTTCACATCATCTTTGGATCTTTAGCAAAAATAGAGCTCCTCATGCCTTGTTAGGGCCTTTTTGGATAATCGCCAATCTTCGCGTCCCGCTTCAATAAGTTATGCCTTGGCTATGAACTCTATTCAACCCCGAGCAACTTTTAAACGATCTTGCGCTAGAGGCTAAGTAACCTTTCAAATCGTACGACCTTACTTATTGCAATTATGATTTATTCCTAATGCATTGATCTTATGGGAAGAAAAAGCCACAATTAAAAACATATGAGTTTTTGAAAGAACATTTTCATGTTCTACGTTTAGCATGATCACTTGTCTAACTCTATCATTTCTCGTTCTTCACTATATAAAGACCTCTAATTAAAGAGACTCGTGAATACTTAGCCATGCAAGTCAAAATTAAGCCAAATTTGGATTAGCTTTCATTAAGACTATATCAAATCAAAGTTTTGGGTTTTCAAGCCACCTATCGGATCTTGCACTATCTTGGACTTTTTCAAGTTTAGAGAATGCGTTTTATAGTTCCCTTGATAAGTGACTTTCTAGGATCAATTATAGGAACTTGCGAAAAGTTCTTGTTCTTAACCCGAATGAATTAAGACTTTCGCGTTTTAAAGCTCCCTATATAAAAGTCTAGCAAAACTTGAATTGAGCGGGTTAAGGAATGTAAATGGCTCCAAATGCCCATCAAGTCAAAAATTAACTCTTATTCTACCCATCGGAAAATATACATTCGTGTCTTAAAAACACTTATGAAAACTAAGAAAAATTTTAAAATTTGGCCATTTTAGCCTTATTAGCAAAACAAAACATTGAAAGTTGGAAAGCGTGAGGGCGCAGCAAAGCAAGTACCTATTCACCCCCCATACTAAAAGTAAACATTGTCCTCAATGTTTCGAGTCTAAAGGTGGAGCACCCCCATACTAGAGACGAAGAGTCGGATGCTTAGGATCTAGCATGGAAAGGGTGATTAACAATATATCTAAAGCCGTTTATTAAGTATGCTAAAAGATAATTGTTAGAACAATAAAGGATATGTCATGGATTCGTGAAAAACTTCTTCAAACGAACGATGGAGGCTCACGTAAACAAACACGAGAGTCTTCATACGTAGATGATGATGATGATCTAGATAACACAATTACAAACAACCACGAGACAACGAGTTGAAAGGGTAAAAGTCCCCTTATTAGTGAATAGTGAGCATAAAAGATAAGCATGGGATCTCCCCCACGAGGCACCTCGTTTTTGATTACCGAGTCATGAGCTCGACTCGATCCCCTTAAAATGTGAACATTTAGGGAAAATCATGGTATGGTCAATTTTTGATGGGGCTTACATGATAAACAAGGCCCAAAAAGCAACCGGTATTAAGGACTAAGTCCTTAAATTATGCAAAATACCGGGGTCGAAGATGGCGTTCTCGTTTTCATTGGAAAAACAAATTAACGCCACTTCAACATGTGTCATAAACTCAAAGAGTTTGAAGAAAAGAGATGAGAAGTAGAAGGGTGGGACAATTGGTAAGACAAACTTTTGAGCTACTCGAGGTAGACTCACACCAATCAAATAGAAAGATTTTCCATTTATTGCATCGGTGGAAGACCGAGATTTCCCTTTACATGAAATTCCGGGATCGAATATCTCGTCCTCGGTGGACAAGGATGAGGGAACATAAGGGGTTTCCCCCATACTAAAACCACACAAAGCATCGTCAAAAGAAGTAGGCGAGCTTGTAGCACTCAAAACACGTGGTGATGACGGAGTTAGATTTGTAGAAAAATCAATTAAATCAAATTTAAAATCTTTTCCTTTTTTATCTTTTGAACTCTCTTTATGAAAACCCTTTTTGATTATGTCAAAAATGTTTGGTGTTTCTAAGACGATGTTAGTCACACTAAAAATTCTCACATTTGTAAATCGTTTTGGTTTTGGTGGTGGCGAGTTCTCAAAACGTTTATCGACGAAGAAAACTTCCCCTTCGGGGTCTACATATTCATCATCCGAAAGATCTTCCGTAGAAACCGGAAACTTATCAACACTTTTTAAGAATGAATGTTCTAGGTGAGGTGAAGGATTTTTCGATTCAAGTATTGACGGTTTCTTCTTTGTAGGCTTTACACTCATAACCTCCACCGGCGGAGGAAATGGTAAATTGTTTTTGGCGACATTTCCTAAAACTCTTGGTGAAAATTCTTTGCAAATGACATTGGTTGAATCACCATGGTTTAAAGTTGCAATAGAATAGACATGAGAAAGATTGGAGTTTTGTGTTGCATTGATGACAAGTTCTTCCTCATTGAAACGAAGGGTGATTATTCGAGCATGAACATCGATAAGTGCTCTTGATGTATCCAAAAACGAACGACCCAAAATGAGAGGAACTTTTCGATCGATAGGAATGTCTACAACGATAAAGTCAACGGGATAGTAAAACTTTCCGACTTTAACGAAAACGTCCTCGGCTACTCCACATGCTAAAATCGTAGAATGATCGGCCATCTCGATAGACATGTGATAGGTGTGTAAACACCCATCTTTTCTACCACTTAATTACAATAATAACCGGACCAAAACGTGTATTTTATGTCTTTTATGTCGGAATTATGCGTGGTTTGTGTTTTTGTTGTGATTTAGGATGAAAAGGTGAAAAGTGGAGAAAACACGGACATTCACGGGCATTTACGGACTTTTATTGAAGAAAAGGATGAAAGATGAAGTCAAGAAGTCAAAAGTGCAAAAAGAACGGAAGTCCACGACCAATTCTGAAGATTTATCGAAGAAAAAGTCAAAAGACGGAAGTTTCTCAAAAGACGAAGAATTCAAGTCTATTTTATTGAAGAATTTAAAGACGAGTTCAAAAGAAATCCCAAGCCACAAGTCATTATAGTCCAAGTTTAAAGAAGATTAGAAGGAAAAAGGACTAATGGTGCAATTAATGAAGACTATATGTTTAAAGGGCTTAATCTTGCAATTAACAAGAAATGAAGGAGGGGAGGAAGCTTCCTTAATCCTCCCCTATAAATAGATTAGGATTGTTAATTTTTCATTTTGTTGGCTAAGTGTGACAATTAGCTCTTCCACCATTTACTTACCTTGTCATTTTACTTTTCTTGTCAAATTTAAATACCTTGTCTTGCACCTTAAATTCATTTAATTTCAAGTAAGTTTTCATTTAATTATTGTCAATCTTTATTTTATCTTGTCAATCTCTTATCTACCTTTCTTAATCTTTGATTTATGTGTTTATGTTTATGTTCATGTTCATACTTTTATTTTGATCCAAATGGTTTTTGATTATTGTGGTTAAAGTTGTTTATTTTCTTGATTTTAATTGTTTGTTGATGTTTACTGCTGATTCGTTATGAGTATGATTAATTCGTGTGTTTGATTTTGGTTAATTTGTTATTAAATCTGCTGTTACTGTATTCCCTTGTTCTTCGGGAAAGTTGTTTGTGTTTCTGATCTTTCCAGGTGAAAACTTCCGAATCAAGAGAGGGAGTTTGTTCATTCGGAACTTCCAAAGTTCCGAATCAAGGGTTTCATCCGGAAGATTTTAGGCTCAGCAAAACTTTCGAGTCAAGCTTGTTCATCCGGAACATTCAAAGTTCCGGACGAAGGATAACTTCCGACTCAAGATTCATTCATTCGGAACTCAAAAGTTCCGAACCAGAAAAGCTTCATTCGGAACTCAAAAGTTCCGGATCAAGCAATTCATTTGGAACTCCAAAAGTTCTGGATCAGTGATTGTTCATTCGGAAGTTTTAAACTTCCGAACCAAGGGCTGTTCATTCGGAATCTTCCGAATCAAGGGTTAATTAAAAGTTCCGAATCAAGGCAAATTTTAGAAGTTCTGAATCAGTAAAGTTCCGAACGAAGGATTGTTTTGGATAAGTGACATATTCAGATCAATTTGTTCCGGATCAAGGATTTTGGTAATATTCCGAGGGAAGAAGAATCATTCCAACCGAAGGTGACATTCCGGACGAGTGATTGTTCCAAACGAAGGATAATTCCGAATGAGCTGTATTCAGGTTCTTATTAGCTTTTGTCTTTGATTTTTATTTTCAAGCTTTATTTTTCCTGCTTTTTATTTAATTGCACTTTAAGATTATTTGCCTTAGCTTTATTTTAGTCTTTCCCTAGTTTAAGTTTTAGTTGCGTTTTAAGTTTGCCTTAGATAGATTTAAGTTTACGTCTTTACTTTAGTACCCTTTAATTTCAGTCACGCTTTTAAATACTTGCACTTTATTTTAATTAGACTTAGATTTACTTTAATTGCACCTTTACTTTAATTGTTTTGCACCTTTTATTTTAAACACTACAACGACACATCTTTTGTTCCACCAAAAACAATAGAGTCACATTAAACACAAGTTTTTCAATTCGAAAAGATTGGTACAACGATAAATTTTTAACCTGAGTAAACCTAGTTATCAAATGGCGCCGATGCCGGCTCTTTTCGTTAAGATTGACGGTTTTCTGTGAGAGACACGTTGCTTTTTGGGATCCGTTCACTTGTGAGCGTTATTTTTCTTGCCTAAAAAATTCAAAAAATCATAAAAAAATTAAAAATTGATAAAACCATAAAAATTAAAAATTTCAAAAATCCAAAAAGATTTTATCTTTATTGTGTATATATATTGTCTTTGCGTTTGGTTTCTTTTTCTTTTGCATTTTCAGGTGTATGCGTACTAGATCTTCTAATTATCAAGAGCCCGAGCCTCAAGAAGATTTAAGTATGGCAGGTGTTAACAACAACAACATTCCACCGCACCTCAATAATAATAATAATAACAACAATGCTCTTCCACAGCCCGATCTTCGGACCATGGAGGAACTTTGTCAACCAACAATGTTTGGACGAGGAGGACCGATTGCGCCGATGCAAATCAACGCTCCTGAGTTTTCGTTGAAGCACCACATGATTCAGCAAGTACAAACAAACCCATTTAGAGGATTGCCTGATGATGATGGCAACAAACACCTCGACAAGTTCATTACAATCACCCAAAGCATGAAGTTGCCTGGGGCCACAATGGATATTCTTCGCCTACAACTCTTTCCACATACTTTATCGCATCATGCCAAGAAATGGTTTGATCGTCTCCCGAAGAATTCTATTCACACTTGGGATGACATGACTCAACGCTTTCTATCGCGCTACTTTCCACCATCCATGGTCACAAGCCTTCGCAATCAGATCAGCGGTTTCATGCAAGACCCTGACGAATCTCTTTTTGATGCTTGGGAGAGATATAATGTCTTGATCGATAGATGTCCAAACCACAATATGCTTCCAGTCACTTTGATTGATACTTTCTATAACGGTTTGACTTTTCGAGATCGTGATACGATTAATGCAGCCGCCGGTGGCACATTCATGAAAAGGAGACCCGAGGAGTGTAGAGAGTTAATTGAGAACGTGACTACTCACCACAAGAACTGGGATTCCTCTGCTTCTTCTAGGAACAACCCGAGAGTCAATGTTTCCTCAACCTCAGCAAACCCTGAGATGACCGAACTCACCCGCATGATGGCTGAAATGAGCAAAAGTATTACGCTTCTCGCTTCAAACCAACAACAACAACAAGTTAAAGCGGTTGCTAATCCTTGTGAAACATGTGGCGGTCCTCACTCATACACCGATTGTCCTTCGACACAAGGAAATCCAGAAAATGTGTATGCAGCTTACGGTAATTATCCACCGGAAAATTACCAAGCTAGACAACAAGGGGATAGAAATCTGTTGAGCTACCGTTCCAACAATTACCTTTCACCCGTTTTTTCTCCTCAAAACCAAAACTCCGCCAACAACTACAATAGAAGCAACCAAATCCCACCAAGAGCTTCTAACCCTTATCAACCACCCACCCAACAAACCTCACCCATTAATCCCGATGTTGATGCCATCATGAGAACTCAAGGTGAGCAAATCAAGAATCTACAGAGCCAAATAATCAATTTGAAAGGAGATATCTTGAAGCAAGGAAATGACATCAGAACCGAGGTTCGTGATAATATTCAATCCTCCTTCAGCACTCAAACAACTGAATTAAATAATCTGTTGGCTAGTTTCTTGCCCGCCACTCAACCTTCTTCTTCAAGTTCTCTACCTTCAAACACCGTCACCAATCCGCGAGCTAATGTGAGTGCTATAACTACGCGTAGTGGAATTACCATTATCAATCCACCTATCCCACCACCATCATCTACACCTCCTCCACCACCATGTATCCCTACTTCTCCTACACCTAGTATTAGTACACCATTACCGTCTCCGCCTCGTCATGACGATGTATCTCGGAAGGACCCTTCAACATCACAACCTTCACCAACTACACCTTCACCGTCTCCCTATCAACCCATAATCCCATACCCTTCTCGCATAGGCAAGACCAACGATCTAACCAAGAATGACTGTCAAGTATCGAAATATGTGGATATGCTATCTAAAATGACCATCAACATTAGCCTTGTTGAAGCACTTTGCCACATGCCGAAATTTGTCAAAGCATTCAAGGAATTGCTTAGCAAGAAGGAGAAGCTGATTGAACTCGCCAACACACGCTTAAATGAAAACTGCTCAGCAGTTATTCTTAAAGAATTACCAGAAAAGCTTGGTGATCCCGGTCGTTTTGTGTTGCCTTGCATGTTCAACAAAACTGAAGATTTTACTGCCCTTGCTGATCTCGGGGCTAGTATTTGTAACACCCCACTTGGATAAGTGGACCGTTACGTATATTTATGGCGTGTCATCAAAGCATAAGGTAAATGTCCTAAAACATTAAATGACCATAACGGAAATACCGGAATCAAACATCGGTAATCCAACCTAAGCTCAAAACATGAAAAGTAAATACTGAAGAAAAAGGACTAAACAATGTCCAAATAAGCAAAATAATGTAAGAAATGCATAATGTAAGAAGTTTGGATAGCTTCCATCCAAATGCACATGCTCTCAGAATCCTAAGAGTGTCCTGGTGTACCTGCCGTTAGAACATGAAAGGAACTACGGCTGAGCATAACGCTCAGTGAACGGATATAAAGCATGATAAGAATTTACTGAATGAAACATGCGATAGAATACTGAAGCTGTAAGACTGATATGTAACATGTGGTAGAACTCTGCATAAAATCTGAGCAACCTGGTTCATATATACTGATACTGAAATATAACTATTAATTCTGAAAACATGCATTTACTGTATTTTATTTGCCAGAGCTTATATAGGTCACGTGCTGTAACAACCGTGCATGAATAACTGGAGGGGTGACCTCGTCATGCTGTAGAGGGGTGACCTCTAAATAACTGTGCTGGGTGGAGGGATCAGCTCCAATGTGAAGGATGTAGAGCACACACCACATTCACCCTGATAACTTGTAACACATATAAGCCTAGGATGCATCCATACGCCCCACTAATAATACTGATAAAATGGCCAAGCTGAGCTGAGTGGGACGATGCAGGATATCACTCTCCTGCATGTGAGTCACGACACCGGTGCCTCTAGTGTGGTTACGGTACCTCCGTAACTAGTACATAAATTGGTCGTGCTTGTATACAATGCTCAGGCAATTTATTTAGTTATTAACATGATTACTGATAAACTTAAACATATACTGGGGAAAACATTTGGCTGAAGATGGGGAATCCTAATCATGCATAGAAAGGAAGTCCTTACTGAAGTTCGGGAAATCCGTACCTCGTGTCCAGTACTGAAATAAGACTGAAAGCTGACGGATCGAAACTGACTTCACGGATACTACATAAATAATGGACGCGAAAATAAGTTGACTGATATCCATTTATTATTAATGATTTTAACTATTCTTGGCTTGATTTATTTAATACTTATATTACTGTAGGTATATAATCTGATAATTCTGACTGTTCAAATGTTACTGATAAGTGTATTCCCGTATTGTTGATTACTGATAATAGGTCTTCTGAATTTATGATATTTCTAAAAATAGAAATCTGCTATAAATAGAAAGTTTCCTGAATTAGAAATGGTTTTCAATTTAATTTCTTTGAAAAGTAAATCATTAACAAAATCCCACGTTTTAAGTAGTTAAAAGAAAAGATAAAGTTAATATCAAAATAATTTACTAATCCAATTTAACGAAACAATATATTTAACTTCATTCTTCTTTTAAACTTATTAAAAAAGTTATTTAATCCAATTTAATAATCCCGTGGTTCCCACTGTTTGTTTATAATTCCCACTGTTAGTTTACAAGGTTCCCACTGCCTTTGTTTTCTGACAGACCCAAACACACCCTTATGCAGAATTAAACCCAAACACCCCTGTTGGTGTTTTCTGCTGTTCGAAAAGCCAAACACCCCTGCTGTGGGGTTTGTTTTGGGCTGGTCACAAAAAGGAGCACCGAGACCTTGCTGTGGTCTCGGCTGGGTCGAGTAGCAACACACCGAGAGCCTTGGGCTCTCGGTTTTCGTGAAACCAACACACCCGACACCCCTGATTCGCCTATTTCGTGATTTAATCAGTCAAAGGAAAAAAAATTAAGAATGCTTACGGTTTTATGTGATGCCATAGAATATATCGAATCCACATACTTGAATAATCAACATCACGTCCAAAACCCGTCCCTCCTTTCTTTGGTTTTTTTTTCAGCCGGCGGCCATCCTTTTTTTTTTTTTTCTTTTCTTGTGTCGGCAGAACACAAAAACCCTAATCTCGTTTCTTTTTTTTTTGTTTGTGTCGCTGTGAGAAGGAAAGGGGAAAACCCCCCGTGTCTATTGTTGTACAAATGCAAAATGGGCCGCAGCCCATTACTTCTTTCTTTTTTTTTTTACAAACCGGCCATAACAACATATACTTGATTTGTTCTTTTTTTTTTTTTTTAATACTTTCGTGTTCGTGATCGTTTTTTTTAATTCTCGTCAAGAACTTATTTATTTCCTGAAAATGAATGGCTAATAATTATTTTCTGAATAATTAGTTTACGACACGATATTAATTAAAACTGAGACTGCGTGATTCCTGATGACGTTTAATTATTTGCATACTAAAATAATACATACGTTATATTTTTGAAACTTAATAATTATTCCTGAATAATTATTTATAATTTTTAACTAAAACTGAGCGTGCGTATTTAATATTAACGTTTAATTATTTCTGTAAACTAAATAATTCATCTGTAATATTTTCTGAGACTAAATACTTATTATCTGAATAAATATTAACTGTAATATTTAAATAAACTGGGATAGCGTATTTAATTTTCTGCTTTTATATTTCTGTCTAATAATTAATACTTATATAGTTTATTAAATTTAAACTGCGTATTTAAATATTCCGATTTTTAAATACGGGTTTTACAATTCTTCCCCTCTAAAAAAAATAATTCGTCCCCGAATTAAAGATACGACCATACTGGGTTTTACAATTCTTCCCCTCTAAAAAGGAGAAATTCGTCCTCGAATTAAAGGTAATAAGCTGAGGAAGTTATAAGAACTGAAAGAACATGTAGACTGAAAAGACAATTAAGCTGGAGGATAAATTGTATTCTAATTAAGACATAATGCTACTGATAGGTATAAACCTGACATGACTGAAATGATCATGTTACGTGACATTGCTGAAGAGAACATGGAACGTGACATGACTGAAAGAACATAACCGGATTTATCGAAGAAAATAATGAGAGGTCCAGATGGACTCCTCCGTTTCGAGTGGCCTCCCGCTCGAAACGATTTCTTCAAAGGTCTAACCTAATAAATAAAATCTTGGTCCTGTTGACCCTGTCCTGATGATGATGAATAGTTTCCGGTTCTATACTTAAGATAGATTTTCTGAATCTGAGTGAATAAGCTATAACATGTAGAATACATGAAGAGGTACGTACAATTATACTGAAAAGATAACATTTATATCTCTGAGCAAGCTGCTAAGAATATATATAGGGACGAACTACGTGAACAATTGTGAACATGTTAAGTGAGCAATTGTGAACGTGGTTCGTAATTATATGAGGGGCACTGGCATGGAATTAGAATATGATAAGTGAATCATACTGTGAACGTGATACTAGAACATATCATGAACGTATGATGACTGAGGAATGAATGCCAAACGATACGGCCTGAGATGTAAAACGTCTGACTGGTTATGGAATAGTTGTGCTAAACTTGAGTCTGATTTCCTAAGCTTTCTGTAACCGTATACGGTGATAAATTGAGATACGTGTATCGTGAAATGGCACACGAACTTAAATGAACCATGTTATGAACACAAACGTGAGCTTAAATCAAGAGGTAGCATAAAGATGAATTGGAATAGCATCATACCGCGAATGAGACGTAAACGTGTCAGTGAAAATAATCATGAATTTAAGGTGGGCGTAAACATACACTTAATCATGATCATGAATTCTGTCTGATATGATGGTCGATGGAATGCCTTGAATTCGTACGATTTGCTGCTGAATTTCTAAATTTTCTGCATATCTGCTACTGCGTGATCCTTTCGGATAAAAGAAACGCGCAGGCTGATTACATGGTTGATGATAACCTAGATAGTATCATACTTTCTCTGAGTCTGTGGTAAGCTGATAACAATCTCCATGGAGTCTTGTCTCCTTTCGGTCTAGAATTTCTATTTGTAGAAATAGCATGTCGGTGTTCTATCTTGAACCTGAGGTATGTCAGGCATTAGATATGAACATAGCTGCATCAATGTGCAATGGAATTATGGGACCTTCTGGTGGAAATCTGATTTCTGGTGGAAACTGTCCGCAATTTCTGTGGTAGCAGTCAATTGAGTTCTAGAAGAATTTGTACTTCGTTCACAGGCGTCGGTCGGGACCATCAGGTGATGGCCTTCACCTTCGCAGCATTGTTTGAAATTTCTTTCTGTTGAACTAGTGTGGTCAAGAAATGCCACCTTGTTCTACTGGGATTCATATCTAGAAAGCTGCGTATAAAATTTTCTCCTATCGAAGGTTCTATTCAACTGTGAGAAGATGACTCTCGTGTTCTCCTCTAGCATTGGGCAGATCAGACTGTGATCAATGAATATACTGATGATATCGCCTAAGATTTATGGGAAAATTTTATTTCATGATTTCATAATATAGCTGGAGCATTAGGGAGCTCAAAAGTATAAAATTAAAATTTTAGAGAGATTGTAATATGTGCAACATCAGTCTGGAAACGTCCTGTTCTTTCTCTCACCACTGATGGTGGCATGATCAGAATTTGTTCTAAAAAGTGTTTAAGACATCGTAGCAGATCCGATAAACCTGCTATTTATGGGATGAACATTGATTAAGAATGGTGATCATGTCAACTGTTTTAATGGTCAATACATGATCTAATGTTACCGACCTTCTTCCTGATAGACAGAAACGACACACTTCCTGGTGGTACGCCAGGGCGAATTAAGCCTCGTTCCGGTAATTCTTGCAGCAATTGCTGCAACGCTTTTAACTTAGCTTAAGCCCTGTGATCAAGAGTTCTGAAAACAGGTTCTGTTCTTGAGACTAGCTCGATGTTAAATTTCTGTCTCGTGGTTAGGAAGGAAATTTCTTGAAAACTTTCTGAAATTATATCTGGAACTCTAGAATAATCTGCTAATCATGAATTTAAGGAATTTCAGAATTGAATTAATAACAGGTAGGTAAAAGTCTTCGTAGCTATGGACTGATAGTCACGCGCTTGTAAGGCAGAAATAATTCGTGCTGATTTTCTGACCGAAAGTATAATGAATATATTTGGAATTTAGTTAGACGGATCTCATCGTTAGCTGAAAATAAGGCTTTAATAAATATGGTGTTACAGTTGAGTCCTTTCTGGCTGAGAGGTAGGTAAATATCTGATTTACATAAAGCTGACATAGGAATACGTGGAGTAATGTGGCGACTTCCACTGAGTGGGTTCGTTTGTAACCTCACATAATGATTACCGTGTGTTTAATCTGAATAATAATCTAGTGGTGGTGACTGAATTTTAATGATCTGATTCATGCGTGGCATAATAGAACGAGTATACCCCTTTCTGAAAGATACCCTGAATTACTGAGGGTCTTGCTTGGAACATACTGGAACTAGGAGCTCGGACTCGTACTCTGAGAAGATATTCGTATGACGTGTATCATGACTGGTGCCCTGATATGTGTCTTCCGAAATGATACCTGAGAACTATGTCTTGACTGATGTCTTGGCACGTGTTTTAATAGATGAATATGAACAAGGCTGATAAATTTTGGTAACTGCTAGGATTGGCGGACCGGTTAGACTGCTGACCTTTGTATTTCTGGTCACATCCGTTCCGGGGTTCCGATGGTACTGACTGATTAATTATGAGCACGGTGGTTGTCACTACTACTTTGTCTGTCAGTTTCCTGACGGTCGTTATCATGACCGTGATTAATGTAATTATTTCTGCTGAGTGGTCGGCTGGTTACCGGTTCCCACTCTTCTGACAGAAAGATTAGCTGAGTGATGTGTGACATTTTACTGAGGAAGTAAAAACATAAAATAGAATGGTAGTGTCTGATGGTTGAATTTATTCTTGTCAGAAATTTCAAATTTATAGTTTTCGTCCTCGATCCGCAGTCTTCATAGTATAAACGGCATCAGCATCTTGAGAAATCTCCAAAGTTCAGCAGCATCCGCATTTGTGAGGTCTTCAAAGTGTTAGCGGCATCAGCATCTAGCAAAATCTTCTACTCACGAGCAGCATCAGCATCTGGTAGAATATCGACAAGTGGAAACGCCTGAGATGATTGAGGATCGATTAACAATATCCATGGAGTAGGGTACCTGGAGTACACCTAGACTACTGTACATGAAGTACAAAATGAATATTGCACATGGATTATATCTGAGACACTGTACGTGGAGCACACATTAAGTACTGTATATGGAGTATAACTGAGACACTGTACATGGGGTACATATGGAATACTGTTCATGGCACTGGTGGAAATTTTATGAGATGATGGATACTGGTGTCGCTTGTCTGACATTATCAACGGAAAATAATTTGATTTAACTGGTTAGAAACTGAACTGAAACAGTTAATATGATGGGCTGAAAATTCCTGCATGGACTTAATGCTGGTTGTATAGAGGCTGGAAAGTATGATTAAACGGAGTTTCATCAATGTTCAGTATAAAGACATGATTGATGAAAACCAGAACATGATTTATCATGAAACAGGATTATGCTGTAATCCTTCTGTATTTTAGGGTGAAAACACTATCACCTTGCTGAAAACATAATCCTCATAAGGAGACATGAACTTAGTCGGCATGAAAACGACATTCTCGTGAAAGTATAAACTTGCCTGATAAAAATAACATAGGAGAATAATCAACTGAGGTTTAACATCAACTGATGTGGATAGCTATGGTTCAATCCTCATAATCCAAAGAAGAAAACATGAGACTAAGTATGGGCTATTCTGGTTCGATCCATACTGGTCAAAATTTTCTGAGAACTGTCATGTACAGAAATTTATAATCTGGTATTAAATATGGATGGCTGTAGTTCAATCCATACTTGTCAAAATTTATGAAATGTCCCGATATGACAAGGGTGAACAACTGTGGATCGGTTCACAAAACATCATTCGACTGAAAAGCATGAAATTTGACTTGAGGAATGGTGAACGTCTATGGCTGGTTCACCAAGTAATATTTGACTGAAAGCATGAATCTGTCATGAGTAAGGGTAAACGCCTATGGTCGGTTTACCAATACCAAATCTGAACGGGCAAGGGTGAGCGCCTATGGTCAGCTCACCAAAACGAAAATGTGCTAAAAGCACATGCGACTAAATGTGGCTAGTTATGTACCAACCTTTTACTTAGTCAAAACTTTAAGAAAATGACTGATAAATGAAGAAATCTGACTGAATAATCCATGAGAAACATGGAAGATAACAACGCCGAAAGTCTGGGAAGTTCCTGGTGACTACCCACTAGTCACATGTCAAGTTTTAGAGCCTACAGGTCGAACCTATAGCTCTGATACCATAATTGTAACACCCCACTTGGATAAGTGGACCGTTACGTATATTTATGGCGTGTCATCAAAGCATAAGGTAAATGTCCTAAAACATTAAGAGACCATAACAGAAATACCGGAATCAAACATCGATAATCCAACCTAAGCTCAAAACATGAAAAGTAAATACTGAAGAAAAAGGACTAAACAATGTCCAAATAAGCAAAATAATGTAAGAAATGCATAATGTAAGAAGTCTGGATAGCTTCCATCCAAATGCACATGCTCTCAGAATCCTAAGAGTGTCCTGGTGTACCTGCCGTTAGAACATGAAAGGAACTACGGCTGAGCATAACGCTCAGTGAACGGATATAAAGCATGATAAGAATTTACTGAATGAAACAGGCGATAGAATACTGAAGTTGTAAGACTGATATGTAACATGTGGTAGAACTCTGCATAAAATCTGAGCAACCTGGTTCATATATACTGATACTGAAATATAACTATTAATTCTGAAAACATGCATTTACTGTATTTTATTTGCCAGAGCTTATATAGGTCACGTGCTGTAACAACCGTGCATGAATAACTGGAGGGGTGACCTCGTCATGCTGTAGAGGGGTGACCTCTAAATAACTGTGCTGGGTGGAGGGATCAGCTCCAATGTGAAGGATGTAGAGCACACATCACATTCACCCTGATAACTTGTAACACATATAAGCCTAGGATGCATCCATACGCCCCACTAATAATACTGATAAAATGGCCAAGCTGAGCTGAGTGGAACGATGCAGGATATCACTCTCCTGCATGTGAGTCACGACACCGGTGCCTCTAGTGCCGTGGTTACGGTACCTCCATAACTAGTACATAAATTGGTCGTGGTTGTATACAATGCTCAGGCAATTTATTTAGTTATTAACATGATTACTGATAAACTTAAACATATACTGGGGAAAACATTTGGCTGAAGATGGGGAATCCTAATCATGCATAGAAAGGAAGTCCTTACTGAAGTTCGGGAAATCCGTACCTCGTGTCCAGTACTGAAATAAGACTGAAAGCTGACGGATCGAAACTGACTTCACGGATACTACATAAATAATGGACGCGAAAATAAGTTGACTGATATCCATTTATTATTAATGATTTTAACTATTCTTGGCTTGATTTATTTAATACTTATATTACTGTAGGTATATAATCTGATAATTCTGACTGTTCAAATGTTACTGATAAGTGTATTCCCGTATTGTTGATTACTGATAATAGGTCTTCTGAATTTATGATATTACTAAAAATAGAAATCTGCTATAAATAGAAAGTTTCCTGAATTAGAAATGGTTTTCAATTTAATTTCTTTGAAAAGTAAATCATTAACAAAATCCCACGTTTTAAGTAGTTAAAAGAAAAGATAAAGTTAATATCAAAATAATTTACTAATCAAATTTAACGAAACAATATATTTAACTTCATTCTTCTTTTAAACTTATTAAAAAAGTTATTTAATCCAATTTAATAATCCCGTGGTTCCCACTGTTTGTTTATAATTCCCACTGTTAGTTTACACTGCTTTTGTTTTCTGACAGACCCAAACACACCCTTATGCAGAATTAAACCCAAACACCCCTGTTGGTGTTTTCTGCTGTTCGAAAAGCCAAACACCCCTGCTGTGGGGTTTGTTTCGGGCTGGTCACAAAAAGGAGCACCGAGACCTTGCTGTGGTCTCGGCTGGGTCGAGTAGCAACACACCGAGAGCCTTGGGCTCTCGGTTTTCGTGAAACCAACACACCCGACACCCCTGATTCGCCTATTTCGTGATTTAATCAGTCAAAGGAAAAAAATAAGAATGCTTACGGTTTTATGTGATGCCATAGAATATATCGAATCCACATACTTGAATAATCAACATCACGTCCAAAACCCGTCCCTCCTTTCTTTGGTTTTTTTTTTCAGCCGGCGGCCATCTTTTTTTTTTTTTTTTTTTTCTTGTGTCGGCAGAACACAAAAACCCTAATCTCGTTTCTTTTTTTTTTGTTTGTGTCGCTGTGAGAAGGAAAGGGGAAAACCCCCCGTGTCTATTGGTGTACAAATGCAAAATGGACCGCAGCCCATTACTTCTTTCTTTTTTTTTTACAAACCGGCCATAACAACATATACTTAATTTGTTCCTTTTTTTTTTTTAATACTTTCGTGTTCGTGATCGTTTTTTTTTAATTCTCGTCAAGAACTTATTTATTTCCTGAAAATGAATGGCTAATAATTATTTTCTGAATAATTAGTTTACGACACGATATTAATTAAAACTGAGACTGCGTGATTCCTGATGACGTTTAATTATTTGCATACTAAAATAATACATACGTTATATTTTTGAAACTCAATAATTATTCCTGAATAATTATTTATAATATTTAACTAAAACTGAGCGTGCGTATTTAATATTAACGTTTAATTATTTCTGTAAACTAAATAATTCATCTGTAATATTTTCTGAGACTAAATACTTATTATATGAATAAATATTAACTGTAATATTTAAATAAACTGGGATAGCGTATTTAATTTTCTGCTTTTATATTTCTGTCTAATAATTAATACTTATATAGTTTATTAAATTTAAACTGCGTATTTAAATATTCCGATTTTTAAATACGGGTTTTACAGTATTAATCTTATGCCTCTGAGTGTTTGGAAAACACTATCATTGCCCGACCTCATTCCAACAAAGATGACTCTCGAACTTGCAAATCGCACTCTCGCTTACCCCGTTGGTATAGCCGAAGACGTGTTTATCAAAGTTGGCACATTTACTTTCCCGGTCGATTTTGTCGTAGTTGATTATGAAATGGACCCTCGTATTCCTTTAATACTTGGTCGGCCATTCTTGAGAACCGGACGTGCTTTAGTAGATGTGGCCGAAGGTGAGTTAATCTTACGAGTCGGGGATGATTCTAAAGTTTTTAAAATGGGGAAGCTTACAGGAAAATCCTTTGGAGGCCGAGAATCAGTGAATATGATTAATGTGCTCGATGACTTTACCGTCTATGACAATCCTCTATTCGATTCTTCCACTGATAATCCACTCTTTGAAGAAAATGTGGATGATTCTCACTCTATTTTGGACGCTTCTCCCATTTATGATTCTCCACCGGTCTTTGATGCTTATGATGATAATGATTCTAGCTCAGATTCGATGATTTTGATTGTACTTCTGAGTATCCCGAGCTGCCCACTTTCGATGATTTCGATGAGGCTGATACTCTTTCGAGCGATTCTTCTCACGATGAAGATCCTCCGCCATCACTCGATCCTACTTTGGACGATTACTCATTTGAGGAAGATTTCTCTGAATTTCTCAACACTTACTTCCCTCATGAGAGTGATGCTCCTCCTTATGACTTTGAAGATTATCGTCTTGATCCTACTTTGGATTTGAAGAGCATTCTGTCAAAGGAGAAGAAACCGGTCGACACCAATATCCGTTGCACATATGATTTGACACCTCTTTGTCCCCCTTCTGAGGACGAGGTTGTGCTTCTTTGCGGATCTTCTTCACACTCGGCTGAGCCTGAGTGCTATTTTCCCCTGAAGGAAAAGGTGTTCGACCCCGGTATTAAAGTCTTTAAGCCATCTCAGTATCCACCTGATGAAATAAAAGGAAAAATCTTTGGACATTTTGAAGACATGCTTGCACTTCACCCTTGCTTCCACCGTGCTCCATCACTGCTTATGGGAACCTTGCCACTTCTTATTTGGCTTGCCTTGTTCGCCTTAAGCTCGTACTTATTGATGGATGAAAACTATGTCTTTGATCCTGGTGGATATGTTTCATGCTTCTTCCGTTGATGATCAAGGTCGAGTCAGGCTCACGACTCGGTTAACAAAAACCAAGCTCTTCTTGGGAGGCAACCCATGCATCTATCTTTTTGCTTTCTTTACCATAAGTGTAGGGGACCCGTTGGTTTGCTTTCCTCTCCTCACTTCTTAATCAGGGATTCGAGCTTCAATGATCTACTTTTGATGATTCTTGACGACCCGTGATTCCGTGTTCTACTTCTTCCCGGTTCTATCCTAAACTCTTTTCGATTCACTATTTTATATTTTCTCAATATTAAAATAGGAATCTCTTTAGTTATCTTTTCCTTAGCGAGATTTAAACAACGTGCACAATGTCCTAAGTGTAGGGTAGTTTACTCCCACATGCTTAAACATTGAGGACAATGTTTATCTTAAGTGTAGGGGGGACTTCTATCGAAGTTAAGTGGTCTTTTCCTTGTTTTTGTCCTCATTTTAACCGGAAAATCAATTTTTCGACATTTTTCAAAATTTTTGATCTATTTTGGCCTATTAGTTTTTACCTTTTTATAGTTATTTTCTTTCCTTATTAGAATAAATGTTGAATAAGTGGTTTTAATTTTCAAACGTTGTGAATCTTTTGACTCAATCCGAGTTTGCTTATCTAAGTTACTCTAGCTAGTATCCTTAACGTGTTTAAGTCAAGTTTTGCTAGGCTTTTATATAGGGAGCTATAAAACGCGAAAGTCTTAACTCTCACGGGTTAAGAACAAGAACTTTTCGCAAGTTCCTATAATTGATCCTAGAGAGTCGTTTATCAAAGGAACTTTAAGATGCGATTTCTAAACTTGAAAAAGTCTAAGAATTTGCAAGATCCTATAGGCGACTCGAAAACCCAAAACTTTGATTTAATAGGCTAAGTATCCACGAGTCTCATTACTTGAGATTTTAAACTGTGGAGAACGAGAGATGATAGAGCCAATTATAAGTTCGGTATTCTTTCGTGAATTTATGTGAGTTAATTATGAGCCTATTCTCCCATCGCTTGCTAATAAATTTATCTGCTAATAAATAAGGTTGTACGATTTGAAAAGTTACTTAGCTTCTAGCCCCAGATCGTTTAAAAGTTGCTCGGTATGGATTAGAGTTCATAGCCAAGGCATAACTTATTGAAGCGGGATGCGAAGATTGGCGAGTCCGAAAAGGCCCTAACAAGGCATGAGGGCTATATTTTGTTGCTAAAAGATCCAAAGTGATGTGAAGAATCATTTATCGAAAATCAATATGAAGGATCAAGACACACGACGTAAAGCAAAACTCCCCAAAAGTCATGGAGAAGTGTATCCGAAAAGACCCTAACAAGGTATGAGGATAAATATATCCAAGTCATAAAAGGAGGCGGATCGTTGTATATCAAAGTCCAAAATAAAGATTGGAGAAAAATGAAGAAGTCGTGGTCCAAGTATGAATCTCTCAAAACCTCAAGTGAAGAAATTCCTATATGAAGAGAAGACCATAATTTCATGAACGTCTCTCAAGTTTTGAAGTATGAAGTCGCTGCCAAATATCGGTCCGAGAAAGGTCTCAAATCGCGAAACAAGTTATGCTAAGATATGAACTTTATGAGGTCCCGAGAAGCAGTTTTAAAAGATTTTGTCCTTTAGCTAACTATTGATTAAATCGTTCAATTTATTTTCAGACTTAATAACTATCGAAATAAGTCAAAAATGCATCCTCGTGATCATTCAAGACAATAATAAAATATAAGAGATACCCCTAGGAATAAGGGAGTCTAAGTGAGTAATTGGCCCACATGAGTTCGTGATAGTCTATTAACTTATAATTACAATGATCTCGTTTTTAAGCTTGGTTTGGAGAAAGTGAAAACTTGAGGATGATGATTATTCATAACATTTTCAAAAACCAAGGTATGCTTTTGATTTCTTTATTTTGTATGTCTTTAATTTTCTATTTCTTTAATAAAGGCCAACGTGGATTGATTATGATGAAAAGTGTAATCTTGCTTTGTAACTAATGCATTGCATGAGGACATTGCAATGGTCAAGTGTAGGGGATTTGATAGGTGTGTAAACACCCATCTTTTCTACCACTTAATTACAATAATAACCGGACCAAAACGTGTATTTTATGTCTTTTATGTCGGAATTATGCGTGGTTTGTGTTTTTGTTGTGATTTAGGATGAAAAGGTGAAAAGTGGAGAAAACACGGACATTCACGGGCATTTACGGACTTTTATTGAAGAAAAGGATGAAAGACGAAGTCAAGAAGTCAAAAGTGCAAAAAGAACGGAAGTCCACGACCAATTCTAAAGATTTATCGAAGAAAAAGTCAAAAGACGGAAGTTTCTCAAAAGACGAAGAATTCAAGTCTATTTTATTGAAGAATTTAAAGACGAGTTCAAAAGAAATCCCAAGCCACAAGTCATTATAGTCCAAGTTTAAAGAAGATTAGAAGGAAAAAGGACTAATGGTGCAATTAATAAAGACTATATGCTTAAGGGCTTAATCTTGCAATTAACAAGAAATGAAGGAGGGGAGGAAGCTTCCTTAATCCTCCCCTATAAATAGATTAGGATTGTTAATTTTTCATTTTGTTGGCTAAGTGTGACAATTAGCTCTTCCACCATTTACTTACCTTGTCATTTACTTTTCTTGTCAAATTTAAATACCTTGTCTTGCACCTTAAATTCATTTAATTTCAAGTAAGTTTTCATTTAATTATTGTCAATCTTTATTTTATCTTGTCAATCTCTTATCTACCTTTCTTAATCTTTGATTTATGTGTTTATGTTTATGTTCATGTTCATGCTTTTATTTTGATCCAAATGGTTTTTGATTATTGTGGTTAAAGTTGTTTATTTTCTTGATTTTAATTGTTTGTTGATGTTTACTGCTGATTCGTTATGAGTATGATTAACTCGTGTGTTTGATTTTGGTTAATTTGTTATTAAATCTGCTGTTACTGTATTCCCTTGTTCTTCGGGAAAGTGGTTTGTGTTTCTGATCTTTCCAGGTGAAAACTTCCGAATCAAGAGAGGGAGTTTGTTCATTCGGAACTTCCAAAGTTCCGAATCAAGGGTTTCATCCGGAAGATTTTAGGCTCAGCAAAACTTCCGAGTCAAGCTTGTTCATCCGGAACATTCAAAGTTCCAGACGAAGGATAACTTCCGACTCAAGATTCATTCATTCGGAACTCAAAAGTTCCGAACCAGAAAAGCTTCATTCGGAACTCAAAAGTTCCGGATCAAGCAATTCATTCGGAACTCCAAAAGTTCCGGATCAGTGATTGTTCATTCGGAAGTTTTAAACTTCCGAACCAAGGGCTGTTCATTCGGAATCTTCCGAATCAAGGGTTAATTAAAAGTTCCGAATCAACGCAAATTTTAGAAGTTCCGAATCTGTAAAGTTCCGAACGAAGGATTGTTTTGGATAAGTGACATATTCATATCAATTTGTTCCGGATCAAGGATTTTGGTAATATTCCGAGCGAAGAAGAATCATTCCAACCGAAGGTGACATTCTGGACGAGTGATTGTTCCAAACGAAGGATAATTCCGAATGAGCTGTATTCAGGTTCTTATTAGCTTTTGTCTTTGATTTTTATTTTCAAGCTTTATTTTTCCTGCTTTTTATTTAATAGCACTTTAAGATTATTTGCCTTAGCTTTATTTTAGTCTTGCCCTAGTTTAAGTTTTAGTTGCGTTTTAAGTTTGCCTTAGATAGATTTAAGTTTACGTCTTTACTTTAGTGCCCTTTAATTTCAGTCACGCTTTTAAATACTTGCACTTTATTTTAATTAGACTTAGATTTACTTTAATTGCACCTTTACTTTAATTGTTTTGCACCTTTTATTTTAAACACTACATCGACACATCTTTTGTTCCACCAAAAACAATAGAGTCACATTAAACACAAGTTTTTCAATTCGAAAAGATTGGTACAACGATAAATTTTTAACCTGAGTAAAATCTAGTTATCAACATGTTCGAAGGAGTAAGAGCCGGAAGCGAAAGCGATTTGAAAATCTCAAGAGGCATTAAATTAATACTAGCACCAAGATCGGCCAAGGCGTAGCATTCCTCCATATCTTGAATAGCACACGGAATCAAAAATTTACCGGGATCACCGACTTTTTGTGGTATGCGGCTAAGAAAAACCGATGAACAACTAGACGATTGTTGTAACTTCTCTTTGTTGTTTAGCATACTTTTGAAGTTTGCGGCGAACCGAGGCATCATGATAAGAGCGTCGGCAAAACTTATGTTAAAATGCATATCACGAAACATTTTCATAAATAGCTCAAATTGATAATTGTTCCGTTCTTGTGCTTTTTCTTTGTTTCGTCTCGAAGGGTAGGGTAAAGGTGGTGTGGGTTGGTCATTAGGCAACGGCCTTGGAAACTCGGGTTCCACAATTGGTATTGGTTCAACCGTAGGTGTGGTATGAGCGATACTTCGTGGGATTGTAATGTGCTCCTTTTCGACCATCACCTCGGGTTCTTTCTCGATTTCCTTCTCCGTAGAAGTACTTGGACGAGAGATTGGTTCCTTGAAAGTTTTACCACTTCGTGTAGTAATAACCTTAATTTCTCCCCTCGGGTTGTTAATGGTGTCACTAGGAAGACCACCCGAGGAAGAGGGTTTACACATGATTGCTTCAAACATATTAGCCATTCGGTCCTCAAATTTTGATTGCCTAGCATCCGCTTTTAATAACTCTTGCTTAATCTCATGTTGTCCTAATTCCATCTTTTGTTGATTTTGTTGAAGACGTTGGACATTTCCTTCCATTTTGTTTGCATGAGTTTTAAGTTCATTAGCAAGTTCATTTTTTAGCTCGTTTTTCAACTCGGATCTTAAGCTAATCATCTCACGTTGCATGTTATCAAATTTAGCATCATTTGCTTTAGCATAATCCATAAATTCTCCTTGCAAATTTTTAGTGTGAGCATTTTGAAAACCTTGTGTAGTGTTTTGAAAATCACGGTTTTGGTTTTGATTAGAAATTTGTCCATTCCCATTTTGATAATTCCCCTTGTTGTAGTTACGTGTGTTGCCTTGGTAATTACCTTGGTTGTTGTTTCGATAATTGTTAACATTTTGATTTGGTGGAGCTTGATTTTGGCGGGAACCTTGGCCGTTTTGGTTGTAAGTTCTCGTTGCTACATAAGCACTCGAAGTGTTACCATCCGCGGTAATGCACTCGGAAAGATCATGAGCTCCACCACAAGACAAACAACTCTTAGCAACCGCTTTAACCGAAGCGGAATTGGAAGCTTCTTGAGCCTTCCAATGGGACATAAGATTAGCAAATCTATCAAAAAACCGATTTTCCTCATTAGCTTCATCATGTAAGGCATTAATGCTACGAGACGATTGTGACGATGATGACGAACCCATATTGGCAACACTCGGTGTGTTACGAGGGTTATAAACCTTAGATCTATTCTCAATGATTTGTAAAGCCTCATTTGTCGTCTTGCACAAAAAATTACCACCCGCGGCGGCATTCAAATAATCTCGTTCATGATCATTAAGCCCATTATAAAAAGTATCCACTTGATGCAATTCCGTAAAATCATGGCGTGGGCATTCATGTAACATTTCTTTAAATCGTTCCCATGCCATTGAAAAACTTTCATTATTTCTTTGCACAAATCGTGAAATTTCATTTTTCAAATGTGTTGTTTTAGATGGTGGAAAAAACTTGTTCACAAATTTAGAAACGAGATCGGCCCATGTCAAAATCGAATTTGGCGGTTCTTTCTCGAGCCAAATTTTTGCGGGTCCATCTAACGAGTATGGAAACAACATCATCTTAATGGCGTCATGTGGAACATCCTTAAACTTTCTAGTGGCGGTGAGACGGTTAAAATTCCTAATGTGATAGTGCGGGTTGTCTTTCTCGTGACCTCTAAACTTATTTGCTTGCAACATCGACATTAAACCCGTCTTAATTTCGAAATTCTCTGCAAGGATGGCGGGAATCACAATAGCCTCTCCAAAACCCTCGGTGGGTGCTTGTAGCAACTCCATCATAGTACGATTATCCATGACGACTTCTTGTTCTACAATAGGTTCAACAATTGGAGGTTCTTCAACAATCAACGTCTCTTGATTTGCTTGCTTTTGAAGACGTTTACGAGCTCGTTTTGCTTGATTACGAGTGATCATAAACTTCACGAAGAATGGGAGGTGAGCAAAGAAGATTCTTTTTGGGTGTTTTGTGAATTTTCAATTTTTTTGTGTTTTTGATGATATTTAATTTTTTTGGATTTTGGTGTATCTTCGTAGACAACAATCTACAAAATCTCTCCTCGAATCAAACTGATACAAGGATTTTCAATGGGTTCAAAATAATTCTCGGAATCCTCTCGAATTGATCTCAGTTTAAAGTGGAACGGTTTGTTCTTGGTGACAAAAAGTGGGTTTGGTTTTCTAATCTACTAAACAGGGAAATGAATAAAATGATAATGATATAAACTTAAAAGAATCAACAATTAAAAAGCAACACTTGAATTAAAACTGAAAAATATCCTACTCGGAAAAATAGGCTTATGCGGAAAAAGTGGTCTATGCGGAAAAAAGGTCTTATGCGGAAAAAGTGCCTTATGCGGAAAAATTGCCTTATGCGGAAAAATAGCCTTATGCGGAAAAAGTGGTCTATGCGGAAAAAAGGTCTTATGCGGAAAAAGTGCCTTATGCGGAAAAATAGTCTTATGCGGAAAAAGTGCCTTATGCGGAAAAAGTGCCTTATGCGGAAAAATAGCCTTATGCGGAAAAAGTGGTCTATGCGGAAAAAAGGTCTTATGCGGAAAAAGTGCCTTATGCGGAAAAAGTGCCTTATGCGGAAAAAGTGCCTTATGCGGAAAAAGTGCCTTATGCGGAAAAAGTGGCTAAGAACAGTAACTTGAAAAAGAAACAGGGGATGAAAAGCAATACACGAATTTGATCAAATCTAACCAAGATAAACCAAAAGATTAAACCAAAACAACCACAAAGTATCAACTAACAATAATCAATCAAAACAAATCAACAAAACTAACAAACAAAGCCAAATCAATCAAAACCCACTTGATTAAAATCATAAAACTCAAGAACATGAACACAAAGATTAAGAACAAATTAAGCAAGAAAGGAAGAAGGAGATTAACAATAAAGTAAAGATTAACATCAATTTAATTGAAACTTACTTGGAATTAAAAGAAAATTAAAAGTGTGTTACATGGAGATTAAGATGCATAAAAGTAAAGAACAAGAAATTGAAGATGGTGGAAGGGAGGCTTGTCAAGCCTCCAACACTCTTTACAAAATGAGATCCTAAACTATTTATAGGAGGGGAAAGCTTAAGGTGGAAGCTTCTCCTTCTTTCTCTTATTTGCAAGCTTAGGTCCTTGATCTTCTTAATCTTTTGTTAATCTTCTTAATACTTGGACTTTTTCTTAGGATTTCTTCAAACTCGTCTTATAATCTTCAATAAATTAGACTTGAGTTCTTCGGCTTCTAAGTAAACTTCCGTCTTTTGACTTTTTCTTCGATAAATCTTCAGAATTGGTCTTGGACTTCCGTTCTTTATCCACTCTTGATCTTTCGACTTCATCTTTCGTCTTTTTCGTCGATAAAAGCCCGTAAAATCTCGTGTTTTCTCCACTTTTCACCTTTTCGTCCTAAATCACAACAAAAACACAAACCACACATAATTCCGATATAAATGACATAAAATACACGTTTTGGCTCGGTTATTATTGTAATTAAGTGGTAAAAAGGATGGGTGTTTTCACACCTATCAAATCCCCTACACTTAACCATTGCAATGCCCTCATGCAATGCTTAGCAATAAAGCAAGGTTTACACTTTCCATCATAATCAACCTACTTTGGCCTTTATTAATCAACTAAGGAAAATAAAAAAGATAGAAAATAACAAGACGCAATCAAGGAAGAAACATGTAAAGAAATCTAAGACTTACATTAGGGCTTGTGTGTCATGAATGTTTATCACCCTCAAGTTTCACGTTCCCCATGCCAAGCTTAAAAAACAAGATCATTGTTAGTACAAGTTAGCATAACAAACATTTACTCATGTGGTTTAGTTAATCACTTAGACTCCCTTATTCCTATGGGTATCTCTTATATTTTATTTTTGTCTTAGAATGATCATATAGATGCATTGTTTGACTTATTTCGATAGTTTATTTAAGCTGAAAGCAAAGTAGGACGATTTGATCAATAGTTAGCTAAAGGACAAAATCTCTTAAAACTGCTTCTCGGGATATCAAAAAGTTCATATCTTGGCATAACTCGGTTCACGATTTGAGACCCTTCTCGGGCCGATATTTGGCATGTACTTCATACTTCATATCTTGAGAGACGTTCTTGAGATAATGGTCTTCTCATCGTAATAGAGTTTCTTCACTTGGAGACTTTTGAGGGGTACTCCAACTTTGTAGACCACGACTTCATGATTATTTCTTCAATCTCTAATTGGGATTTTGAGATACAACGATCCGCCTCCTTTTCGGACTTGGATCTATTTATCCTCATACCTTGTTAGGGTCTTTTCGGATAGACTTCTCCATGATCTTTATGGGAGTTGATTGCTTTTCGTCGTGAGTCTTGATCCTTCATATAGACTTTAGGAATAATGCTTTTCATATCACTTTGGATCTTCAGCAATAAAATGGAATCCTCATGCCTTGTTAGGGCCTTTTTGGACTCGCCAATCTTCGCGCCCCGCTTCATAAGTTATGCCTTGGCTATGAACTCTTATCATTACCGAGCAACTTTTAAACGATCTTGGGCTAGAAGCTAAGTAACTTTTCAAATCGTACGACCTTACTTATTGCAGATAATTTATTAGCAAGTGATGGGAGAAAAAGATCATAATTAACTCACATAAGTTAATGAGAGAATACCAAGCTTGTAATCAACTCTATCATTTGTCGTTCTCCACAATTTTAAAATCTCAAGGAATGAGACTCGTGGATGCTTAGCCTAATAAACCAATTAAGGTCTACATGGTTAAGGATACTAGCTAGAGTGAACTTGGATAAGTAAACTCGGGTTGAGTCAAAATATTCACAACGGGCCTAATATATCTAAGATATCTAAACTTGCTAAAACCATTTTATTAAAATAAGAGAGAAATAGCAAAAATAATGGGAACTACAACTAAGCCAAAATAGATTAAAAATTTTGAAAAATGTCGAAAAGTTGATTTTTCGGTTAAAATAAGGACAAATACAAGGAAAAGACCACTTAACTTCGATAGAAGTCCCCCTACACTTAATATAAACATTGTCCTCAATGTTTAAGCATGTGGGAGTAAACTCCCCTACACTTAAAACATTGTTCACTTTGTTTAAATCTCGTTAAGGAAAAGACAACTAAAGAGATTCCTATTTTAATATTGAGAAATATAAAATAGTGAATCGAAAAGAGTTTAGGATAGAACCGGGAAGAAGGGAACACGGAGTCACGGTTCGTCAAAAGTTATCAAGAGTGTGTCTTTGAAGCTCTAATCCCTGCACATGATGAAAAAGAAAGCAAGAAACACCACGGGGCTCCCCCTACACTTATGGTGAAAATAAGATAGATAATTGGGTTGCCTCCCAAAAAGCGCTTGTTTATGTTGACCGAGTCACGAGCCTGACTCGTCCCCGAATTAAATGGTCCATGGGGAAACCTCGAATCTGATACCGGGATCAAAGACCTTGTCCTCGTTCCCGGTTGACATCAACAAAGGAGAGGCGGGGGGATACGTCTTGAAAGGGAGAAAGGTCCTTTCAGCATACGTATAGTATGTGAATTCAAGATCCACGGGAGGTGGGTTGGGTATAGTAAGCACATTGTCCTCCCCTAAAGACAATGGATGCTGAGCAAACGGCAAAGCCGTATGGTTATCAATCATAGCATAATCAATGTCACCTCCCGGGTCAAAGCACTCATCCTCCGTGATAGTGGCTAAAGGGGAGGATGAAAGGTGCTCGGGAGGGGGACTTGGGACAATATCTTCCTGCAACAAATTAGCAAAAATAATGTCCCCCTCCGTGTCAAAATCATCAATACCTGGAGGGATGGAGTGGATATCGATTTCTTCCTGCAATGGGTCATTATCTTCAACGGGAGGAATAGATGGATGTAAAGACTTGGAAAGAGAAGGAGAAGTCAACGCTTCGATTTGAGCAATAAGAAGGTGCACTTTCCGTAATCCCTCGCGAAGAAGCACGTCTTCCACCTCATCCACAAGATCATGTTCATCGGAGAACTGCTCGTAAACCGGAGAGAATAAATCGTCATCGTCTGCATCTCCCGGTGGAGATTGAGAAATTTCAAAAGTGAAATTCTCATAGCAGAGAGAAGAATCGACAGCACTAGGATCGACCTCTCCCGTAAGAACAACGTCGTCCTCGGGTTCCATAGCAGGTAAGTCACAAACCTCATCATCCAATACTTTGTCGAGACCAACACCACGACGCTCATGCAACGAATCTAGATCCTTAGACGCAGTAGGAACATCGAGAGTAGGAGCAGCAACTTCAGAAGATGAGTTGAAAGTGCATACAGCATCATCGTCATCATCATAATAGTATTGATGCACAAGAGGAGGGGTATAATCACTAAGATTAGATACTTGCTCTTGTTGCAGTCGCTTTTCCTCGTCCCTAAATTCTTTAAGCAAAACAACGGCTTCTTGAAGTTGCAAAACAAAGGAGTGTGTTTCTTCATTCAAGGTAGTGAGTTGTGGGTCAAGATTAATTTGTTGAGAGGATTGATGATTGAGGGTGTGATGTGGGGGCTCAAAGTGTTGTAAACCTGAATTGTAGCAAGGTTGTGGCTCATAATTGTTCCTTAGTGGAGAATAATTAGAAACCGGGTTTGGTTCATAATAATCCATAGGTGAAGAAAATTGAGAACACGGATTTGGCTCATAACAATTCAGTGGTTGACAATAATAGGTATCGTGAGGACCCCCACAGTTGTTGCAAACCGGGTATGGAGAAAAATCAAGTGCGTCTTGTGGAAAGCTATTATCATTGTCATAATTGTACCCCGGTTCTTGCCCGTGTCTAGACGGGTATTGAACCGGGCACGAAACATGCCAATGAGAATCGCTTCCACAATAGATGCACGGGGGAACAGGAGGTGGGTTCAAAAAGAGTGAATTAGTCGAGTTGCACAAGGGACAAAATCCGAATTATGTGTAGTCGATATCGTTTCCGCACCGCTCACATGTACACCATTGACAGGAGTTGTTCCCAAATAATTGTTTCCCACACCGGACGCAATGGACATAAAAATCCATAAAGAAAGATAGATAAGCAAGAAGAATATTTTTGGTGCAAAACTTTGAAAAAGAAATGCTTTTTATGATTTTTCAAATGTTTTTGGATTTTTGAAAATTTTTGACAAGAAAAATAACGTTCACAAGTGAACGGATCCCAAAATCCAACGCGTTACTAAAAAAAAACCTTCGATCTTCACGAAAAGAGCCGGCAACGGCGCCATTTTAATACAAGGATTTTCAATGGGTTCAAAATAATTCTCGGAATCCTCTCGAATTGATCTCAGTTTAAAGTGAAACGGTTTGTTCTAGGTGACAAAAAGTGGGTTTGGTTTTCTAATCTACTAAACAGGGAAATGAATAAAATGATAATGATATAAACTTAAAACAATCAACAATTAAAAAGCAACACTTGAATTAAAACTGAAAAATATCCTACTCGGAAAAATAGCCTTATGCGGAAAAAGTGGTCTATGCGGAAAAAAGGTCTTATGCGGAAAAAGTGCCTTATGCGGAAAAAGTGCCTTATGCGGAAAAATAGCCTTATGCGGAAAAAGTGGTCTATGCGGAAAAAAGGTCTTATGCGGAAAAAGTGCCTTATGCGGAAGAATAGTCTTATGCGGAAAAAGTGCCTTATGCGGAAATAGTGCCTTATGCGGAAAAATAGCCTTATGCGGAAAAAGTGGTCTATGCGGAAAAAAGGTCTTATGCGGAAAAAGTGCCTTATGCGGAAAAAGTGCCTTATGCGGAAAAAGTGCCTTATGCGGAAAAAGTGCCTTATTGGCTAAGAACAGTAACTTGAAAAAGAAACAGGGGATGAAAAGCAATACACGAATTTGATCAAATCTAACCAAGATAAACCAAAAGATTAAACCAAAACAACCACAAAGTATCAACTAACAATAATCAATCAAAACAAATCAACAAAACTAACAAACAAAGCCAAATCAATCAAAACCCACTTGATTAAAATCATAAAACTCAAGAACATGAACACAAAGATTAAGAACAAATTAAGCAAGAAAGGAAGAAGGAGATTAACAATAAAGTAAAGATTAACATCAATTTAATTGAAACTTACTTGGAATTAAAAGAAAATTAAAAGTGTGTTACATGGAGATTAAGATGCATAAAAGTAAAGAACAAGAAATTGAAGATGGTGGAAGGGAGGCTTGTCAAGCCTCCAACACTCTTTACAAAATGAGATCCTAAACTATTTATAGGAGGGGAAAGCTTAAGGTGGAAGCTTCTCCTTCTTTCTCTTATTTGCAAGCTTAGGTCCTTGATCTTCTTAATCTTTTGTTAATCTTCTTAATACTTGGACTTTTTCTTAGGATTTCTTCAAACTCGTCTTATAATCTTCAATAAATTAGACTTGAGTTCTTCGGCTTTTAAGTAAACTTCCGTCTTTTGACTTTTTCTTCGATAAATCTTCAGAATTGGTCTTGGACTTCCGTTCTTTATCCACTCTTGATCTTTCGACTTCATCTTTCGTCTTTTTCTTCGATAAAAGTCCGTAAAATCTCATGTTTTCTCCACTTTTCACCTTTTCGTCCTAAATCACAACAAAAACACAAACCACGCACAATTCCGACATAAATGATATAAAATACACGTTTTGGCTCGGTTATTATTGTAATTAAGTGGTAAAAAGGATGGGTGTTTTCACACCTATCACAAACTCTTGATTAAAGAAGCCTCAAAGGAATGAAAACGATCACGTGGAGTGAACGCCTTCGAATGACTTTAGAACTTTGGTGAAAACCAAATTGTTCAAGAGGGTTTAATCACAAAGAAACCAAGCAAATATATTATACGTAATAATACTTTGGGCGGCAAAACCCTCGATTAGCCTTCAATCTCAAAATACTCACAAGCAAGCGGGGAAACGAGGCGGCGCGAAGCACTTAAGAGCCTTTTTCCTTAGGGTATATTTTATAATACCCGCCTTATACCCACCTTATAGTTTGTATCTTTCAAAATCGAGCTTCACGAAAGTATTTATCTATTTTTGCCTTTTTCTTTTTGTTTGAGATTCGAATACAATAATTGAGTGATGAAATCCCAATTAAGGTTTGTGTTTTCACACTTTTGGAGATATTGTATATTTATTGTGATACTTAATACAATATAGTAATAATATTTGTACAAGAAAAACCAAGAAAACCGATAATACGTATTAGTAGAGTTCTACTAATACAAATACTATTTTGGTTAATATTAAAAACAACAATGCAAATTAATCACGACACACCTCCCCGGCAGCGGCGCCAAAATGATTGTAGTGTTTTACTACTCTTTAGGAAAAGAGCGTAAATAGGGAAAAGTATCGAGTGATGATTTAGGAAAATCAACACTAATGACCCTTAATGAAATGAAAGTTCGTTTCCCAAGGAGGTATATGTGTGTGACTAAGATGTTCAAGATTTGTGATTAATATTTGGTTTAGAAGGGGATGAGAAAAGAAGATGACGAAGACGTAAAAATAAATATTAACAAAAAATCACTACTAGAAAGTTAAAACGTAGAACCTTAAAAACCACAAAAATAAAAATAAATTCTAAAAATTACCAAAAATTCACCAAAAATAAAATTAAATAAACTAAGAGTTTACCAATGATCAAAACTTTTTCAAACCTTTTAAATAATTAAATATTCAATTTTTAAATGCTAATTAAAGCCCTAAAAATCAAATAAATTATCAAAAAGCCCAAATAAAGATTTTTCAATTGGTAAACCTCTAAAATGGCCTAAAAAGATTAAAAACTATTTTTAGAAAATTTAAAACTAATAAAAACTATTTAAAATGATTTAAAAACTATTAAAACTTAAAATAATTATAAAAATTAATCTAGAAGAGATAAAATTATTCTAAAAGTTGCTAAATTCCTATTTTAATGTAATTAACCTAAGAAAAATGTAAAAAGTTGGAAAATGTGAAATTTCAAAAATAATATTAAAATAATATTAAAAATCCAAAAATTATAAAAAATTCTAAAAACTTGCAAACTAGTTTATTTTAACCTAAATAATCAGAAAATCAAAGTGAAATTACCAAAATAACCCTAATGGGCCAAATCCAAAATCAGTCAACACAAATGGGCTTTTGGGCCCAAAAAGTCAAATTTGGCCCAATTGACTTGGAAAAGCCCTATCTGACTTAAAATTCAATTCTAAGAACAAAACTCTAAAGGCCCAAAAGCTGAAAATGAGCTTATCACAGCTTATTGAACACAAAGCTTATTCTTATTGGGCTTTTCAGCCCATTAAGCCATAAGCTAATGCCATAAGCTCTAATTTGACACACAACCTTCTTTTGGGATGCTTATGAGATCTGTAAAAAGAATTTTTGAAAAAGCTTACTTAATAAGCCAGAAATAAGCAATGTATTATTTCACAAAACGAAAAAATAGTCGGGTTTGAGAAATAATGCACCTCAAAAATTGATTCAACTTGCAAAGGCTTTCAAATGGACTCAATAATCAAAATCAATCAACAAAAATCCAATAAGCACAACCAATAAGCCAGAATAAGCACAAATGAACTTATGTAAAAGTCAAAGGAGTTGGTTTTCTAGTCAAACCCTAAAGTCAACCACCCAAATGCTCCAGTATGAACAAATGGGTCAAAATATGAGCACCTATTACAAAAACAAAGTTTTTGCAGGTTGGAATAAGCTATTATAGCTTATTGATAAGCTGACCCCAATTTTACACTATCAGTGGCAACTAGCAGGGGAAAGGAGTTCCCACTGCTTTGACTATTTGACCAAGCTTATTAGAGAGTTCTGGTTTGATTCAATTGGAAACAAAGGCACCCTTGTGATCAGTGAATCACAAGGAGTCAATAGCAACAATAAAATCACAAATTGGTTCACACAATAAGCCACAATAAGCCAAACAGTCACCAGATATGCACCAGATATGGAAATAAGCAGTTAAGTACTTAATAAGCAGATTTAGCCACAATAAGCCAACCAAACTTAACAGGATGCATACACAAGCTATATAGACTAAGAACAAACATAAAGCAACAAGAATCAAACACTGAATCAAAGTAAATGACAAGATCATAGCACTAGAAGTTACTGATGAACAATGAACATTTGCAGAAAACAAGTTTGCTGATATACTTGACACTTGATCTAATTTCAAGCCTCAAATCCTTCTTCCCTGGTGTGATTAACTATGATTTAGCACTTGTTAGCCCTAGCCTAAGCTAGATCTAGGTGTCCTCAAAATCCTAGCCAATTTTACCAAGTTTTAAAGATTTTATAGCCAAATTATGAATCTATGTGATCAAACCCACAAAACCTGCAAACAGATGAACATATGCTCCTAACAAACAGATACAAACACTTGCAACCTCAACACAAGCACTTAGCAAACCACAATCCCAATTCAAGCAGTAGACCCAAACACTCCTTAATCTACCACTTAACAAAGAAACTTGTGATTTTAACTAATAACCTACTAATTTTAATGATAAAAAACACTTAAACAATAGCAACTAACACAATCAAACTTAAAAATCACCAGCACAAACACCAATACTCAAAATCAAAGCACCAAATTCAAATAGCCATAAACATGAAATTTTTAGGGGAATCTTACCCAAGAGATTATACCTGCCTTCCACAACATCCTAGGAAGGCCAGCTATGCTCCTTGGACCTTGTTCAACAACTAGAACAAGACCAAGGTACTTCAACAAAGATGATCAAAGCCTGCTGATGTTCAAAGCAGAACAAGGCTTTGATTATGATATGTCTTCAACACAAGCAACAAACAAACTCAACCAAAGGCTTAGAATCCTTCTCAGGCTAGGTGTCAACAAGCTTGAAAGAACTCAAGGCTTAAGGCTAAGGGTTAGTACACAAATATAAGCCAAATTCAGAAACAAGGACTTCAAGGCTTTTGAACCTTGAAAACCTTTCAAACCTAGACGTGCCTTAACCACAAGGTTAAGGAAGGTCTAATCAAACAAATGGAACTCATAATTAGGCTACTCAAACACCAAACTTTTAACTAAATCAAAAAGAGATTTCAAAATTTCACAAATTCAAATTTTATTTAAGCTTAAAAAGGAATTACAAAGATTGATAGCCTAAAACTGGAACAAAGGGACTCTCACATGTTGAGGTCTCCTTTTATAGGCAAATGTCTGGCTACACTATTCACAAACCCTAGATGTGATTTCTCTAAAATGCCTTTGAGTTCTTCTAGATCATTTGATGGAATGAGCTGTCCAAATGCATCCAAACCGTTTATAATAGCTTTGGGGTGAAGCAAGGAACCTTGGCTGTTAATTTGGACACGTCAGATTTCTTGGAGAGTAAGTTGCAATTTCATTGGTTGACGTGTTGAATGGTGGGGTCCTTTGGGTAATGGGGTTAAGGGTTTTGTGTGTGGGATGTGTTTCTGCATGTGTGAATCACACATGTGCCAGGGTAATTGAGATTTACCCTTTGTTTTAAGTGAGTAATTTCTGGGAGTGAAAAGGTGAACAGTAACACCTTTTGATCCGTTTTTGGGGGAAATGGAGTTGTTTGGCGCATTTCTTTTTCAAATGTTTCAAATGCACAGCTTTGCCCCTTGTGTTTTGAGATTTTTGGTAAATAAAGTATTTCAGCCCTAAAACGTGTTTTGCTTTGTTAATAACTTTCATCATTTGGCAGTTTTGGCACAAACTTTGGAAAAAGGTTATCAAGGGTTATTTTTGACACTTTTGCATATTTCAAGGGCTGATCTTGGACATTCTTGATCTTCAAAGGTCTTCAATGTATCTTTGGCTTGATAAGGGACCATAATTGACAATTTGAAATTGTTGAGGGACTAATCTTGCCATTTCTTCAAAGTTGAAGGACCTTTTGTGTAATTTTGACAAACTTAAGGGACCAAACTTGTAATTATTAATATACAAGGGTTTTAAGTGTCATTTCTTCAATAAATGAGGATCAATCTTGTTTGTCTTCAAGTCTTCAAGGGTATTTGATGAGTTTTCCATGATTAGGGCCCGGTTCTTTGTACGGCTTCGTTTCTCGTGTCCGTTTTTTCCTTGTAACTTGTGATCTTTTGTCTTTTTCACGATATCCACACCTAAAATACACATGTAAACAAACACAAGCATATATATGGTATTTTATGACATTTTTATGCATTAAAATCCCGAAAAGAACGATGAGATCATGTATAAATGCCATCTCATCAGCATGTTTTATGAAATATTTACAACTTTTGTACGAACTCTATTTATGGCGCCGTGTCGATATTAATCAACATTTCTAAGGCCGTAAATATTATTGTACCAAAAGACATGCCTATAAAAAATAAAAATAAAAACATTTTTGGATTTTTCTGAATTTTTCAATTTTTATGGTTTTTATATGATTTTATATTTTTGTATTTTGCTTTTGTGGTTAAAAAATATAAACAATATATACAAATGATCACCAAGGATACGGAGAATAGTTTACCACCACTATTCTTTCGCTTCATCTGCCAGTTCCTTTAGAGTCTCAGGCGAGAAAGTTCTCATTCCTAGCTTGTCGGCAAAAACTTCCATTCGAGCGCGATCTAAAGCCTTCGTGAAAATATCCGCCAATTGATACTCAGATCGGACAAAGTAGAGCTCGATCACTCCATTTTCCACTTGCTCCTTGATAAAGTGGTAGCAAATGTCAATATGCTTCGACCGGTAGAATTGAACATTGTTGCAGCATAAGGCAATTGCACTCTTGTTGTCACAATACATTGGAATTTTGTTGAAACCTAGACCATAGTCGGTTAATTGCGATCTCATCCAAAGAATTTGAGAACAGCAACCGAACATAGCTATGTATTCTGCTTCCGTACTTGAAATTGCATTGCTTTTCTGCCTTTTCGATGCCCAACTGATTAGTCGATCTCCTAGTAGTTGCAAAGTTCTACTCGTGCTACGCCTTGTATCTTGACAACCCGCGTGATCTGCATCTGCATATGCCATTAGTGCAATCGAAGAGTCCTTCGAATACCAAAATCCCCGATTAATGGTTCTTTTAAGATACCGAAAGATACGTTTAACAGTAGCTAAGTGTAACTCAGTAGGTCAAGTTTGATACCGAGCACACATACATATAGCAAACTGAAGATCAGGTCGACTAGCTGTGATATACAGAAGGGTACCGATCATACCACGATAAAGTGTCGGATCAACGGCAACTCCATGTGGATCTGCATCAAGCTTAGTTCGTTCCACCATTGGAGTATCCACGGGGTCGTAAGATTCCATCTTATATTTCTTAAGCGATTCAAGGGCATACTTGGATTGATTGATAAAGATGCCTCTGGGACTCTGAGATATCTGAAGTCCTAAGAAGAATGATACCTTGACCATCATTGACATCTTAAACTTGGAAGACACGAGTGTCCCAAACTCATCCGATAAGGTTTGGGTCGAGGCAGCAAATATAATATCATCAACATATATTTGTACCATAATCATATCTTTACCTCGTTTCTAAATGAACAGCGTGGGATCCACCTTTCCTTTAGCGAAGCCTTGCGTAATGAGGAATTGTGACAATAGATCATACCATGCGCGTGTAGCTTGCTTCAACCCATGGAGAGCCTTCTTAAGCTTGTACACATGATTAGGATAATTAGGATTCACAAAACCATCTGGCTGTTGAACATAGACCTCTTCCTTGATTTCACCATTAAGAAAGGCCGTCTTTACATCCATCTGATAGACGATCATGTTCATGTGGGCTACATAAGCAAGGAATATTCTAATAGCTTCCATACGGGAAACAGGTGCAAAAGATTCCATAAAGTCAATTCCTAATAATTGCTTGTATCCACAACTACTAGTCGAGCTTTGTTCTTCAATATTCCACCTAACTCATCGAGTTTCACCTTGTAAACCCATTTCAAAGTGAGTAACTGCACTTGATCCGGGCATAGGACAAGTTCCCATACTTCAAGACGTATAAATTCATTAAGTTCTTCTTGCATAGCTTCTATCCAACAGGATTGAGTACAAGCTTCTTGCCATGTCTTAGGTTCAACTTCAGTGAGAAAAGCATCAAAATGACAACACATTGCATTTTCTTGTAACTGACTTCGTGTGGATACCGGACGATTAGGGTCACCAATAATAGAATCTATAGGATGATCCTTTGTCCACTTGTTGTCATGTTCACGAATCCGTGGATTGGAGTAAACCGTGGTAGGAGCTTCCTCTGAGGTGGACGACCCGGCTTGATTAGGGTCGGGAACAGGTACACCAAAGAATGGAAGTTCACGCATTTGAGCGAATTCCAAATCATGATCATCATCATCCTCTTCATCATCAATAGGCATGACATGGGTAGTTGAAACATGTGTTGGTTGAGAATTACTCGTTGAAGGTATATCTTGACCAATTGTAGGTGCAGATGTGTCTGATTGTGCTTCGGTTGCTGGAGCGACAACTTTGGTTACCGGAGCTATTACCTCAGGTTCTGGAGCAAGAATACTTGAAGGAGTAAAGAATTCATCAAAGAACGATTGAAACAACGTATCCCATTCATTCCTAGTAGGTGGTTTAAATGATGATGAAGTAGGGTTATTTGGGACAAGACCAGAACTAATGTTACTGGGTCCCATTTCATGAAGTGCGGGTTCAGAGCTGCTTTGCTCATAAGCCATTGTTGTCAGCTCATCAAAATCAGCATTCATAGTTTCGAGGATCTTGCGAGATTTACGGTTGTAGATTTGGTATGCTTTCTTTGCGGGTGCGTATCCAATGAAAATACCAATATCAACCTTTGGTTGAAGTTTTCCCAAATTGTCACCATCATTATTTGGATAGCAAAGAGAACCAAATACATGAAGATATGATAAATCTGGAACTTTTCCATGGAGCAGCTCATAAGGTGTTTTACCATGGCGTTTTCGAATTAGTGATCGGTTTTGGGTGTAAACTGCGGTAGATACTGCTTCTGCCCATAAAAACAATGGAGCCTTTGTGTAAATTAACATCGTTCGAGCAACTTCCATAAGTGTGTGATTTCGCCTTTCAACGACACCGTTTTGTTATGGAGTGCGAGCAACGGATGTTTCATGAGATATGTCAACTTCTTCATAATAATCACACAAGATTTGATTCAAAAATTCAGTTCCATTGTCTGTACGAATGCGTCGGACAGAAGTGTTGCGACGCACTTGAATCATCTTGAGAAATCCGATGATGAATTTAGGTGCCTCATTTTTTGTTGTAAGAAATTCCACCCATGTAAACCGAGAGTAATCATCGACAATTACGAGGATGTACTTTTTACCACTAAGACTTTCAACACGCATTGGCCCACAAAGATCCATATGCAACAAATAAAGTTTCTCTTGGTTGGTGTCTTCGGTCTTGGGTTTGTATGATTTCTTAGTGCTTTTCCCCATTGTACACGCGGAACACAAATGATCCTTGTGAAATGAAAGTTTAGGAAGACCACGAACAAGTTTGTTTTTCTCCAAATGATTAATAGCGTCAAAGTTAAGATGAGATAACCGTCGACACCATAACCATGACTTAGTCTTCGATGCTTTGGAGAGAAGGCATACGGGAGAAGCGGCCATCATGTCTTGGAGAGACAAAGTATACAAATTATTCCCTCCATTACCTTTCAATAAATCAACCCCTTGCAAATTAAGAATGAAGCAGGTATGCTCTCGAAAAGCAACTTCTAGGTTTGCATCACAAAATTGTCCCACAGAAAATAAGTTGTGACCGAGACCTTCCACATAATACACTCTTGAAATTATAACATTCTGTTGTCCCATATATTTGTGATGATTAAGTAATGAAGACAGAAAGAAAATAGATTAAGAAGAGATGAATTCCTAGAGAGAGAAAGTAGTGAGAGAAAGTAGAGAGGAGATGATTAACTTGGTGAGATTAGATTAAGAAAAGAAGTTGTTGCAAATGACCATCCACCCTCCTAACATGCTAGGAGGGTAGTATATATAGTCCACCCACATGCGGGCTTTAATGGACTATATATTGGGCCGGGCTTGTCTTTTGGACTTTAATTAGTTTAAATCCAAGCCCGTAAACCACGACTAATTAACTATCTATTACAACGTTCTAACTAATGTTACAATAATAACCTATGACCGAGCATTCTTGTTTGACTCAATATTTTGAGGCTAACAATCTCCCCCAATGTGAGGTCATACCCTTTTGATATTTGAAGATCAAAGGAGATTACGAATCTCGTCATAAATGAGCCTTGAACGTGTAACAGTAGTTTTGTTCCTTCATGCTGTGATCTTTGAGCCTTTGTCGTTGTCTTTCGACTTTGTCTTTTAGTCTTGAGATCTTCAAATCATCCTTGACTTGTCTTTGCCATCTTGTGATCTTGTATCTTTATCCACATGCTCACACTATCAATTGTTGGATAAGTCTTTGGGCATGAATATGTGGTTGTGAATCTTTGACTTTGCTGAGTACACCGTGACGCCACCTTCTCGAGACAAAACATAGACACGGACTGAATGGCTTTGACATTCGTCCTAAATCGGTAGCGTTTTACCTCCGGTCGGTGAAGACCGTTATACGATATTAAATATCGTACATGTGATCAGTTAGATTCAATTAAGAATCTCCTTGACAGGGTTTCACGGCAGTACTAGCCGTTCTCTTTACTCGACCGTCTCAAAGCAAGACTGCGAACATAAAGAGTGAATCAATTGGATAAATATCCGCTTGATTAAAGTCGTCAATTCAAATTCCTGGAACAAGTTTGATTCATTAAGAATCTTACCATTGTTGCTTTCCAGTTGACACAAGTTTGATTTATGAGAATCTCACAAGTCACCTACCGTAGCGCTGTTTGATGTTGACGCTAGAAGGATTTCCATTCGTCACTGTGAATATTAATGAATATCACTCTGAATGTTCTGGCAAGACCATAAAGATATTGCGTAGAAACCTGAAACGAGTTTGAATCAATTCAGAATCAAACCACTGTTGCTTTTCAGTTTTACATATGTTCAATTCATAAAGAATCTTGCATATGACCTACCGCAGTGCTGTTTGATGTTTACACTGGAAGGATTTCCACTCATCATTGTGAATACTAAGTAGTATCACTCTGAGTGTTCTAGCAATATCACAAGGATATAGCGTAGGACTCTCTTGATCTTCATCCGTGTGTCCTAACGAGATTTGATTGATCTCTTGGCTCTAGACTCGATTTGTGCACTTTTAGTGGTCGGAGGCTGGAGCAGATGCCACCTATTCAATATCAACAATCTCGGAGTGAGAAAGTCAATAGAAGTCGTGTTGATCTCCGTGACAATAAAACAAACTTCTTTTGAGAGAAGCCTGAGTAGCTAGGAAAGGGTTGTGCTTCACATCACTGGGTCCATGATGAGTTTGTCTTCATGATGGGTTGACCCGGTTTCTGCCTAAGTTGTATGGAGGGCTTCTTTCTTTAGACCCTTTATCCTTACATTTCTTTTTCATTCTTCAACCCCTTCAATGCTTACCAAGACATCATTAATAGCACCTTGTTGTGATTGTTCCAGTGCTATCATCAGTACTTAGTCGGCATTCAGCTTCGTTCACATTCTACTCCATCTTTCCTAAGGACTTCTAGTAATCTATTGGATTGTCCCTGGGAAGATCCCTCCGGTTCTGGTTGGATCATAGGACTTAAACCTAACCAACCTTTTGACACCAATAACGTCGTGAATTAAAGATGTTGTGGGTATTTGATCGTAACCATGAAAACCACTTTAAATTCTAACAAAGTGTTTTGAAAAACATTTAACACCTTGCTAGTTTTGTCGTTTTAGAAATGCTCCCCCTTCACATGTGCATCGATAATCGAAAATGTTTCGCACATGTAGGTAAGAGTTAAAGTGCTTGAGTCTTATATTAGATCACATTTTAATCACATTTTCTCCCCCTATCTCTAATATATAAGATCTTTTGATATTAGAGATACCAAATTTGATTAAAATATATTTTGAAAAATAGTCTTGAAAATCTTCGGGAGAAAGATGTGTTAATCTTTTGCATGAAGTTGAATTGCTCCCCCTCAAAAATTGATCCAATGGAATTGTCATTACGAGGATTCGATCCACATTAAACTTTTGAGGATAGAAGTTGTTGAACACACAATTTTTGAAAGATTTTTAATATCATTGAGAAATTCTTGAAAAAATTGTGTTCAACGCTTTTTGAAAAATCAATTCTTTTTGACGAAAAGGTTTTTCTAAAGCATAAACTTGAGTTCGTAGACTTTGAATGTCTTGACGAATCCACTCAAGTGTAAGAAGATTTAACTTCTTTTGCTAAGGGTAAGAGTACAAAAGCGTACACTCCCCCGTGAATTTAGATCCGGGTTGCAATCTGAAAGTGATTACAAGCCATTGTGTTGAGCTCAAAAACGTTGAATGTTTTGTGACAAGCTCAACCCAAGATAGATTGCTCTACCCGTTGTTGGAAATATTGTCCAAAATAGACAATTTCCTTTTGAAAAGATAGAAATGACATGTTTTGAAAAATATTTACAACTTTCATTCGAGCTTTATGTACACACCCGTGTCGTTGTTGAGCGACATTTCTAGGTACGTCCATATTATCGATACTGAAAGACATGTCGAGAAGAATATTTTTGGATTATCAAAGATTTTTTAATTTTGTATTTTGCTTTTTGATTAATATTTACAGGTAGATGTTTGATAGATGAATCAAGCAGGCTTCTTTGCCAGAACCTCCAGTTCTGCTGGAGTCAAACATCTCATACCAATTTGCCTAACTAGATACGCAAACCTCTCTTTCGAAAGAGCTTTTGTAAACAAGTCAGCTAATTGGTAATCAGTTCCAACAAAGTATAATTCAACAATACCTCTTTCAACTTGTTCCTTAATGAAGTGATATCGGACATCAATGTGCTTCGTGCGAGAATGCTGAACCGGATTGCAGGAGATGGCTATGGCCGACTTTGAGTCACAGTACATAGGTACTTTATCAAAATGGAAGCCATAATCTGTGAGTTGTGTTCTCATCCAAAGAACTTGAGCACAACACGCAGATAGAGACACATACTCCGCTTCGGCTGATGAAAATGACGTGCAATCCTGCTTCTTGGAAGACCATCCCACAAGCTTGTCTTGACCTAGAAATTGTGCACCACCAGAAGTACTTTTACGTGTATCAAGACACCCTGCATGATCAGAATCTGAATAGGCCGTTAGAAAGAAACCGGTTTCCCTCGGATACCAGAGTCCCATGTGAATGGTATTCTTAAGGTACCGAAAGATCCGTTTAACCTCCTTGAGGTGCTTTTCAGTGGGTCGTGCTTGATATCGTGCACAATAGCATGTAGCATGATGTATATCAGGTCTGCTTGCTGTCAAGTACATGAGGGACCCGATCATGGAACGATATCTCGTTTGATCTATGGGTAATCCCTCTAAATCAGCATCTAGGGATGTGGTTGATAATGGTGTCCCAACGGGGTCACATGATGTCATACCATGCTTTTTGATTATCTCTTGACAATACTTAGCTTGGTTAATAAAGATACCACTTGGGGATTGGTGAACTTGAATTCCTAGAAAGAATTTTAGTTCGCCCATCATAGACATTTCAAATCTGCTGTGCATTACTTTTTCAAACCATTTTGAAAGTTTTGGGTTTGTAGACCCGAAAATAATGTCATCAACATAAATTTGCACAAGCAGAATGTCATCCCCATATTTATAAGTGAACAAAGTTAGATCAATGGAACCTTTTGAGAAACCTTTAGAGACCAGAAATGTCGAGAGTTCGTCGTACCACGCCCTTGGAGCTTGCTTGAGTCCATAAAGTGCTTTGTGGAGACGATACACCTTGTCAGGATAATGAGGATTGACGAATCCTTCTGGCTGCGTGACATAGACTTCTTCCTTCAAAGGACCGTTAAGAAACGCCGTCTTTACGTCCATTTGATAGACAATGAATCCCTTATGTGCCGCATAAGCAAGAAAAATCCTGACCGCTTCCATACGAGCTACTGGTGCAAATGATTCTTCAAAGTCAATACCCTCTTTCTGTCCATACCCTTTAGCCACTAGCCTAGATTTATTCTTGATGATCGTGTTCTCCTCATCCATCTTGTTTTTCCAGATCCATCGAAGATTTAATGGTGTTACATCGTATGGTCTGTCAACAAGTTCCCAGACTTTAAGTCTTTCAAATTGTTGAAGTTCATCCGTCATCGATTCAATCCAAGCATGATCAGCTAATGCTTCTTTGATGTTTTTCGGTTCAACTGAACTCACGGCGAGTGCGAACATACAAACATCAGCATCGGTATTAAGCTGTCGTCTTGTGCGAACGGGCTGTGAAGGGTTTCCAATGACATGAACCAAAGGATGATCTCGGGTCCAATGATGTGTTGAAGGATGTCATTGATAGAAAGTATGCATATTTGACGGATCAACATGGCGAGTAGAAGACTCTCCAGTTTCATGTACCGGTGTACCGAATGGGTTGATGAAATCGTCTTCGTCAGATAATGCATTGTCTGCTTGATTTGTGTTCTCTTGAGCAATGACAGTAGTTGTGGATGTTGTAGGATCGATTGTTGAAGTGATATTATGAGGAAGTGAATCTGCAGCAACCCGTGTTGAAGTAGATGAAGTTGTATCCAGTTGTTGACGATGATTGGTATCATCATTCTTATCATGAGTGACAGCGGAAGACTTCGATACAACTTGTTTCTCCCCCGTGAAATATTCATCATACATTGGTCCATATAACATTTCCAACTCTTCAATTGTCGTGTCGACTGTCATATCAGCTCTAGGAACGTTTTCTGGAACCAGCGTTAAACTTGACGGTTCATTGCTGTGGTCTTGAGTTCCGAGTTCCGTGCGGTTGTGAACGGAAGTCGTTTGTCGTTGTGGATCGGGACTTAAACTGTTTTGTTCAAGTGCCATTTCTTGTAATTCATCAAATCGGATGTGAATAGTCTCGACAATCAATTTTGTTCTCTTGTTGTATACTCTATATCCCTTTGACTGAGTTGCATATCCCACAAGAATACATGCATCACCTTTCTCTTTCATCTTATCCAAATTTTCACCATCTCGAATAATGTAGCAAGTACATCCAAAAACATGAAGGTGTTTGAGTGAAGGTTTTCGATCATGAATTATGTGATATGGTGTCTTTTCATGTCTTGGGATAACTAAGGAACGGTTTTGTGTATAGCATGCGGTTGACACAGCTTCGGCCCAAAAGTACAGTGGAAGTTTTGAAGCGGATAATAATGTTCGAGCAGCTTCAACCAAAGTACGGTTTCGTCTTTCAACAACGCCGTTTTGTTCGGGTGTGCGAGCAATGGATGTTTCATGTTCAATCCCTTCGGCTTCAAAATACTTTCTCAGATTTGAATTCAAAAATTCTGTACCTCTGTCAGTACGAACCACTTTAACTTGAGCCTGAAGACCACGTTGTATCAATTTAAGGAAGCTGATGAGAACGTCGGGTGTTTCATCCTTGGACCTCAAGAAGTGAGTCCATGTGTACCTTGAGTAATCATCGATAATTACTAGAATATATTTCTTTCCATTGATACTCTGAACACGCATGGGACCACACAGATCCATGTGAAGAAGATTTAACCGTCCTTTAGAGCTTGGAGTGGTCTTTGTTTTGAAGCTACTTCGTTTAGCTTTACAAAGTTCACAAGAAGAACAAAGATGATCTTTGATGAATTTCAAGCTTGGAAGGCCTCTCACAATATCTTTCTTGGAAAGCAAGTTAATGGTATCAAAGTTGAGATGAGAAAGACGTTGATGCCATAACCATGCCTGAGTCGTTGAAGCTTTAGCCATGAAGCAAATTGGAGTTGATGAAGTTGTGTCTTGAAGTGAAATTGTGTAAAGATCAGTATCCCGTGTACCGGTAAGTAAGTCATTCCCATCATAATCACGAACAAAACATGTCTTCTTTCTGAAAGCAACTTCCAAATCCGCATCACAGAATTGACCAACCGAGAAAAGATTGTGATTGAGCCCTTCGACGTAGTATACCCTTTTAATCATGATATTCCCCTGAACCAAATCTCCATATCCTAGGATCGGTGCAAATTGATCATTTCCGAATCGGAGCGTACCCAGGAACTTCTCCACGAAGTTAATTAGAAGTTTGAGATTCCCCGTCATGTGCTTCGTGCATCCGGAGTCCATTATGAAGAGAATTATTTGTATCACCTGCAGAAGAGTTAGAACACGATGGAGCATTTGCTAAATTGGATACCACAGTAGTTGTGATAGTAGAATCATTAGTGTCCTTATCAACATTTAAAGGTAAACTAACACTCGTTTTCACATTTTCTGTCCTAACTTTAGGCATCCATTTATATCCAGGAGGACATTGATTAGCAAACCACCATTTCCAAGACTTACTAGCAGACTCATATAATTCCTTAATTTTGCTTCTAGGGTTCTTAGTGGTGGAGTCTGATGCATTACTATTCTTAGTGGGGGTTGCATCAGAATGGTTCACTTTGCGTTTGGGTTTACTAGCTCTAATAGGCATTGCAACTTGCTTCTTAGTTCTAGTATCTACGCCTTTGACTTTATTTATAGCACACATAGAATGATTAGCATTAGCACACTTGCCACATTTGACACAAACAAATTTCACATTCATAGCATCCAAATCATTCACAGCATTCAAATCGTCATTACATGCGATAACAGACTTTTTATTCTTAAAAACATTCAAATTCCTAGGGTGTTCTTCTACTTGCTTCATCTTCCTTTGATTCTTGTGTTTCCAGACCTTATCATTCTCTTGAGTGCTCTTAAGCTGAGGCCGACTAACACTAGTAGTGGAGACTATTCCTGTAGTAGAAGACACATGAATATTAGTGTTTCTAGAAGTCTGAGGTGAGTGAGTATCTTTGTTTGTGGGCTTCGTGGACATTCTATACATCCTTGGTTTAATCACATTATTGTGCTTAACGCTTGGTGCTATAGGATTCCTTATAGGTTGAGCTTGTGGTAACCTTTCCTTTCCATCCATCTTGGGGGCAAACACAGGTTTTGCAAACGAGGAATTAGATAAAGCAGATGGTTTTCCCAAGATAGAGGATCTATTCTCTTTAGAGGCATTGGGTTGTCTAACAACATTTTTATTAATGCTAGGTTCCACAATTTTCCCACCCATTTTGGCAATGAGTTTCTGCAACTCAGCTATCGCTCTGTCCCTGTCTTGTAATTGAGCTTTCAACCCTTTAATTTCCAAATTCTGTTCATTCATTTCTCGAAATGTTTGGGAAAGTTTTTCTTGCAATTTATTATCATGTGGAAAACGACCAACATCTTTTTGCAAAGCAAGTTCAAGTGAATGACAATGTTTTTGAAGGAAATCAGTTTTGTGTTGAAGTAACTCAAAAGCCTTTTTGTCAACATTTTCTTTACGTTTCGAAAGCTCAATTTCAAGACGTCCACATTCTTTGATCTTATCAAGATATTGGCATGCAACTTCAGAATATTCATCAATATCAGCACAAGATGTAAAATAAGCACACATAACATCTTTAGAAACGCATTCTTGCAAAAGGAAATCATATTCATCTGAGAAATCAGACTTTTCCATTTGAAGATCATCAATGTGTTTCTCAATAGATTCAACATATTTTAAATCATCAAACATTTCAGTCCGAATGAACTCCTCAAGTTGAAGAACAGTTTCTTTAATCAACGCCGTGTTTGGAATTAAGAGTTCTTTCACAAGCAAGGTAATATCTTGTGGAATCGGACGTGTCCATTCAGCATTTTCACGTTTTGCCCAGTCTCTTTCAACAATAGATTTAACATTATCTATGTGGTGTTTAAGAATACCTAATGTTTTCCTACTCTTGCTTTTAGATTCATCTAGAGGGAGGTAGTTGATGTATTTGTAAACATTAGATTTCTTAGGGGCAAATGCTTTCTTCCATTGAATTCTCTTTTGTTTGCATTCTAAGAACACTTCCTCGCGAGTTTTCTGAGTTTGTTTGTTGAACAGGCCATAGAGACTATTCTCATAAGCATAGTTATAAGGTTTCACAAACTCCTTATTAACAAGTGGTTGACTATCATCGTCCCAAAGGGCAGTCTCTTCACTATTGATACTAACAGGCATGCAATCAAAATCTGTCCTTTCAGTCTCATCAAGATAGAGACACGGGTTCGCAGCTTGAGCTTTGGCAAGGTACTCAGGACTTGCAAAGCTAGCTTGACCCTTAAACATCGATGGAGGTGCTAGCATTCTTACGGATTGAATAGAATCATGCGTTTTATAAACAACGTTCTTCAAAATGTCGACTTGTGCTTCTAGTTTCGTAACTTTTTCGGTTTCTTTATCATATCTACTTTTGAAGTCTTTTTTTAACGCATCTACCTCTTGTTTCTTATCCTCTAGAATTTTAGCAGAATCAGTAGTGGTCATAGAGAGCTTTTGTTCAAGTTCATTAACTTTGGTATTGGCAAGGTACGTTTTTTGACGTTCATCCATTAAGAAAACATTATATTGACGCTTCTCTTTAGCTAATAACTCAATAGTTGTATTATATTTGTTTTCAAAATCGTCCTTTTGACTTTTTAACGCACTTCCCTTGTACCCCTCAAGCTCTTTGGTTTTCTGAAGTAGCTCATCTCTATAGGTTTCAGTCATCTCAGTAGATTTGATAAGAGCAGCTTTGCATTCTTCAAAGCTTTGAGTGAGCGTAGCGTTTGCCTTCTTTAATTGCTTTTGACTCTTTTTATTTTCAGTGACACCTTTTTGTAAAGTAGCAATTAAATTAGCAAGCGCAATACGTTCCTCTTCATCATATTCATTTGCATGTTGATCATCCTCAGACTCATTATTGCACATGTCTGATGAATCGGGTGTGGTATTGCTATCAACCGTTTCCATCATACACGTGTCATTAATGGCATTGGGTAGATCACTATGCTCAGGAATATCACCAAACACATTATATTCATCAGTAGTGTGTACCTTATCGATTGGCTCAGTGTCAAAGATAGGGCCATTGTCATCTTCAGTGACTTTGAGAACTTCTTCAACCTTTGCCATGTACGAGTAATGTGCATCAAGCTCTTGATCAGAATCTTCATCATCAGTATCATCAAGCATGGCTCCTTCCTCAGCTGACAATTTAACCCCTGCTTCCATCTTTTTGCATAGCAGCATCTTTTCCTTGTGATAGCTGGAGTCTCTAACCCTTTTCGGCTTCCTGCATTCCTTTGCCATATGCCCATAACCTTGGCAATTAAAACATTGAATCCCACTCTGCTGAACCACTTGACTTCCAACCGTTTCCCTATTCCCAGTAGCAGCAGCAATCCTCTGAGCATCATACTTGGCAGTTTGTCGATCATATCTTGCAGAACCCTCAACATGCGTTGGATTATGTCGATCATACCTAGAAGGACTTTCACCACGTCGACGTGTGTCATACCTTGGAGGACTCGCAACATATCGGTTCTTTGTGTTAGATGATGTTCGAAGATTGTTGTTGGTGGGTTTGTAGATCTTCTGGTAAGTCTTCATAATGAAAGCAATTTGTTGTTTCATCTCACGATTCTTCTGAGCTTGATCTTCATCACTATCTTCTTCAGATGATGACTCAAATGGTGGTGATGTTGCTCTTGGTGCTTTGCCGCGTGATCTTGTGGATGATGAAGACTTGGATGATGTGGAATATCGTGGTGAAGATGATGTATTGGAGTATGGCTTAGGAGCACGAGAGTGAGGATCTTGAACATGTTGAGTGGTAGTCACTAAAGCAAGTGGATTAGCCGTCTTGGCAACACGTTCAGCTCGAATCTCATTTGCTTCATTCTGAAATTGCTTCAAGATGTCAAAGAGTCGATGATATGAGACCTCGTCTAACTTTTCTTGTTGTTTTACCAAAGTGACGAATCGTGTCCACTCGGGTTGAAGTTGTTGAAGAAATTGAACATTGACTTGCATGGTGGAAACTTGTAGATTATTTCTTGTCATGTCATTCATCATCTTATAAAACCTGGAGTAGTAAGAGTCAATTGATTCTCCATCCCTTGAAGTAAACTTGCCAAAATTCCAAAACAAGTTTGTTTTGACATCTTGTTTGTTGAGTGATTCTCCTTGTTGCAAGCGTTCAATAGCAGTCCACATTTCATGTGCTATCGGGCATGCATCAACCGTGGAGTAAATATCATCTCCAATCCCACTTAAAACCATATAGATGGCTTCCTTCTCCGCATCATGCCAAGCACAATTTTCAGGTGTGAGATCAACTCTTGTTTCATCACGTTCACTTGCAGGTATTGGATCAGTAGTATCTGTGGCTGCTCTTGGAGGAACTGAGATCTTCTTAAATATATATGGTCCATGTGTAATACATTTCCTCAAGGCATCACCATTAGGTCTTGTATCAAGATATCGTATGAAACGTGGATGCCATTGAGCATACCTACCAGATACAAGCATTGGTGGTCTCTCTTTGTTACCCGCCACCATTATGTTGTTGTTCGTCACACGATATTCGGCAGTAGAATCCATCTCAATATTCTCTGAAATGATGAAGTGAATATGGATCTTAAGTAGATTTGTTGTGATTGTTGTTGTGGTTTAAATTCCGAAAATTGCAATTTTTCTCCAGGCCGACAATAAATTCTCCAGTCCGACAAAACGGTAGTCCAAAAATTTTGTAATCGCCAAAATTTGAAATCGAGCTAGAAATGTCCTAAAACTAGTATGGAAAAAATTTGAATTTACTTGACGAAAAAATTTTAACTCTTTTTTTTTTTTTTTTTTTTGATCTTCGTGGAAACGATATTCTGAAACTAGTCTAGATAGTGGCTAAGACTAAAAAATACCCAAACAAAATTTAGCAAAAATACACATCATCGGAATCACTTCGTCGGAATGATCTAATCGGAATAACCAATCGAAATGTTATCGGAATAACCAATCGGAATGTTATCGGAATAACCAATCGGAATGTTATCGGAATGCACCAATCGGAATGTTATCGGAATGCACCAATCAGAATGTATGATCGGAATGCCTTGTTGGAATGCCAATCGGAATATCTGAAGTCCAGTCGGAATATTCGAAGTCCAATCGGAATGTTGATCGGAAAGAGCTGGTCGGAATGTTGTTGAATAATCCTTGATCGGAAAGTCCAATCGGAATACTGATCGGAATGTTAAAACCCTTTTCCGATTGCACAGATCGGAATAACTGATCGGAATATATCCCCCTTTTCTCGGACAAAACTCAACCAATACGTGATTTTAAGCCAAAAATGATCAAAAAACCCAAAAATTTTGTGTTTTTAGCCAAAGTAAATATACCAAATCACTACTACAACTATGAAGAAGATGTAGATGAAGAAGTAGAGCACGAAAAACACAAAAAAAAATTAAATTCGAGATGATTTATGGATTAAATCATTCGAATCAAATATAATAACAACAAATCACAAAACTACCCCATGGCGATTGATACCAAATGTTGTCTGATGAGATGGCATTTATACATGATCTCATCGTTCTTTTCGGGCTTTAAATGCATAAAAATGTCATAAAATACCATATATATGCTTGTGTTTGTTTACTTGTGTGTTTTAGGTATGGATATCGCGAAAAAGACAAAAGATCACAAGATACAAGGAAAAACGGACACGAGAAACGAAGCCGTACAATGAACCGGGCCCTAATCATGAAAAGTTCAACAAATACCCTTGAAGACTTGAAGACAAACAAGATTGATCCTCATCCTATGAAGAAATGACACTTAAAACCCTTGTATATTAATAATTACAAGTTTGGTCCCTTAAGTTTGTCAAAATTGCAAAAAGGTCCTTCAAGATTGAAGAAATGGCAAGAATAGTCCTTCAACAAATTCAAATTGCCAATTATGGTCCCTCATGAAGTCAAAGTTAAAGTGAAGACCTTTGAAGATCAAAAGAGTACAAGATCAGCCCTTGAATTATTCAAACATGTCAAAAATACACCTTTGAAACCTTTTGGAAAACTTTTGTGCAAAAAATGCAAAGTTGGGAAAGTTAAATACAAAGGATAAAACGTTTTCTAGGGCTGAAACTTTAAAAGCCAAAAATATCAAAAGAGAAGGGCCAAAAGTGCACACTTGGAAAGATTTAAACAGAAAAGGGCGCTTAACACCTTACTTTCCCCCTTTTTAGGATCAAACAGGTTTACTATTTATCTTTTACACGCCCAGTATTTACACTTACTTAACTTGGGTAAATTTCCAATTAACTTTGCACACTTGTAATTCCCACACACACGAACTAATCCCACACACCCATACACCTTTCCCACGCTTGTGGACCCCAACCCCCAATTCCCATTTCAGCCCACCTTGGTCCCCAAGCAAATGACGTGTCCCAATTAAACGTCCATGATGAAATGCTTGCTCACAACGCAAAATTGGACGATCAAGATCAAAGGGACAGCTCAAATTTCCCAAATTCGCCTAGAAGCTTCAAAGGGCATTTTAGGATTTTATAGTGATTAGGGTTTGTAATCTTTTTCTTCCTAGAGTAGTATAAATAGGTGTGAGCCTGTTCACAACCTTTTTGTTCCAGTTTTCTTCAATTAAAATTGTAATTCCTTTTGATTAATATAAAAAGTTGGTTTTTGTTATTTAAAGCATTATAATTCCTTTTTTATGATTATTTAAAGTTGGTAAATGTTATTGAAGAATTCTGAGTTCCACTTGTTTAATTTGGTTAAGAATTTTTGATTTTCAAAATTTCAAAAAGTTTTGTGAATTGGAGATTTTTGGAAAAATATGTTCTAGGGTGTTTTGATGTTAAGAATTATCATTTGTTAGTAATATAAGGGTTTTAAAAACGTATTTGGAAGGTTCAAAAGGTTTTGGAAAAATTTTTAAAAAAGAAAGAAAATAAGACAGATTGATAAAGTATTGGTTGTATTTTGTTTGTTCTTCTTTGATTTGTGATAAACAGGTTGAAGAAGTGTTGATAAAGGGTCTGCACCAGCCCCAGCTGGTTTGGAGGAGGGTTTTACACCCTCTAGGGTCTTGGAGGTTAAGACCCTAAGGTAAATCTCATTTTACTTTTGGAAATCTCAGAAAAAAGTGCTTGAGTGAACTTACTTGATTTGGTGAAATTTGTGTTCAAGGTGTTTGATTTAAGCTTTATTTGAGTTTGTGTGCATGTTAGATGATAATTGTATCAGTTTGAAAAGCTTTGGAGTTGTTTTGATTTAGAAAAAGTTTGAAAAGAAAATATAAACGGGTGTTTGGATAAGTGGATTAGCAGGACACAATCTTTGATTAGAGGTTTTTAAACGTGTTAAAGTTATTAGAAGAAGTTGAGTTAGGGTATTTACTAGATAGTAAGTAAGTTGAGAAGGTTTTGGAAGCAATTTGTGTGATACAAAAGCAAAAGAGGTGTTAAAAATCTTCATGATCCCATATCTGCCAGTTTTGTTGAATTTGTGAGCTTGATCTTTTAAATCCTGTTGAGATTTAGAGTGTTTGAGAGTGTGCATTTGTTTGAGTATCAGTTTATGAGTTTGTGTGTTTATTTTGAAGCTTTGAATCACACTAGGGAGCTAGAAAATTAGCTTACAGTCCACAGGTCTAGCATTTTCATCTCAGAAACTTAACATGAGCTTGTGTGTTCTTTGTTCTTGATTTCTTGTGTGCAAAGTGTTTTATCCTTGTGTGTTTTGACTCCTTGAGCTTCAATAAGCTCAAGGGTGCCTTATTGCTCCAAAATAATCACAAATAAGCCAATCTCCAAGCCCCTCTTGGAGTTTTCATCTTGGGAAGCTAAACAAAAAGCACATCCTGCTTGTGCTCTAATATCAATCTGTCCACGTTTTTTTTATCATTTGGCATAATCTAGCTTAAAAAAGGTGAAACAGGATTGGGATTAAGCTTGTATAAGGTCTGTGATTGGTTTGGAAAGTGTAAAAAGCAAAAAAAATAAATCGTCCATAAAAAGGGGGTATATAGACTCGAACCCCCGTCACCACTCCCACACACATCAGACATAACCATTGCGCCCTTGGGTCTTTTACTGACCAAGGGTGCAAAGTTATTTCTCTTAACCTGTTTCTTTTTTCTTACTTTTTAAATAAGCCGTAGCTATAATCCCTGATTTCTAGCTTATTTGTTAAGCTACCTTTGTCTAGCTTATTTTTCCTAGGGCTTATATAGAATTTAAGATTTTTAGAAATTGGTTCCATATTTTTCCTTTTATTTAAATATTTTTTAGGATTTAATTATTAGACGTAATTTAGAAAATCATTAAAAAATACCAAAAAGATTTTAAATTTTTAGGAAAAATAGTTTTTAGCTTTTAAAATATATTTTTGAGGTTTACATCTAATTTTGGTTTCAAAAACTTTAATTTTTAATTTTATATTATTTTAAGGTTTTTTTATAAACTTTAAAGATTTTTATAAAATTATTAGAAAAGGTTTAGAAGCTCTAATTAGTGTTTTTCTCTTAGTTATATTATTTAGGATTTTTAGAAAATTTTTATAATTAATTTTAGAAACTTTTTATTTTTAGTATTATTTTAATATTATTTTAATATTTATTTTTCAAAATTTTATTTTTCTTTCTTTTTCATTTTTCCTAGGTTCTTTGTCATTAATTAAGACTATTTCCATTTTTAGAATAATTTTCTAGCTTTTAGATTTATTTTTATAATTATTTTAAGTTTAATTAGTTTTTAATCATTTTTAGGGTTTTAAAAATAGTTTTAATAGCTTTTAATTTTTAGAAAATTACTTTTTAGTCTTATAATAATATAAGTTAAGTGATTATTCAATAAAATCATATTTTAGACATTTGAATTAGTTAAATTTAATTTTAGGGCTTTAATTAGCATTTAAAATTAATTATTTAATTAATAAAAGGTTTTAAAATATCTTTGTTGGATTTTTATCTTTATTTATATTATTTTAGACTTCTTTTTAGTTTTTTTTTTAATTATTAATTTTGTTTTTGGTTTTAGATAATTTTTAAATTGAGTAGTTTTTCACGGTTTTACGTCTTTTTCGTCGTAGTTTAATTTTAACGTAACCGTCTTTCATCTTCTCATCCCCATTCTTCTTAATATTAATCTCAAACAACTACAAGTTAATTCACAACACCATACCTCCTTGGGAAACGAACTTTTTCTCTTCTCTTTTTATTTGATTAAGGGTCATTACTTGTGGTTTTCCTAAATCACTCGTAAATACTTACCGCTCATATACGTTCTTTTGTTTTCCTAAACAAGAGTCGTGTTTTATCCTACAATCATTTTGGCGCCGCTGCCGGGGAGGTGTGTTGTGCCTTAATTTGGAAACTTTTGTTTTTGATATTATCCATAAATAGTATTTGTGTTAAGTGGAACTCCATTAACACGTATTATCGGTTTTCTTGGTTTTTCTTGTACAAATATTATTAATATATTGTATTAAGTATCACAACCAAAATACAATATCTCCAAAAGTGTAAAAACACAACCTTAATTGGGATTTGATCTCCTAATTATTGTATTCGAATCTCAAACAAAAAGAAAAGGCAAAAATAGATAAATACTTTCGTGAAGCTCGATTTTGAAAGATACAAACTATAAGGTGGGTATAAGGCGGGTATTATAAAATATACCCTAAGAAAAAAGGCTCTTAAGTGCTTCGCGCCGCCTCGTTTCCCCGCTTGCTTGTGAGTATTTTGAGATTGAAGGCTAATCGAGGGTTTTGCCGCCCAAAGTATTAATACGTATACTATATTTGCTTGGTTTTCTTTGTGATTAAACCCTCGTGAACAATTTGGTTTTCACCAAAGTTCTAAAGTCATTCGAAGGCGTTCACTCCACGTGATCGTTTTCATTCCTTTGAGGCTTCTTTAATCAAGAGTTTGATTCGAGGAGAGATTTTGTAGATTGTTGTCTACGAAGATACACCAAAATCCAAAAAAAATTAAATATCATCAAAAACACAAAAAAATTGAAAATCCACAAAACAACCAAAAAGAATCTTCTTTGCTCACCTCCCATTCTTCGTGAAGTTTATGATCACTCGTAATCAAGCTAAACGAGCTCGTAAACGACTTCAAAAGCAAGCAAATCAAGGATCGTTGATTGTTGAAGAACCTCCAATTGTTGAACCTATTATAGAACAAGAAGTCGTCATGGCTAATCGTACTATGATGGAGTTGCTACAAGCACCCACCGAGGGTTTTGGAGAGGCCATAGTTATTCCCGCCATCCTTGCGGAGAATTTCGAGATTAAGACGGGTTTAATGTCTATGTTGCAAGCAAACAAGTTTCGAGGTCACGAGAAAGACAACCCGCATTACCATATTAGGAATTTCAACCGTCTCACCGCCACTAGCAAATTCAAAGATGTTCCACATGACGCCATTAAGATGATGTTGTTTCCATACTCGTTGGATGGACCCGCAAAAATTTGGCTCGAGAAAGAACCGCCAAATTCGATTTTGACATGGGCCGATCTCGTTTCTAAGTTTGTGAACAAGTTTTTTCCACCATCTAAAACAACACACTTAAACAATGAGATTTCACGATTTGTGCAACGTAACAATGAAAGTTTTTCAATGGCATGGGAACGATTTAAAGAGATGTTACATGAATGTCCTCACCATGATTTTTCGGAATTGCATCAAATTGATACCTTTTATAATGGGCTTAATGATCATGAACGAGATTATTTGAATGCCGCCGCGGGTGGTAATTTTTTGTGCAAGACGACAAATGAGGCTTTACAAATCATTGAAAATCGATCTAAGGTTTATAGCCCTCGTAACACACCGAGTGTTGCCAATATGGGTTCGTCATCATCACAATCGTCTCGTAGCATTAATGCCTTACATGATGAAGCTAATGAGGAAAATCGGTTTTTTGATAGATTTGCTAATCTAATGTCCCATTGGAAGGCTCAAGAAGCTTCCAATTCCGCTTCGGTTAAAGCGGTTGCTAAGAGTTGTTTATCGTGTGGAGGAGCTCATGATCTTTCCGAGTGCATTACCACGGATGGTAACACTTCGAGTGCTTATTTAGCAACGGGAACTTACAACCAAAACGGCCAAGGTTCCCGCCAAAATCAAGCTCCACCAAACCAAAATGTTAACAATTATCGAAACAACAACCAAGGTAATTACCAAGGCAACACACGCAATTACAACAAAGGGAATTATCAAAGTGGGAATGGACAAATCTCTAATCAAAACCAAAACCGTGATTTTCAAAACACTACACAAGGTTTTAAAAATGCTCACACGAAAAATTTGCAAGGAGAATTTTTAGATTATGCAAAAGCAAATGATGCTAAATTTGATAATATGCAACGTGAGATGATTAGCTTAAGATCCGAGTTGAAAAACGAGCTTAAAAATGAACTTGCTAATGAACTTAAAACTCATGCAAACAAAATGGAAGGAAATGTCCAACGTCTTCAACAAAACCAACAAAAGATGGAATTAGGACAACATGAGATTAAGCAAGAGTTATTGAAAGCGGATGCTAGGCAATCAAAATTTGAGGACCGAATGGCTAAGATGTTTGAAGCTATCATGTGTAAGCCCTCTTCTTCGGGTGGTCTTCCTAGTGATACCATTAACAACCCGAGGGGAGAATTGAAGGTTGTTGCTACACGAAGTGGTAAAACTTTCAAGGAACCAATCTCTCGTCCAAGTACTTCTACGGAGAAGGAAATCGAGAAAGAACCCGAGGTGATGGTCGAAAAGGAGCATATTACAATCCCACGAAGTACCGCTCAAACCACACCTACGGTTACACCAATACCAATTGTGGAACCCGAGTTTCCAAGGCCGTTGCCTAATGACCAACCCACACCACCTTTACCTTACCCTTCGAGACGTAACAAGGAAAAAGCACAAGAACGGAACAATTATCAATTTGAGCTATTTATGAAAATGTTTCGTGATTTGCATTTTAACATAAGTTTTGCCGATGCTTTAATCATGATGCCTCGATTCGCCGTAAACTTCAAAAGTATGCTAAACAACAAAGAGAAGTTACAACAATCGTCTAGTTGTTCATCGGTTTTTCTAAGCCGCATACCACAAAAAGTCGGTGATCCCGGTAAATTTTTGATTCCGTGTGCTATACAAGATATGGAGGAATGCTACGCCTTGGCCGATCTTGGCGCTAGTATTAATTTGATGCCTCTCGAGATTTTCAAATCGCTTTCGCTTCCGGCTCTTACTCCTTCGAACATGTCCATCGAGATGGCCGATCATTCTACGATCATGGCATGTGGAGTAGCCGAGGACGTTTTCGTTAAAGTCGGAAAGTTTTACTATCCCGTTGACTTTATCGTTGTAGACATTCCCATCGATCGAAAAGTTCCTCTCATTTTGGGTCGTTCATTTTTGGATACATCATGAGCACTCATCGATGTTCATGCTCGAAAAATCACCCTTCGTTGCAATGAAAAAGAACTTGTCATCAATGCAACACAAAACTCCAATCTTTCTCATGTATATTCTATTGCTACTTTAAACCATGGTGACTCGACCAATGTCGTTTGCAAAGAATTTTCACCAAGAGTTTTAGGGAATGTCTCCAAAAACAATTTACCATTTCCTCCGCCGGTGGAGGTTATGAGTGCTAAACCTACAAAGAAGAAACCATCAATACTTGAATCGAAAAATCCTTCACCTTCATTCTTGAAAAGTGTTGATAAGTTACCGGTTTCTACGGAAGATCTTTCGGATGATGAATATGTAGACCCCAATGGGGAGGTTTTCTTCGTCGATAAACGTTTTGAGAACTTGCCACCACCAAAACCAAAACGGTTTCAAAATGTGAGAATTTTTAGTGTGACTAACATCGTCTTAGAAACACCGAATATTTTCGACATAATCAACAAGGGTTTTCATAAGGAGAGTTTAAAAGATAACAAAGGAAAAGATCTTAAATGTGATTTAATTGATTTTTCTACAAATCTAACTCCGTCATCACCACGTGATTTGAGTGCTACAAACTCGTCTACTCCTTTTGACGATGTTTTGTGTGGTTCTAGTATGGGGGAAGCCCCTTATGTTCCCTCATCCTTGTCCACCGAGGACGAGATATTCGATCCCGGAATTTCATGTAAAGGGAAATCTCGGTCTTCCACCGATGCAATAAATGGAAACTATATCTATTTGCTTGGTGCGAGTCTACCTCGAGTAGCTCAAACGTTTGTCTTACCAATTGTCTCACCCTTCTACTTCTCATCTATTTTCTTCAAACTCTTTGAGTTTATGGCACATGTTGAAGTGGCGTTGAATTGTTTTTCCAATAAAAACGAGAACGCCATCTTCGACCCCGGTATTTTGCATCATCTAAGGACTTAGTCCTTTTTACCGGTTGCTTTTTGGGCCTTGTTTATCATGTAAGCCCCGCTAAAAATTGACCACACCATGAATTTCCCTAAATGTTCACATTTTGAGGGGATCGAGTCGAGCTCATGACTCGGTAATCAAAAACGAGGTGCCTCGTGGGGGAGATCCCATACTTATCTTTTTTAATAAGGGGACTTGTACCCTTCCAACTCGTTGTCTCGTGGTTGTTTGTGATTGTGTTATCTAGATCATCATCATCGTCTACGATTGAAGACTCTCGTGTTCGTTTACGTGAGCCTCCATCGTTCGTTTGAAGAAGTTTTTCACGATTCCATGACATATCCTTTATTGTTCTAACAATTATCTTTTAGCATAATTAATAAACGGCTTTAGATATATTGTTGATCACCCTTTCCATGCTAGATCCTAAGCATTCGATTCTTCGTCTCTAGTATGGGGGTGCTCCACCTTTAGACTCGAAACATTGAGGACAATGTTTACTTTTAGTATGGGGGGTGAATAGGTACTTGCTTTGCTACGCCCTCACGTTTTCCAACTTTCAATGTTTTGTTTTGCTAATAAGGCTAAAAATGGCCAAATTTTAAAATTTTTCTTAGTTTTCATAAGTGTTTTTGAGACAGGAATGTATATTTTCCGATGGATAGAATAAGAGTTAATTTTTGACTTGATGGGCATTTGGAGCCATTTACATTCCTTAACCCGCTCAATTCAAGTTTTGCTAGACTTTTATATAGGGAGCTTTAAAACGCGAAAGTCTTAATTCATTCGGGTTAAGAACAAGAACTTTTCGCAAGTTCCTATAATTGATTCTAGAAAGTCACTTATCAAGGGAACTTTAAAACGCATTCTCTAAACTTGAAAAAGTCCAAGAACGTGCAAGATCCTATAGGTGGCTTGAAAACCCAAAACTTTGATTTGATATAGTCTTAATGAAAGCTAATCCAAATTTGGCTTAATTTTGACTTGCATGGCTAAGTATTCACGAGTCTCTTTAATTAGAGGTCTTTATATAGTGAAGAACGAGAAATGATAGAGTTAGACAAGTGATCATGCTAAACGTAGAACATGAAAGTGTTCTTTCAAAAACTCATATGTTTTTAATTGTGGCTTTTTCTTCCCATAAGATCAATGCATTAGGAATAAATCATAATTGCAATAAGTAAGGTCGTACGATTTGAAAAGTTACTTAGCCTCTAGCGCAAGATCGTTTAAAAGTTGCTCGGGGTTGAATAGAGTTCATAGCCAAGGCATAACTTATTGAAACGGGACGCGAAGATTGGCGATCATCCAAAAAGGCCCTAACAAGGCATGAGGAGCTCTATTTTTGCTAAAGATCCAAAGATGATGTGAAGTATCATTGTTCCAAAATCAATATGAAGGATCGAGACACACGACGAGAAGCTATTACTCCCCTAAAGAATGGAGAAAGTCTATCCAAAAAGACCCTAACAAGGTATGAGGATAAATATATCCAAGTCCGAAAAGGAGGCGGATCGTTGTATATCAAAATCCAAAGTAAAGATTGAAGAAAAATGATGAAGTCGTGGTCCTATATGAAGAATCTCTCAAAAACGTCAAGTGAAGAAATTCCAAAATATGAAGAGAAGACCATAATTTCGAGAACGTCTTCCCAAGATTTGAAGTATGAAGTACATGCCAAATATCGGTCCGAGAAAGGTCTCAAATCGTGAAACGAGTTATGCCAAGATATGAACTTAAGGAGATACACGAGAAGCCGTTTTAAAAGATTTTGTCCTTCGGCTAACTATTAATCAAATCGTGCTACTTTGCTTTCGAACTAATAACTACTCAAATAAGTCAATATGAATCACTTGTGATCCATGACAAATAGATAAAAAATGCTAGTAACCCATTTCTTTTATAATAACTAGGATTGCGGGGAGAAAAAGTATTACACAATTTGAACGTATGAGTAGTGTTAGCATTGTGACTTGTACCAACAATGATCTTGTTTTTGCACTTAGCATGGAATGTATGACAATCAAGGATGACGAAATTTACTCTAAGGGACATTAACTAGTTTCTATTCTTTGACCCTAAAAGTCACCTTTTGGTGATGAAAATCATACATTTTGTCTTTACACATTCTCGTAGTATGTTGCAAGTCTTTTACTCTTCAATAAAGGTTAATAAAATTGAACTTTGGTGATGCTTAGATACTTTATTCTAGCATTGCGTGAGGGCACGGCAATGGCTTAGTATGGGGGAGTGATGAGATGGCATTTATACATGATCTCATCGTTCTTTTCGGGCTTTAAATGCATAAAAATGTCATAAAATACCATATATATGCTTGTGTTTGTTTACTTGTGTGTTTTAGGTATGGATATCGTGAAAAAGACAAAAGATCACAAGATACAAGGAAAAACGGACACGAGAAACGAAGCCGTACAATGAACCGGGCCCTAATCATGAAAAGTTCAACAAATACCCTTGAAGACTTGAAGACAAACAAGATTGATCCTCATCCTATGAAGAAATGACACTTAAAACCCTTGTATATTAATAATTACAAGTTTGGTCCCTTAAGTTTGTCAAAATTGCAAAAAGGTCCTTCAAGATTGAAGAAATGGCAAGAATAGTCCTTCAACAAATTCAAATTGCCAATTATGGTCCCTCATGAAGTCAAAGTTAAAGTGAAGACCTTTGAAGATCAAAAGAGTACAAGATCAGCCCTTGAATTATTCAAACATGTCAAAAATACACCTTTGAAACCTTTTGGAAAACTTTTGTGCAAAAAATGCAAAGTTGGGAAAGTTAAATACAAAGGATAAAACGTTTTCTAGGGCTGAAACTTTAAAAGCCAAAAATATCAAAAGAGAAGGGCCAAAAGTGCACACTTGGAAAGATTTAAACAGAAAAGGGCGCTTAACACCTTACTTTCCCCCTTTTTATGGATCAAACAGGTTTACTGTTTATCTTTTACACGCCCAGTATTTACACTTACTTAACTTGGGTAAATTTCCAATTAACTTTGCACACTTGTAATTCCCACACACACGAACTAATCCCACACACCCATACACCTTTCCCACGCTTGTGGACCCCAACCCCCAATTCCCATTTCAGCCCACCTTGGTCCCCAAGCAAATGACGTGTCCCAATTAAACGTCCATGATGAAATGCTTGCTCACAACGCAAAATTGGACGATCAAGATCAAAGGGACAGCTCAAATTTCCCAAATTCGCCTAGAAGCTTCAAAGGGCATTTTAGGATTTTATAGTGATTAGGGTTTGTAATCTTTTTCTTCCTAGAGTAGTATAAATAGCTGTGAGCCTGTTCACAACCTTTTTGTTCCAGTTTTCTTCAATTAAAATTGTAATTCCTTTTGATTAATATAAAAAGTTGGTTTTTGTTATTTAAAGCATTATAATTCCTTTTTTATGATTATTTAAAGTTGGTAAATGTTATTGAAGAATTCTGAGTTCCACTTGTTTAATTTGGTTAAGAATTTTTGATTTTCAAAATTTCAAAAAGTTTTGTGAATTGGAGATTTTTGGAAAAATATGTTCTAGGGTGTTTTGATGTTAAGAATTATCATTTGTTAGTAATATAAGGGTATTAAAAACGTATTTGGAAGGTTAAAAAGGTTTTGGAAAAATTTTAAAAAAGAAAGAAAATAAGACAGATTGATAAAGTATTGGTTGTATTTTGTTTGTTCTTCTTTGATTTGTGATAAACAGGTTGAAGAAGTGTTGATAAAGGGTCTGCACCAGCCCCAGCTGGTTTGGAGGAGGGTTTTACACCCTCTAGGGTCTTGGAGGTTAAGACCCTAAGGTAAATCTCATTTTACTTTTGGAAATCTCAGAAAAAAGTGCTTGAGTGAACTTACTTGATTTGGTGAAATTTGTGTTCAAGGTGTTTGATTTAAGCTTTATTTGAGTTTGTGTGCATGTTAGATGATAATTGTATCAGTTTGAAAAGCTTTGGAGTTGTTTTGATTTAGAAAAAGTTTGAAAAGAAAATATAAACGGGTGTTTGGATAAGTGGATTAGCAGGACACAATCTTTGATTAGAGGTTTTTAAACGTGTTAAAGTTATTAGAAGAAGTTGAGTTAGGGTATTTACTAGATAGTAAGTAAGTTGAGAAGGTTTTGGAAGCAATTTGTGTGATACAAAAGCAAAAGAGGTGTTAAAAATCTTCATGATCCCATATCTGCCAGTTTTGTTGAATTTGTGAGCTTGATCTTTTAAATCCTGTTGAGATTTAGAGTGTTTGAGAGTGTGCATTTGTTTGAGTATCAGTTTATGAGTTTGTGTGTTTATTTTGAAGCTTTGAATCACACTAGGGAGCTAGAAAATTAGCTTAAAGTCCACAGGTCTAGCATTTTCATCTCAGAAACTTAACATGAGCTTGTGTGTTCTTTGTTCTTGATTTCTTGTGTGCAAAGTGTTTTATCCTTGTGTGTTTTGACTCCTTGAGCTTCAATAAGCTCAAGGGTGCCTTATTGCTCCAAAATAATCACAAATAAGCCAATCTCCAAGCCCCTCTTGGAGTTTTCATCTTGGGAAGCTAAACAAAAAGCACATCCTGCTTGTGCTCTAATATCAATCTGTCCACGTTTTTTTTATCATTTGGCATAATCTAGCTTAAAAAAGGTGAAACAGGATTGGGATTAAGCTTGTATAAGGTCTGTGATTGGTTTGGAAAGTGTAAAAAGCAAAAAAAATAAATCGTCCATAAAAAGGGGGTATATAGACTCGAACCCCCGTCACCACTCCCACACACATCAGACATAACCATTGCGCCCTTGGGTCTTTTACTGACCAAGGGTGCAAAGTTATTTCTCTTAACCTGTTTCTTTTTTCTTACTTTTTAAATAAGCCGTAGCTATAATCCCTGATTTCTAGCTTATTTGTTAAGCTACCTTTGTCTAGCTTATTTTTCCTAGGGCTTATATAGAATTTAAGATTTTTAGAAATTGGTTCCATATTTTTCCTTTTATTTAAATATTTTTTAGGATTTAATTATTAGACGTAATTTAGAAAATCATTAAAAAATACCAAAAAGATTTTAAATTTTTAGGAAAAATAGTTTTTAGCTTTTAAAATATATTTTTGAGGTTTACATCTAATTTTGGTTTCAAAAACTTTAATTTTTAATTTTATATTATTTTAAGGTTTTTTTATAAACTTTAAAGATTTTTATAAAATTATTAGAAAAGGTTTAGAAGCTCTAATTAGTGTTTTTCTCTTAGTTATATTATTTAGGATTTTTAGAAAATTTTTATAATTAATTTTAGAAACTTTTTATTTTTAGTATTATTTTAATATTATTTTAATATTTATTTTTCAAAATTTTATTTTTCTTTCTTTTTCATTTTTCCTAGGTTCTTTGTCATTAATTAAGACTATTTCCATTTTTAGAATAATTTTCTAGCTTTTAGATTTATTTTTATAATTATTTTAAGTTTAATTAGTTTTTAATCATTTTTAGGGTTTTAAAAATAGTTTTAATAGCTTTTAATTTTTAGAAAATTACTTTTTAGTCTTATAATAATATAAGTTAAGTGATTATTCAATAAAATCATATTTTAGACATTTGAATTAGTTAAATTTAATTTTAGGGCTTTAATTAGCATTTAAAATTAATTATTTAATTAATAAAAGGTTTTAAAATATCTTTGTTGGATTTTTATCTTTATTTATATTATTTTAGACTTCTTTTTAGTTTTTTTTTTAATTATTAATTTTGTTTTTGGTTTTAGATAATTTTTAAATTGAGTAGTTTTTCACGGTTTTACGTCTTTTTCGTCGTAGTTTAATTTTAACGTAACCGTCTTTCATCTTCTCATCCCCATTCTTCTTAATATTAATCTCAAACAACTACAAGTTAATTCACAACACCATACCTCCTTGGGAAACGAACTTTTTCTCTTCTCTTTTTATTTGATTAAGGGTCATTACTTGTGGTTTTCCTAAATCACTCGTAAATACTTACCGCTCATATACGTTCTTTTGTTTTCCTAAACAAGAGTCGTGTTTTATCCTACAATCATTTTCCCATATATTTGTGATGATTAAGCAATGAAGAAAGAAAGAAAATAGATGAAGAAGAGATTAATTCCTAGAGAGAGAAAGTAGTGAGAGAAAGAAGAGAGGATATGATTAACTTGGTGAGATTAGATTAGAGAAGAGATTTGTTACAAATGACCATCCACCCTCCTAACATGCTAGGAGGGTAGTATATATAGTCCACCCACATGCGGGCTTTAATGGACTATATATTGGGCCGGGCTTGTCTTTTGGACTTTAATTAGTTTAAATCCAAGCCCGTAAACCACGACTAATTAACTATCTATTACAACGTTCTAACTAATGTTACAATAATAACCTATGACCGAGCATTCTTGTTTGACTCAATATTTTGAGGCTAACACATTCCCAATATGATATTCACCGTAACACATTATCTTTGCAATATGATCATTTCTAAATCAAACCGTACCAAGAAAATTGCTTGAAATTTCTGAGCAGAGAGCGATCTCCGGTCATATGTTTAGAGCAACCAGAGTCCAAATACCTGAGAACAATTTGGACCACCTGTTTTCAACAACAGCAGTAGACAATGCATTGGAAACTATTGGTTCTGGAGTGTTAGTAGATAGAGATAAAATATTATCAGAATTGCTAACATTTTTGTCACCCTTAGATTTCCTGTGTTTTCTAATGTGAGTTTTATCACTAACAGGTTTTATTGTTCCAATTTTCTGAGGTTTTGGAGTAATAGCGGGCACTACAGTGGGAGTAGACCTATTCAAAGGGCACTTGTTTCCTACAGTAGTGTTGGTGTTCCTAGTTAAAGGACACGCTTGTGTTTTGGTAGCCTTGGTACTCCTAGTTAAAGGGCACGCTTTCTTCGCTTTAGTGGGAGTGATCCTAGTTAAAGGGCACATATTTCCTACTATAGTGAAAGTTCTACTAGTGGGGCGCCACATCCAACCAACTTGGGTTAACACTTTCCCAGTCTGTTTCCATTCTAATCCATTTTTTCGGGCATTCAACTCATTCACATGGTCAATAAGGAAAGAATCATGACGACTAGAAAACATACATTCATTGCAATTCCAACATTTCAAATTACAATTCATGGTAGGCTTAGAACGCTGCACAACCGCAGAGCCTTTAGGTTTAGCTACATGATTTTTTTTATTCAAAACAGAAATAACATTCCTAGGGTGGGCTTCTACTTTCTTCTTCTCTTGACTACTAGATGGGGGCAAGATCATATCATTCTACTTGTTTCTTTTAAGCTTAGATCTTTGAGCCTTAGTAGTGGTGATTACTCCTGTAGAAGGCAACACAGGAATATTAAAAGCTGGTTTTGATTTTGCCTTATCTTTAGTGACCAATTTTTGAGATGGTTTAGTCCTAGGGCCCTTATTAAATGGTGTGACGGCTATAAGGTTCCTTTTGATTGCACTAGAGGACGATGCTGAGACAATGGCTGCGTTATCCACAACATTCTTACCTTTTAGAGTATGAAGTGTTTCCTTTAACTCAGCCAAGGCCAGATTTTTATGACAAATTTGTTCCCTCAAATCAGATATTTCCACCGACGTTCGATTCAGTTGTTCAATCAAAGATTGATTCTATGCAGTGGTATTAGCACATGCGGGCTTTACTGAATCGAAGAGTTGTGTATTTTTCTGTTTTAATTTATCAACTTTGGACAAAATATTGGAAACTCGATTATCTAGTTCAAGTTTAAAATTCTCAGCGGCGTCAAGTACGTTCACACAATTATGCTCCTTAGACTTCTCTATGTCTATCGGCAAAGATTTAGCAACCTTGTCACTCGGTTGACGCTGTTTTGATTCTAAATTCAATACAAAATTCTTTTGAAAATTTGCCTCATCTATATTAACACCTTCGAATGAAGTTTCAAAGATTTCTTGAATAAATTGTTGCTTGCATTTAAGCGAAATACAATGTTTTTGGATCTCATCAAAAATTTTTGAAAGCAAAGTATAAGAATCTTGAAGCTTTAAAAATTCAGCGTCAGATTTGTGACAAGTACTATCAACTACATCATCCACAGATTCAACATTATACACAATAGAATCATTATCAACACTTTTATTCACACAGACAGAAACTATATCATGAGACATCACTTGCTTCAGAAGCTGATCATTTTGGCGTGAAACCCGTTTTTTTTCAAGTAAACTGTTTTCATAAGCATCATCCATTTCATTGAAAACACGTCTAACTTCTTCTATTTCCAAAAGCAAATCTTGATCAATAGTACTAAGACAAGCTTTAACATTTTTTACAAATGGAACAATTTCGTCTCGAAATGCAGCTCTTGTGTGCTCAAAATTCCATTCACCTTCTGTTATGGCCGAAGCCTTCGTACGTTCCAAAATGACCTTGTCAAAATCGGCTAAGTGTTGGTGTACCGCATTTAAGCTAACGGATGTCTTACTTACTAGTGGATTTAACTTAGTTAAATCCTTTTTGACAAGTGTAGGAGACGTACTAGGAGGGTTTTCCGTTGACAAACTTTGAGGCATAAAGACTGTTAATTGAGCTAATTCCTTTTGTAAACGAATACGGGTCTTTTTAGACAATTGATCTTTGTTATACTGATCATAATCAATCTTACGGAATTTTGAAAGCATTTTAGAATGAGTTTCTTCCGCAAGTGACTGTGTCTCCTCAGTACTACGAACATAAGGTGCTTCTTTCGATTTGCCAATTAGGGTCACATCATAAAGACAAGGAATATATTCCTGAGCTTGTTTTGCATAACCAGGATTAGGTGGTAAATCTTGAAGACGCTTAAGTTCGAGTTCTTTAAATGATTTAGTTAAAAGATGAACATTTTCTGTGGAAGCGTATTGTTTTAAAAGATGTTGTTCATTAAATTTAAGAAGTTTGGTAGCATTAATTTCCGATTCAAACTTTTTAGACTCGAGAGTTTCGAAATCCATTTTAAGTTTCTGAAAATCATTGACAACCGACTCTTTTGCTTCTAATTCATTGGAAAGATTAGCTTTTAATGATTCTATTTCTTTCAAGTGTTCAATGTTTTCAAAACGAAATTGGTCAAATTCAGAATAAGTTATTTTTTCAGCTTGAGGGACCATTTCAAAAGCTTTGACCTTTTCTTTATGCAACGCAAGCTCAGCAGTTAGGGTGGAATTCGTATCTACGGATTGTCTGAGAGCCATATGCAACTGATCAATAATATGCTTAGGCACCATGACCAAATCATGTTGAGCATAAGATTCCATACCCATCGTAGCATTTGGTTGAGGTTCACTCAAATGTGTAGGATTGGGTACCACATTATTTGAGTTACTAGTTCCCGAATTCTATTCGAGGTTGTCATTTTCATGCCCAACTTGATGTTGGTTATCATCAATATTATTAGATGTGGTTGGTACCTCACTGGCGACATCAGAACCGTAGTGAGAGAGATTAGCAACGAGAGCTGCTTGGGCAGAGTGAATGTCATCACAATCTGAATCATATGCCTCAAGATCATCTGCTTGATAAGCTGCATTAGAAGTGGAAACGACTGCAATGCCTTCATTATCTGCTGCCCCTGGGTCTACAAGAAATGCTAACTCTTCTGAATCCAAAATCTTTCCCTTGGACTGAGCATCAACCAAATACATCTTCTCACGAAACCATGTTGCATCCCTTCTTCTTTTTGGCTGAGTGCATTCCCTAGCCATATGACCTTGTCCTCGACAATTGTAGCAAGTCACAACCTTTTGAGGACCAATATGGCTTCCATTTCCATCAGCTTGAGAGTTCACAGCTTGAGCATTCATAGTCCTTGTAGGAGGTCCATATGAATTTTACCTTCCCTGAATAGGTTGCACCGTCACTTGACCATCTTAAACAGTGGCTTGTTGTCGAGGATTTGAAGAGTTGCGGAGCTGATTGTTTGTTGGTGGAAATCCTCTAGTTGCAACAAGTTTTGACAAGTAGGCAGTGAGATGGTTTAGAACATCAGCTGGCGTATCATTTGGAGTAAAGACCGGTGCTTGGAATGGTGGAAGTTCATTGGAGTAGAAGGCTTGTGTTGGTTGTGCTTTAGTTGGAAAATATCCTTGCTGAGGAGTATAACCCATTGGAGAAGTGTTGGCTTGTGATGGTGATGTCTGATGTGGTGGTTGTTGTGGAAAAGATTGTTGATGAACACTTTGTTGAAATGCTTGTTGTGGCATCATTAGTGGTTGATAAGATGGTTGCTGTGGTTGTTGATAGGTGTGTGGTGGTGGTTGCTGCAATTATGATGGTTGTTGATAAGTATAAGCCATGTTTTGTTGAGAAGCATACATGGCAAGTGGATCATGAACTTGAGGTGTAGACAACCGAGCCTCGATCAGATGGCATTCGTGTTGTTGAAGAAAAGCTTGAAGTTGATCCACATTTGTGTTATGCAAGTCCTTAGCCAATTTAACATCCGTCACGTACTTTTTCCATTCGGAAGGAAGAGTATTCAAATACTTGGTGTTCAATTGAAACGTAGGAATTGTCGTGCCATAGATATTGAGCTCATTCAACAATAGGGTAAATCTCAGATAGTAATCATTGAGAGTCTCCCCTGGCACATAGGCAAACTTATCAAAAGTATCATAAATCTTACACTCTCGTTCTTGTTTAGTTAACAAAGTGTCTTGCATTAGAACACGAATTATATCTCATAACTCTTTGGAAACTTTATGTTTACTGACGAGTTTGTAGACATCTGGAGGAAGGGCTTGGAGAATGATATTTGTAGCTTGTTTATCACACGTGTCTTGTATCTTAGCATCTCCAGTTAGTTCACCCGTTGTGCGAGGACGAGTAACAGCACCTTCCGTCACAGTACCATATACCAATGGTCCATTGAGAACCGATGCCCAAATAAGATGTCCATTCTCCTTGTTCAACATATAAAGTTCCATGCGGGAAGCCCAATCCTCATACATAGTCTTCACCAACATTGGTGGACGATTATCCGTACCCGAGAGGATGAACTTATCCGTAAGAGATGTGTACTTCATTTCTATAAGTTAATATTTACAAACGTTGATCGAACAATGAGAGAAAGTTAATTTGTTTGTTGTTTTTTGTTAAAGCCGAGAAATAATATTGAAATCCCCTAAATTATGTTCTCGATAAACCAAAAATTCCAAGACAAAATTACACACGATTTTTGAAAATTCTTGGAAATCTTGTCACTCTATCGGAATGCACAAAACAAGTTTTGTCGGAATATCTATCTGAATGCCTATCGCAATGCTTCATCGCAATACCTGTCGTAATGCTTGATCGCAATACCTGTCGCAATGCTTGATCGCAATACCTGTCGCAATGCTTGATCGCAATACCTATCGCAATGCTTGATCGCAATACCTGTCGCAATGCTTGATCGCAATACCTATCGCAATGCTTGATCACAATACCTGTCGCAATGCTTGATCGCAATACCTGTCAGAATATGAGGACTGTCGCAATATGGCAAATGAAATTTTGGCAGAGTGACGTTTCAATAAGCCTTAATTCCGTCGCAATCCATGATCGCAATGTACGTCGGAATAAGGGTATCAGAATACTCTTCGATCGCAATGTAGAAACCCTAGGTTTTTCTGATCGCAATGTAGAACCCTGCTTACTTTGCGATGGATACCAACTTTGCGATGGAGACAAAAGTACCACTTTTCTCGGATAGAACACAACAAATTTGAAATTCTAAGCCTAAAAATGAATCAAACACCCAAAAATTTTGTGTTTTTAACCAAAATACCAATACCAAATCACTATAATAAGTAACTAGATTAAGTATATCAAGATTAAATCATAAAAACACAAAAAAATGGTTCGTGTGATTTTGGATCAAAATGGGCGAGAGAGTCAAGAACACAAACACAAAAACAAAACAATCATCCCATGGCTCTTGATACCATTTGAAGGATATGTAAATCTTGCTTATGTTTTAGAGAGAGAATGAGATAGAAACTTGGTGGAATTCACACACTTGTAGAGAGAGAAAATGAAAGATTACTATGTGTAAAATTATGAAAAACCACACCCTCTCCATCTAAGGAGAGGGTTTATATACCAAGCCCATAAGATGGGCTTGGGCTTACAATTGGTCCGGCCATACAAGCATGGATCGGGCTTTTCCTTGTTTGATATATTAAAAGATATCTAGACTACGAGCTACTACTTAATATATTGTCGGAGTGACCGAATCTTCCTAAATACGTAAAAACATATTTCCAACACATGCGTTTGATACGGCTTCGGCCCAAAAGAATAATGGTAGTTTTGAATCAGATAATAATGTTCGAGCAGCCTCAACTAAAGTACGGTTTCGTCTTTCAACAACTTCATGTTGTTCAGGTGTTCTAGCAATAGATGTTTCGTGTTCAATCCCTTCGGCTTCAAAATAATTATTCAGAGTTGAATTCTAGAATTCTGTGCCTATGTCAGTACGTACCACTTTTAATTGAGCTTGAAGACCACGTTGTATCAGCTTAAAGAAGTTAAGAGAACCTCAGGTGTTTCATCCTTTGACCTCAAGAAGTGAGTCCACATGTACCTTGAGTAGTCATCGACAATTACCATAACATATTTCTTCCCATTGATGCTTTGAACCTGCATGGGGCCACAAAAATCTATATGAAGAAGATTTAACCGTCCTTTAGTGCTTGGCGTAGTCTTTGTCTTGAAACTACTCCATTTAGCTTTACAAAGCTCACAAGAAGAACAAAGATGATCTTTGATGAATTTTAAGTTAGGAAGGCCTCTCACAATATCTTTCTTGGAGAGCAAGTTGATGGTATCAAAGTTAAGATGAGATAATCGTTGATGCCATAACCAAGCTTGAGTCGTTGAAGCTTTAGCCATGAAAAAGATTGGAGTTGAAGATGTGGAGTCTTGTAGTGAAATAGTGTAGAGATCAGTACCCCGTGAACTGGTAAGTAAGTCATTCCCATCATAATCACGAACAAAACATGTCTTCTTTCTAAAAGCAACTTCCAAATCCGCATCACAAAATTGACCAACCGAGAAAAGATTGTGATTGAGCCCTTCAACGTAGTAAACCCTTTTGATTGTGATATTCCCCTGAACCAAGTCTCCATATCCTAGGATCGGTGCAAATTGATCATTTTCGAAGCGGACCGTACCCAGGAACTTCTCCACGAAGTTAATTAGAAGCTTGAGATTCCCCGTCATGTGCTTCGTGCATCCGGAGTCCAGTATGAAGAGAATTATTTCGATCACCTGCAGAAGAATTAGAACACGATGGAGCATTTTCTAAATTGGATTCCATGTTAGTTGTGATTTATGATTCATTAGTTTCCCTAGTTTCATCACTTAGAGGCACACTAACGCACGTAGTCACATTTTCTGTCCTAACCTTAGGCATCTATTTATATCCTGTAGGACATTGATTAGCAAACCACCATTTCCAAGACTTGCTAGCAGACTCATATAAATCCCTAATTCTGCTTCTAGGGTTCTTAGTGGTGGAGTCTGATGCATTACTTTTCTTAGGGGGGTTGCACCAGAATGGTTCACTTTGCGTTTGGGTTTTCTAGCACTAATAGGAATCGCAGCTTGCTTCTTAGTTCTAGTAGCTACGCTTTTGACATCATTCAAAACACACATAGCATGATTAGCATTAGCACACTTTCCGCATTTCACATAAACAAACCTAACATTTAAAGCATTCAAAGTCAACTCATTTAAATCGTCATTACACGCGATTACAGACGTTCTATTCTTAGAAACATTGAAAATCCTAGGATGGTCTTCTACTTTCTTCATCTTCCCTTGACTTTTGTTTTGCAAAACCATTTCATTCATGCGAGTGCTCTTAAGCTGAGGCCGACTAACACTATCAGTGAGGACTACTACTGTAGTAAAAGACACACGTCTATTAGTGTTTCTAGAAGTCTGAGGTGATTGACTTTCTTTGTTGTGTGTGGGTTTAGTGGCCAATCTATACATCTCTGGTTTAATCACATTTGTGTTGTTAATGCTTTGTGATCGAATACGTGTTTTGAGAGTATTCTGTGGCAACCTATCCTTTCTATCCGTCTTGGGGGCAAACGCAGGTTTTGCAAATGTAGAATTAGAGAAAACAGATGGTTTTCCCAAGACATAGGGTCTAGTCACTTTGTGCGCATTGGGTTGTCTTACTAGAGGTTTCTTAACACTAGATTCCACAATTTTCCCACCCATCTTAACAACGAGATTCTTCAACTCTGCTATCGCTATTTCCCTGTCTTGTAACTGAGCTTTCAACTCTTTAATTTCCAAACTCTTTTCATTCATTTCTCGACACATGTGGGAAAGTTTTTCTTGCAATTTATTATCATGTAGAAAACTTCCTATGTCTTTTTGCAAAGCAATTTCAAGAGAATGACAATGTTTTTGAAGAAATCAGTTTTATGTTGAAGTAACTCAAAAGCTTTTTATCAACATTTTCTTTACGTTTCGAAAGCTCAAGTTCAAGACGCTCACATTCTTTGATCTTATCAAAATATTTGCATGCAACATCAGAGTATTTATCGATATCAGTACAAGATTGAAGAGTAACACACAAAATATCTTTGGAGATACATTCTTCTAAGAGTAGATCATATTCGTTTGGAAAATCTGATTTGTCATTTTGAAGTTCATCAATTGCTTTTTCAAGAGACTCAACATATTTAAATCATCAAACATTTCAGACCGAATTAATTTTTCAAACTCAAGAACATGTTCTTTTATTATCTTCGTATTTGGTATTAAAAGTTCTTTCACAAGTACAGTTATGTCGTGAGGAATCTCTGTTTTCCAATTATCCTTTTGACGTTTTTCCCAATCGGTTTCAACAATTGATTGAACATTATCAATGTACTGTTTAAGAAAACCAAGTGTTTTTCTACTTTTTCTTTTAGAAGCATCAAGAGGCAAATAGTTAATATATTTAAAAACATTTGATTTCTTAGTGGCAAAAATTTTCTTCCATTGAATTCTTCGTTGTTTGCATTCAAGAAATAATTCCTCACGAGACTTCTGTTTTTGTGGAGTGAAAAGACCATATAGACTGTTTTCATAAGCATAATTATATGGTGTCACAAAGTCTTTGTTGACCGGTGATCTACTCTCCTCATCCCAAAGGTACATCTCTTCACTATCTAGGCTAGCTACTAGGCAATCATGATTGGTTCATTCGGACTGATCAAGATATAAGTGAGGGTTAGCAGCTTGAGCTTGTTCGAGGTACTTGGGGCTTGCAAAACTAGGTTGACCCTTAAAAACGACCGAGCTGCTATCATTCTAACGGTTTGAATAGAGTCATGCGTTTTATAAACAACTTTTTTAAAAAAATCGACTTGTTCTTCGAGATCCTTTACTTTGTCACTATCCTTGCCTTGTTTATTTTTGAAATCTTGTTTTAATTTTTCAACCTCTTGTTTCTTTTCGTCAAGAATTTTAGCAGAATCGATGGTATTTATAGAAAGCCTTTGTTCAAGTTCATTAACATTGATTGTGGCAAGGTACGTTTTTTGACGTTCATCACTTAATAAAACATTAAATTGACGTTTTTCTTTAGTTAACAAAGCAAGAGCTTCGTTGTATTTATTTTCAAAATCATCCTTTTTAACATTAATGACACGAATTTTGTATCCTCAAGCTCTTTGGTCTTTTGAAGAAGCTTGAAATTATGCTTTTATGTGTGTGCTCTAAAAGTGTTGTTCGTACTCGATTCAATCCGAATTGATAATGTTCAAAGTGGAGCTCGTTCTTTGTAATGAAAAGGGAAGTTTGGGTTTCTATTTCTAAGTAAAAGGTAAAAGAGAAAGGTAATAAAAATAAGCCAAAAACAAATAACTAATAATAAAGGAGCAAAACAAATAATAAAACATGAATTAAAACAAAACAATTAATAAAAATAAAACTAAATGAAGAAATTAACTTTCGATTGAAAAATAAAATTAACTTAATGAAAAATGAGAAAATAAAACTAAGAGGGTACTTTAAAACTAAACGAGGTAAAAGCTAAAGCGGACACTAAATAAAAGATAAAACTTAAACTTTTCAAAAAAATACTGATACTAAAATTCGACGAAAAATATAACTAAAAATACGTGACTTTCAAAATTAAAATCGGAACAACTTTCAGATTAAACTAAACGATTACGGAACAATATTAATAACTAAACAAGCTAGCAGACAAGCTGCTCAAGCAGCCAAGCTACTAGCTTAATTTGGCGCCAAAATGGATTAAGCATGCAGGCATGCATGTCATTCGATCGTAATGTTATACTAAAATCTGTCGAAATAATAGATGGTAACAAAATCTATCGGAATGTAGAACAAAAACTATCGGAATGTAGAACAAATAAAATCTGTCGGAATATTTGATAAAAATAACTATCGGAATACTAATTGAAAAGCGTGTCGGAATAACAATGTGCAAAACTGTCGCAATATAAGACTGTCGTAATGTGAAGTATCACAATATGGCTGTTGAAAATTGGGCAGCGTTTCGTCGCAATATTCCTTATACCCGATCGCAATGTACGATGCCAGGGGTTATCGCAATCAACGATCGGAATAAGTGATCGGAATGAGCTGTCACAATAAGCTGTCACAATGTAGAAACCCTAATGATATTGTGATGGAAAGATCACAATATTCGGATGGAGTAAAAATAAGCATAAACCTGAATAAGCACTTTTCAAAAACTTAACCAAAACATTAATAAGAAGAACAAATTAAGCTACAAATTTAAAAACTTTCAAGATGCCAAATAAGCAAAATTTATAAATTGAACTAAAAGAAAAAAATTAAACTTTAAAAAGATAAAAATTTTAAAAATACTTAAATGAAAATAAGCTAGACACCAATTAAGCAAAAAGCAGACCATGAATCACACGAAAATGATAATAACAAAAAGATAATAACTTTAATCAAATTAAGCATAAAGATGAAAACATTAAGATTAATAAAACAAGACAATAGCTTTTAAAAACAAGAAGAGAAGAATGAGAATGATTATGAAAAACTTGATTAAAAATAAAGATTCAACAACACAAATTAAAAACTTACTTGGAAATTACTTGAAATTAAAGACAATAAAGTAAATTGACAATATGAAAGTGCATGAAAATTAAGTGGAGAGCTAAGTTGTCAATTTAGCTAACACCTCCAAAATGAGAAGGAGGGTTAGTATTTATAGTAGGAGTGGAAGTTAGGTGGTTGGATGCTTCCTTTCTTTCTTTCTTTTTGTCTTTTCGTCTTTAGTCTTTAATAATAAACTCGTCATTCTCGACTTTGTCTCGGGATTTGTCGATGGATAAGTTGAACTTGTCTTATAATTTCTTCATTTATTAGACTTGAGTTCTTCGACTTCATTAAACTTCCGTCTTTAGACTTTTTCTTCGATAAATCTTTAGAATAGGCCTTGGACTTTCGTTCTTTTTGCACTCTTGATCTTTCGACTTCGTCTTTTGTCTTTTTCTTTGATAAAAGCTCGTGAAAGCCCGTGTTTTCTTCCCTTTTCACATTTTGATCCTAAATCACAACAAAAACACAAACCACGCATAATTCCGACATTTACGACATAAAATACACATTTTGGCTTGATTATTATTTTAATTAAGTGGTAAAAGGATAAGTGTTTTCACACTTATTAAATCCCCTACACTTGACCATTGCAATGCCCTCATGTAATGCATTAGTTACAAAGCAAGATTTACATTTTCCATCATAATTAACCTACCTTGGCCTTTATTCAATATAAGACATTAGTGAAACTAAAAGAGATAGAAAATTACAGAATAAAGGAAGAAAAACAAGTAAAAAGATCAAATACTTACCTTAGGGTTTTGGAATGTCATGAATGTTTATCACCCTCAAGTTTCACGTTACCCATACCAAGCTTAAAAACAAGATCATTGTTATTATAAGTTAGCAAACTATCAATCACTCATGTGGCCCAATTATTCACTTAGGCTCCCTTATTCCTAGGTGTATCTCTTATATTTTATTGTTGTCTTGAATGATCACGGGGATGCATTGTTGACGATAGTTTATTTAGGCCGAAAATAAAGTGGGACGATTTAATCAATAGTTAGCTAAAGGACAAAATCTATTAAAACTACTTCTCGGGACCTCTTAAAGTTCATATCTTGGCATAACCCTCGCTTCACGATTTGAGACCTTTCTCGGATCGATATTTGTCATTGACTTCATACTTCGAATCTTGAGAGATGATCTTGAAATGTGACACCCTAGAATCGAGGTCATTAACGATACCCTAAATTACGCTAATTTTTGAAATTTTTATTAAATTATAATTTCTATAATTTATAAGTATTTTGGTTAGAGCCGATTGTTCGAGGTTATAATTTTTACGGTTGACGTTTTAAGAAGGACGATGACGATTACGATCCCGAGGGATGCCCAATTTCATATAATTTTTGACGATTTATCGATAATGTAATTTTTCGAGAATTTTATTTACGGTTCGTGTTAAGTTGAGTCGGGTGAGTTTTATAGCCTTCCGAGTACATTTAAAGTATCCCAAAAATATTTTGGAGCGTTCGGGAAGATTTCCGACTCCCGTAAAATTTTCAAAATTGACAAATGAGTCGAACCCGCAAAGTTTTGAGGACGTTTTTCATTTAAGGACAAAAGAAGCCAAAAAATTGCACAAAGGTCCCTCCTAACCCACCAAAAAGGCCAAATTTGCCATAAACACAAACACACACAACACTTGCACCAAAAATCAAACCATCACTCTCTCCTCTCTCTCTAAAGCCGACGGACACCCCCAACACCATCAAAAACCCACCAAAAATCTTCTTCCACTTGATTTTTCAAAAATCTAAGGTTAGACCACACTTAGTTTGGTCATTCCACACCTATTCATGTGCTCAAATCCAACATGCATTGATAAAAAAATTTCAAGATTTTTCCATATGATCCAAATTCGTTTTTGAGGCTAAATGAGCTAATGCATGTTGATATTAAAGTGTTATGGAAGTATAAACACCATGAAAACCCACCAAAATTAATTTGGTTGTGGTGATTGGGTCACCCAAACCCCACGGCAAAGGGGGTGTTTGGGGAGCCATGGTGGTTGTTGGTTTTGCATGTTAATCTTGTGTTTGGTTTGATGTTTAAGGGTGTTTTACATAGGTGTTAGTGGTTGCATGTTCATTTTCTTTGATTCTTGATTTTGAGTTTGATTGATCAATAGGGGTAGGATTGAAGTTTGATGTTAGGATATGTTTGGGAAGGCTTAGGATGATGTTTAGTGGTGATTAGAAGTCTTGGAATCGAGTCTAAGCATGTTTTTGGTATGGTCATTTTTAGGCAGAAACATTTGGTCCATTTTATAAAAATTATTTTTGTTCCAGGTCTTGAAAGCTAAATGTAGTGATAGAGGGTCTTTCTAGCATTAATTTGGTATAAGGTAGAGCCCGTGACTCAAAACGAGCTAAAAGTTATGACATTTTAAAGATCGGGTACCGGGAGACGAGGACTTTCACAATCCGAATTTGTGCAAAGTTTTAGTCAAATCCCGAGGGTCACAAGTATAAATTGGTAAATGGTCAAGGGTCAAAATTTGGTCCCTAACCTGTGTAAATGAGTATATATGTTGACTTAGGTGTCAAGGAAGTCAAAGGTAATTTTCATATAGGTCAAAGAGGTCAAAATTGGTCGAAGCGCAATTTCAGCCCGTAAAATGTAGTCGTGGAAATGAGTTGCGTAACGGGTCGAAAAAGTAAAAACTTTTATTGAGCTTAAAAACATGTTATCTACAGGTCATATAGGGTTTTTGGAAATTTTGTCAAATTTTATAAGCATGGTTTAATAAGGTAAAACAGCCCGTACTTTAGTCAAGTACCGGCGAGAACGAATAAAAATGGACAACGTAAGTATTGAGAACGAATGGAATAAAATGAATGATACTTGTTGTTTTGTTTTTGGCGTGAGTTATACTTGTCCTAAGTGACTTGTATATATGTATTTTATACAGTACCGTAAAGTATTTAAATGAGATTACTCATTACGCGTTATTTGTGATAGGTGTTGATTTAACCGGGCATCCGTTTCGTCGTCAGTGATCATCCCTCGAACTACCGACTACTTAAGATATAAGGTGTGAATTTATAGCCTCGCTTATATTATTTCAAATTGTTTTACCCGCGAGGGAAATGCATGCTAGTTTTTTAAAAGGAACGTATATCATGAATGATTGTTAGACCCGAAAGTTGCCTTAGAAATTGTGTTGAGTACCAAAGTTGCAAAAGTCCCTAAAATCATGAACTATTAACTATTGTCTTGCCCTCGAGTAGGGGGAAATAGCCGCTTATGCAATTTGTAGTACTACGGGGTTAACGACCCAATGCTAGCCGAGAAGCTGTACTTATAGTAAGTTCTGCGGTAGATTATTTTGTATGAGAAATAAGGTATAATTGCAACTAATGCCTTTAGAAGGGGCACTGGTTTCATCTGAATCATGCCGGTATATTTACGCGGGTGATTGAGTTAACGGATTAGTGTCATGAGCTTAAACACAATTGTCAGTATCCTGATTATAGTTTGTTTGATCGACAAGACTATAAATGATCACGAATGGTTTTTATTATATATACGTTCAAATGGATTGAAAAACCTATGAATTCCACTCAACGTTTTCGTTGACCAAATTTTTGGCATGTGTTTCAGGTAACCGTTGAGAAGTAGGATGGAGCATGCATGGGATGGATGTTGTGTGTACGGCTTGGTGTCCGCTTGTTTTTCCCTCCTTTTCTACTTAAACAATTTTTATGTTTAATGTCATGTGGTTGTAAACTGAAGTTTTTGGGGTTGAGATTCATGGGGACCGAAAATGCTAAACTCTGTGCACTATTTGGGGTTGGAAAAACTGTGGACATGTATTATCTAACAATTTTTAAATTTCAAGCTTTAAGTTGACGTCTTTTAGCGTCGTTTGATATATCTTGTGTGCAATGAATACTGTGTAGCACCCATTGTTGTAGTTCCGCTGCGCATAGCAATTGTGGGGGTGTTACAGATTGGTAATCAGAGCCACGAGTTATAGAGAACTAGGTCGTTTTTGAAAATCCTAAACTATAACTTTTGGTGTCGTAAGAAGGGGTCCAAGCACACACAACTATCCTGCATGGCTCCGGTAAGATTTATTGTTGTATTTATGGCATTTGACGTATACTTTTGAGTAAAGTATATATATGCGGGTAATTATTATATAAGTATGGAATTACTATATGTAGACGTTAAATTTTACGTGAAATATCCGACATCGTAATTTTTGTATTAATCATGCATGAGCATCATATTATTACATTTCGGGCATATGTACCACCTTTGCATTGCATTTGCATGCATATATTTATAATTATTGTATAATTACTTATGTACCCTCCGAAATTCGCTGTTATTGCAGGAATGGCCGAGGTACCGCCCAACGATAACGGAAACGATTACGTCGTAGGTCACGAAGGGGGACCGTTTCCTCCGAACCCGCCGGACAATAATAATGGATGGATCGCTCCAGAAGACGAAATAGGGCCGGAAAACGACAATGGCGAAAGTGAGGTGGATAATTTCAGCATGAGTAGTGACGACAATGAGGATTCCGAAGAAGAGCCCGAGGAGCTATTGGATGATGGTATTCCCGAGGATGCCGTAGGCCAGACCGAACCCGATTTGTTTCAGTCCCCGAATTCGCCGAAGGGTTATGAGGTACCACCGACCGGTCGTTATGAGCAGCAACCCTTTGATCGCCCGATGGACAATTGTAAGAATTATTTGAGATCAGTGCCAGGATTTGTTCGAGAAGGTGATGGGAGCAGTGGAGAGTCCAGCAAGTCGCCATTGATTCATGAGAATATTGCAAGGGTCTATTTTCCGAGACCGAGACACTACTGGGATCCCGCAGGTCGTTTGGGGAGGATGGAAAGGTTGATGTATGAGCGGTTTGTAGTTGAGACTAGGGTGATTAAGAAGTTTGATAAGACTGAAAGGGAACATCAAAGACTGTTGGAAAAGACTTCAAGAATTGCGTATGATGGGATAATGAACACAAGTGCCATCAACAGTTTGAAATCAATGGTTGCAAATTTAAGTGCTAGTCTTGACCGTGTGAGGGAAGATCAGATGAGGTTGTCGAGGATGCAGAGTTGGGAGCATCGTGTGAGGGATTCATTGCCCCCGGATTGGAGATTCGTGGACGATGTGGAGATGGAGGCGAACGACTTCATGGTTCAGCCGCCTACTGGAGGTGCTTGTATTTCGGTGGGAAGTCAGGTAGCGATTGAGTATGGATCCACATCAGTGACGAAAAAGGAAACAGAATGTGGGCCAGATGAGAAAGGAAAAAGGAAAGTGGATGATGTGGATGAGGACGTAAGTGATGAGGAAACCGAGGAAGACGACGACGAGCCGCCATCCAAGAGGCCGTGTGGATCACCACATGCCTAGTTACTTGTTTTGTATTTTCTTTGATCATTGTAATAGAACTATTTTAGACCTTTGTATGATGGTATTATGACGAGAAACTCAAGTACTTGATGTTTTGTGGTGAACGATTGTAGTGGCATTACTTGTCACGATTTTGGTTAATTATCAATACAATCTATGTTACCTTTCATGATCTGTGATATGTCTTAAATTTGATCTTTTGTGGTGTGAACTGATGAATATTAGTAACTCCGTAGTGATGTGTCGTTGTATGTATTTTATGTCTGGGAAACTTGATATGAATACTTACATTGTTTTTCTATTTTCCTTGTCTTGCAGAAAGAGATATTCGATAACACAATGCCTCCAAAGTTGACTGCCGATCGTGTTAACACCATGATTCAGGAAGCTATAGCAAATGCGTTGCAAGCGGACCGAGCTGGGAGAAATCAGGATCCAGGAAGGAATGCGGGGAGACAGCAAGCCCCGAGAGTGTGTACCTATTCTAGTTTTATGAAGTGCGGTCCCACGCAGTTCCGTGGAACGGGTGGAGCTTTAGAACTTAGACGGTGGTTGGAAAAAGTTGAAAGTACGTTTGAAATCAGTGGTTGTGCAGAAGCAGATAAAGTGAAGTTTGCAGCAGCTACGTTTCTGGACGATGCGTTAAGTTGGTGGAATACCCAGGTAGCTACGGTTGGATTGGCTGTGGCGAATGCAAGGACGTGGAATGCGACCAAAGCTTTGTTGACAAAGAAGTTTTGCCCAGAGGAGGAATTGGGGCAATTGGAGGACGAATTGAGGCATTTGACCTTAAAGAACAACGATATAGCTGCTTACACCAGGAGATTCAATGAGTTAAGCCTTTTGTGTCCGGACATATTTGCCAATGATGCCAAGAAAATGAAGCAGTATATAACGGGTTTATCTAGCAACATCAAAGGTGAAACAACTTCGTCAAAACCTGGAACGTTTGACGAAGCGGTTCAAATGGCACACGCTTTGATGGACGTTAAGCTTCAGGACAAGCAGAACTACATTGCTGAAGGCAACAAAAGGAAATGGGAGGCAGCACAAAGTAATCAATCCCAAGGCCAGAACCGAGGTGGAAATCGAAACAACCATGGGCCGAACCGTAATCAGCAGTTTAATCAGAGAAGGAACGAAGGGATGAGGGCAGTGACGAACCCTAGAGGTGTGAAAGTAAATCCCCATTGTGGAAAGTGCAATTTGTATCATGTTGGAAATTGCCCGCCGGCATGCGGCAAGTGTGGAAAGGCAGGTCATAGGACTGCTAGTTGTCGAACGGGAGGAGTAGCCACTGGGGCTAATGCTATCAGGATGAGAGGATGTTATAGTTGTGGAGAAAGGGGTCATGTGCAAGCGAATTGCCCGAAGGCAGGAAACAGGCGGGGAGGTAATAATGCGGCTGCTGTGTATCAAGTGGGAACTGCTGATAAGCCACAGGGTCCCAATGTGGTTACCGGTACGTTTTTGCTAGACACTTGTTATGCTAGTATTTTATTTGATTCTGGCTCCGACAAGAGTTTTGTAGACGTTAGATTTAGTCGTCATATCGATAGAGAACCGGTGTTGTTAACGACTAGTTATAATGTTGAATTAGCCGATGGAAAAATTGTTAGTACGAATTCTATACTGAAAGGGTGTACCTTGAAGTTAGGAAACTATGCTTTTAAAATCGACTTAATTGAACCTTGCAATTGATCTGTTCCAGTGTATACTCAAAGATCGATTTAAGATCAGGGTATCATCAACTGCGTGTAAGAGAGGAGGATATTCCTGTAACCGCCTTTCGTACGCGGTATGGACACTTTGAATTCCGAGTGATGCCGTTTGGGTTGACAAACGCGCCTGCTGTATTCATGGATCTTATGAATCGCGTGTGCAAGCCGTATCTAGATAAGTTTGTTATTGTTTTCATCGACGACATACTTATTTACTCTAAGAGTAAGGAGGAGCACGAGAAGCACCTAAGAAAGATTTTGGAGTTGTTAAGGAAGGAGAAGCTGTATGCAAAATTCTCTAAGTGTGAGTTTTGGTTGGAATCAGTGCAGTTTCTAGGTCATGTGATCGATAGTGAGGGAGTTCGTGTGGATCCTGCCAAGATCGTAGCGATCAGGGAATGGTCAGCACCGACGACGCCGACTGAAGTTCGACAATTTCTGGGTTTAGCTGGGTATTATAGAAGGTTTATCGAAGGATTTTCGTTGATTGCGAAACCATTGACGAGGCTTACCGAAAAGAATAGGGTGTATGAATGGGGAAATGAGGAAGAGCTTGCTTTCGAAACGCTCAAGGATAAGTTATGTTCCGCGCCGATTTTATCATTGCCTGAAGGAACCGAAGATTTCGTAGTGTATTGTGATGCGTCTCGTAAAGGTTATGGAGCGGTATTAATGCAACGTGAAAAGGTGATAGCTTACGCGTCGAGGCAATTAAGGAAGAATGAGGAGAACTACACGACGCACGATTTGGAATTAGGAGCGGTGGTTTTTGCGTTGAAACTGTGGAGACACTATCTATATGGGACAAAGTGTGTTGTATTCACTGATCACAAGAGTTTGCAGCACATTTTAGATCAAAAGGAGTTGAATATGCGACAAAGACGATGGGTTGAACTACTTAGTGATTATGACTGCGAAATTCGCTACCACCCTGGGAAGGCGAATGTTGTAGCGGACGCATTGAGTAGGAAGGAACGGGAGAAACCTTTGAGGGTTAGAGCTTTAGTGATGAGTGAGAGCGTTGACTTAACCCAAACCATACTAAAGGCTCAGGAGAGAGGTTTAATGAAAGGGAATGTTGAAGCCGAGAATTTGGGACGAATGTTGAAACCTATTTTCGTGATTAGGTCTGACGGACTGAGATATTTTGAGAATCAAATTTGGTTGCCGTTGTGTTCATCTGAGGAAGGAAAGCCTGGAGTTCGAGAATTGGTTATGAATGAGTCGCATAAGTCGAAGTATTCGATACATCCTGGATCGGATAAGATGTACCACGACCTGAAGAAAGTCTATTGGTGGCCGAATATGAAGGCAGATATTGCTCGTTACGTCAGTAAGTGTTTGACTTGCGCGAAGGTTTAGGCAGAACATAAGAAACCATCTGGATTGTTGGTACAACCAGAAATCCCAGAATGGAAATGGGAGAAAATCGCAATGGATTTTGTGACGGGTTTACCTAGGACTCCTAGTGGAAGCGATATGATATGGGTAATTGTGGATAGGTTGACGAAATCTGCTCATTTCTTACCTATGAAGAAGACGGACAGCATGGAAAGACTCGCCAGCGTGTACGTGAAGGAGATCGTCTGTAGACATGGAGTGCCGTTATCGATCATTTTGGATCGCGACAGTAGATTTACGTCGGAATTTTGGAGATCGCTTCAACGTGCGATGGGCACTGAACTGAGTTTAAGCACGGCTTATCACCCGGAAACTGACGGCCAGAGTGAACGAACGATTCAAACGATGGAGGACATGCTCCGAGCATGCGTGATTGATTTTGGGGGAAGTTGGGAACGCCACTTGCCTCTGGTGGAATTTTCGTACAATAATAGTTATCACGCGAGTATCAAGGCAGCACCGTTCGAAGCATTGTATGGAAGGAAGTGTAGATCGCCGGTGTGTTGGAGTGAAGTAGGGGAAAGTCAATTGACTGGACCCGAAATGGTATTAGAAACGACAGAGAAGATCGTGCAGATCAAGAACCGACTACTTGCTGCGAGAAGCCGACAGAAGAGTTATGCCGATAACCGAAGGAAACCGTTGGAGTTTGAAGTTGGAGATATGGTTATGCTCAAGGTATCGCCATGGAAGGGTGTAATTCGTTTTGGAAAGAAAGGAAAGTTGAGTCCGAGGTATATTGGACCGTTTAAAATCGTTGAACGAATTGGACCAGTAGCGTACAAGTTAGAATTGCCGACCGAGCTTAGTGCTATTCATGACACGTTTCACGTATCGAACCTGAAGAAGAGTTTGGCGGACAAGGAATTGGTGATTCCTTTGGACGAGATTCGACTAGACGACAAAATGCACTTTGTGGAAGAACCTGTGGAAATAATGGACCGGGAGGTCAAGCGGTTGAAGCATAGTAGGATTCCCATTGTGAAGGTCCGATGGAATTCTAAGCGTGGACCGGAATACACCTGGGAACGTGAGGACTTTTTCAAGGAAAGGTATCCTCATCTGTTCCAGTAGACGAAATGTGAGTACAAGAAGAGGCGAGCGCCGGGACGTCGCTCTCTTTAAGGAGGGGTGGATGTGACACCCTAGAATCGAGGTCATTAACGATACCCTAAATTACGCTAATTTTTGAAATTTTTATTAAATTATAATTTCTATAATTTATAAGTATTTTGGTTAGAGCCGATTGTTCGAGGTTATAATTTTTACGGTTGACGTTTTAAGAAGGACGATGACGATTACGATCCCGAGGGATGCCCAATTTCATATAATTTTTGACGATTTATCGATAATGTAATTTTTCGAGAATTTTATTTACGGTTCGTGTTAAGTTGAGTCAGGTGAGTTTTATAGCCTTCCGAGTACATTTAAAGTATCCCAAAAATATTTTGGAGCGTTCGGGAAGATTTCCGACTCCCGTAAAATTTTCAAAATTGACAAATGAGTCGAACCCGCAAAGTTTTGAGGACGTTTTTCATTTAAGGACAAAAGAAGCCAAAAAATTGCACAAAGGTCCCTCCTAACCCACCAAAAAGGCCAAATTTGCCATAAACACAAACACACACAACACTTGCACCAAAAATCAAACCATCACTCTCTCCTCTCTCTCTAAAGCCGACGGACACCCCCAACACCATCAAAAACCCACCAAAAATCTTCTTCCACTTGATTTTTCAAAAATCTAAGGTTAGACCACACTTATTTTGGTCATTCTCCACCTATTCATGTGCTCAAATCCAACATGCATTGATAAAAAATTTTCAAGATTTTTCCATATGATCCAAATTCGTTTTTGAGGCTAAATGAGCTAATGCATGTTGATATTAAAGTGTTATGGAAGTATAAACACCATGAAAACCCACCAAAATTAATTTGGTTGTGGTGATTGGGTCACCCAAACCCCACGGCAAAGGGGGTGTTTGGGGAGCCATGGTGGTTGTTGGTTTTGCATGTTAATCTTGTGTTTGGTTTGATGTTTTAGGGTGTTTTACATAGGTGTTAGTGGTTGCATGTTCATTTTCTTTGATTCTTGATTTTGAGTTTGATTGATCAATAGGGGTAGGATTGAAGTTTGATGTTAGGATATGTTTGGGAAGGCTTAGGATGATGTTTAGTGGTGATTAGAAGTCTTGGAATCGAGTCTAAGCATGTTTTTGGTATGGTCATTTTTAGGCAGAAACATTTGGTCCATTTTATAAAAATGATTTTTGTTCCAGGTCTTGAAAGCTAAATGTAGTGATAGAGGGTCTTTCTAGCATTAATTTGGTATAAGGTAGAGCCCGTGACTCAAAACGAGCTAAAAGTTATGACATTTTAAAGATCGGGTACCGGGAGACGAGGACTTTCACAATCCGAATTTGTGCAAAGTTTTAGTCAAATCCCGAGGGTCACAAGTATAAATTGGTAAATGGTCAAGGGTCAAAATTTGGTCCCTAACCTGTGTAAATGAGTATATATGTTGACTTAGGTGTCAAGGAAGTCAAAGGTAATTTTCATATAGGTCAAAGAGGTCAAAATTGGTCGAAGCGCAATTTCAGCCCGTAAAATGTAGTCGTGGAAATGAGTTGCGTAACGGGTCGAAAAAGTAAAAACTTTTATTGAGCTTAAAAACATGTTATCTACAGGTCATATAGGATTTTTGGAAATTTTGTCAAATTTTATAAGCATGGTTTAATAAGGTAAAACAGCCCGTACTTTAGTCAAGTACCGGCGAGAACGAATAAAAATGGACAACGTAAGTATTGAGAACGAATGGAATAAAATGAATGATACTTGTTGTTTTGTTTTTGGCGTGAGTTATACTTGTCCTAAGTGACTTGTATATATGTATTTTATACAGTACCGTAAAGTATTTAAATGAGATTACTCATTACGCGTTATTTGTGATAGGTGTTGATTTAACCGGGCATCCGTTTCGTCGTCAGTGATCATCCCTCGAACTACCGACTACTTAAGATATAAGGTGTGAATTTATAGCCTCGCTTATATTATTTCAAATTGTTTTACCCGCGAGGGAAATGCATGCTAGTTTTTTTAAAAGGAACGTATATCATGAATGATTGTTAGACCCGAAAGTTGCCTTAGAAATTGTGTTGAGTACCAAAGTTGCAAAAGTCCCTAAAATCATGAACTATTAACTATTGTCTTGCCCTCGAGTAGGGGGAAATAGCCGCTTATGCAATTTGTAGTACTACGGGGTTAACGACCCAATGCTAGCCGAGAAGCTGTACTTATAGTAAGTTCTGCGGTAGATTATTTTGTATGAGAAATAAGGTATAATTGCAACTGATGCCTTTAGAAGGGGCACTGGTTTCATCTGAATCATGCCGGTATATTTACGCGGGTGATTGAGTTAACGGATTAGTGTCATGAGCTTAAACACAATTGTCAGTATCCTGATTATAGTTTGTTTGATCGACAAGACTATAAATGATCACGAATGGTTTTTATTATATATACGTTCAAATGGATTGAAAAACCTATGAATTCCACTCAACGTTTTCGTTGACCAAATTTTTGGCATGTGTTTCAGGTAACCGTTGAGAAGTAGGATGGAGCATGCATGGGATGGATGTTGTGTGTACGGCTTGGTGTCCGCTTGTTTTTCCCTCCTTTTCTACTTAAACAATTTTTATGTTTAATGTCATGTGGTTGTAAACTGAAGTTTTTGGGGTTGAGATTCATGGGGACCGAAAACGCTAAACTCTGTGCACTATTTGGGGTTGGAAAAACTGTGGACATGTATTATCTAACAATTTTTAAATTTCAAGCTTTAAGTTGACGTCTTTTAGCGTCGTTTGATATATCTTGTGTGCAATGAATACTGTGTAGCACCCATTGTTGTAGTTCCGCTGCGCATAGCAATTGTGGGGGTGTTACATGAAATAAGGGTCTTCTCTTCATAATAGGAATTTCTTCACTTGAAGTTTTTGAGAGATTATTCATACTTGAACCACGACTTCTTCATTTTTCTCCAATCATTATTTTGGATTTTGATATACAACGATCCGCCTCCTTTTAGGACTTGGATCTATTTATCCTCATACCTTGCTAGGGTCTTTTCGGATAGACTTCTCCATGATCTTTAGGGGAGTATTTGCTTTTCGTCGTGTGTCTCGATCCTTCATATTGATTTTTGATAAATGATTCTTCACATCACTTTTGATCTTTAGCAACAAAATGTAGCCCTCACGCCTTGTTAGGGCCTTTTCGGACTCGCCAATCTTCGCATCCCGCTTCAATAAGTTATGCCTTAGCTATGAACTCTAATTAATACCGAGCAACTTTTAAACGATCTTGGGCTAGAAGCTAAGTAACTTTTCAAATCGTACGACCTTATTTATTGCAATTAAATTTATTAACAAGCGATGGGAGAAAAAGCTCATAATCAGCTCACATAAATTCATGAAATACCAAACTTATAATTGACTCTATCATCTCTCGTTCTCCATAATTTAAAATCTCAAGGAATGAGACTCGTGGATGCTTAGCCAATTAAATCAAAGTTTTAGGTTTTCAAGTCATCTATAGGATCTTGCATCTTCTTAGACTTTTTCAAGTTTAGAATTCGCCTTTTAAAGTTCCCTTGATAAACGACTTTCTAGGATCAATTATAGGAACTTGCGAAAAGTTCTTGTTCTTAACCCGTAAGAGTTAAGACTTTCGCGTTTTAAAGTTCCCTATATAAAAGCCTAGCAAAACTTGAGTTAAACACGTTAAGGATACTAGCTAGAGTAAACTTGGATAAGTAAACTCGGGTTGAGTCAAAAGACTCATGACGTTGAAAAATACATTGATTTTATGTTTTTGTATGTGCTCTAAAAGTGTTGTTCGTTCACGATTCAATTTGAATTGATCACGGGTTCAAAGTGGAGCTCAGTTGTTTTTGGTTAAGAAAAAGGGAACTTTGGTTATCTATTTCTACTTTAAAAGTAAATGCAAAAAGTAATAAAATAAGCCAAAAACAAATAACTAATAATAAAGGAGCAAAACAAATAATAAAATGTAAACTAAAACAAAACAATTAATAAAAATAAAACTAAAAGAGGAAATTAACTTTCGACAGAAAAATTAAATTAACCTAATGAAAAAGGAGAAAATAAAACTATGAGGGTACTTTAAAACTAAACGAGACAAAAGCTAAAGCGGGCGCTAAATAAAAGTCAAAACTTAAATTTTTCGAAAAAATACTAATACTAAAATTCGACGAAAAATATAACTAAAAGTACGCGACTTTCAAAATAGAAATCGGAAAAACTATCAGATAAAACTAAACGATTACGGAATAATATTAATTAATAAACAAGCAGGCAAGCACACACCTCAAGCACCTAGGCAAGTAGCTCAAATTGGCGGGAATAAATAGGAAGCTAGCAGACATGTAGGACAATCTATCGGAATGTTTAATGCGAAATGTATCGGAATGTCTATCACAATATGAAGTATCACAATATGAAAACCTATCACAATATGAAGTATCACAATATGAAGTATCACAATATGAAAACCTATCACAATATGAAGTATCACAATATGAAAACCTATCACAATACGAAGTATCACAATATGGAAAACCTATCACAATATGGCTGTTGAAAATTGTGCAGCGTTTCGTCGCAATATACCTTAAATCCCGATCGCAATCCACGATGCCAGGGGCAATCGCAATCCTTGATCAGAATAAGGAGATATCGTAATGAGCTGTCACAATAAGCTGTCACAATGTAGAAACCCTAATGATATTGTGATAGAAAGATCACAATATTCGAATGGAGTAAATATAAGCATAAACCCGAATAAGCACTTTTCATAAACAAAACCAAAACAATAATAAGAAGAACAAATTAAGCTACGAATTTAAAAACTTACAAGATGCCAAATAAGCAAAATTAATAAGATCAACTTTTTTAAAAAGATTAAACTTTAAAAAAAAACTTAAATGAAAATAAGCTAGACACAAATTAAGAAAAAAGCACAATAAGATAAGACCATGAATCGAATGAAATTGATAATAACAAAAAGATATGAACTTTTATCAAAATAAGCATAAAGATGAAAACTTTAAGATTAATCAAACAAGACAATATCTTTCTAAAACAAAAAGAGAAGAATGAGAATGATTATGACAAACTTGAAATTAAAGATGAAGATTAAAGATTCAAATACAAGATTAAAGTGAAAAGCTTAAAACTTTAAAGAAAAACTAGAGAGAGAAAATAAAAACACCTACTCCTACTCCTAAACTAATCTACTTCTAAAATGACTAACACCTCCTAATGACATATTAGGAGGGTTTATATAGGAGGAGGAAAATGTGTTGGAGCTTTCTTCTTTCTTTTTTCTCGTCTCGACTCGATTTAAATTCTTTTTCTTTCTCGACGTCGTCTTGGGATTTGTCGATATAAATTTAACTCGTCTTATAATTTTCTTCATTTATTAGACTTGAGTTCTTCGACTTCATTAAACTTCCGTCTTTAGACTTTTTCCTCGATAAATCTTCAGAATAGGCCTTGGACTTCCGTTTTTTTTGCACTCTTGATCTTTTGACTTCGTCTTTTCTCGATTTCTTCGATGAAAGCCCGTGAAAGCCCGTGCTTTCTTCCTTTTTCATCTTTCGATCCTAAAACACAATAAAAACACAAACCACGCATAATTCTGAAATTTACGACATAAAATACACGTTTTGGCTTGGTTATTATATTAATTAAGTGGTAAGAGGATGGGTGTTTTCACACCTATCAAATCCCCTACACTTGACCATTGCAATGCCCTCATGCAATGCATTAATTACAAAGCAAGTTTCACATTGTCCATCATAATCAATCCACCTTTGCCTTTATTAAACACAAGACATTAAAGAGATAGAAAATTATAAAATATTCAAAGGAAGAAAACAAGTAAAGAGATAAAAGACTTACATTAGGGTTTTGGCAGTCATGAATGTTTATCATCCTCAAGTTTCACGTTCCCCACGCCAAGCTTATAAACGAGATCATTGTTATTATAAGTTAGCAAACTAACACAAACTCATGTGGCTCAATTATTCACTTAGACTCCCTTATTCCTAGGTGTATCTCTTATATTTTATAATTGTATTGAACGATCACTAGGATTCATTGTTTGTCTTATTTCGATAGTTAATTTAGGCTGAAAATAAAGTGGGATGATTTAATCAATAGTTAGCTAAAGGACAAAATCTTTTAAAACTGCTTCTCGGGACCTCTTAAAGTTCATATCTTGGCATAACTTGCTTCACGATTTGAGACCTTTCTCGGACCGATATTTGGCAGCGACTTCATACTTCGAATCTTGAGAGACATTCATGAAATAATGGTCTTCTCTTCATAATAGGAATTTCTTCACTTGAACTTTTTGAGAGATTCTTCATATTTGGGCCACGACTTCTTCATTTTTCTCCAATATTTATTTTGGACTTTAATATACAACGATCCGCCTCTTTTAGGACTTGGATCTATTTATCCTCATACCTTGTTAGGGTCTTTTCGGATAGACTTCTCCATGATCTTTTGGGGAGTATTTGCTTTTCGTCGTGTGTCTCGATCCTTCATATTGATTTTTGATAAATGATTCTTCACATCATCTTTAGGATCTTTAGCAAAAAAAGTGAATCCTCATGCCTTGTGAGGGCCTTTTTGGACTCGGATATCCTCATGCCTTGTTAGGGCCTTTTTGGATACGCCAATCTTCGCGTCCCGCTTCAATAAGTTATGCCTTGGCTATAAACTATAATTAATCCCGAGCAACTTTTAAACGATTTTGGGCTAGAAGCTAAGTAACTTTTCAAATCGTACGACTTTATTTATTGTAATTATTTATTTGACAAGTGATGGGAGAAAAAGCTCATAATTAACTCACATAAGCTCATGAAAGAATACAAAACTTATAATTGACTCTATCTTCTCTCATTCTCCACAATTTAAAATCTCAAGGAATGAGACTTGTGAATGCTTAGCCAATTAAATCAAAGTTTTGGGTTTTCAAGTCGTCTATAGGATCTTGCATATTCTTAGACTTTTTCAAGTTTAGAATTTGCATTTTAAAGTTCCCTTGATAAACGACTCTCTAGGATCAATTATAGGAACTTGCGAAAAGTTCTTGTTCTTAACCCGTGAGAGTTAAGACCTTCGCGTTTTAAAGTTCCCTATATAAAAGCCTAGCAAAACTTGACTTAAACACGTTAAGGATACTGGCTAGAATAAACTTGGATAAGTAAACTCGGGTTGAGTTAAAATATTCACAACATTTAAAAATTAAAACCACTTTATTAAAATTTATTCTAGCAAAGAAAGAAAATAACTATAACAAAGGTAAATACAACTAGGCCAAAATAGATCAAAAATTTTGAAAAATGTCGAAAAAATCAATTTCTCGGTTAAAACGAGGACATATACAAGGAAAAGCCCACTTAACTTCGATAGAAGTCCCCCTACACTTAATATAAACATTGTCCTCAATGTTTAAGCATGTGGAAGTAAACTCCCCTACACTTAGGACATTGTGCACGTTGTATAAACTTGCTAAGGAAGAGACAACTAAAGTGATTCCTATTTTAATATTGAAGAATATAAAATAGTGAATCAAAAGAGTTTAGGATATAATCGGGAAGACGGGAACTCGGAATCACGGGTCGTCAAAAGTCATCAAGAATGAATCTTTGAAAGCTCGAATCCCTACACATGATAAGAAAGAAAACAACAAACACATACTAGGGTCTCCCCTATACTTATTATAAAAAAACAGATAAAGATAGATAGATAATCGGGTTGCCTCCCAAAAAGCGCTTGCTTTTGTTCACCGAGTCACGAGCCTGACTTGTCCCCGAATTAAATGGTCCATGGGGAAGCCTAAAATGTAATACCGGGATCAAAGACCTTATCCTCGTTCCCAGAGGACATCAATGAAGGAGAGGTCGGAGGATAAGTCTTGAAGGGTAGAAAAGTCCTCTCAACATACGAAAAGTATGTGAGGTTGTGATCCACGAGAGGTGGGGTGGGTAAACGAACCATATTGTCATCCCCCAAAGACAATGGATGCTGACCAAGCGGCAAAGCCATAAAGTTATCACTCATAAAATAGTCAATGTCACCTCCCGGGTCAAAACACTCATCCTCGGTAATGGTTTCTAAAGGTTGGGATAAAAGGTGCTCGGGAGGGCGACTTGGGACAATATCTTCATGCAGCAAATTATCAAAAAGAATACCCCCCTCCATGTCATCATCATCAATACCCGGAGGTATTGAGAGAATGTCAATTTCCTCCATAGTTGTATCATTATTCTCAACTGAAGTAATAGACGGAGGTAAAGATTCGAAAATAGGAGCAGAATTCAACGCTTCAATTTTAGCAATAAGAAGATGAACTTTCAGTAATTTGTCGTGAAGAATAACGTATCATCATTAAGATCGACCTCGTCCATTGGCTCCACAAAATTCGTTGCATCACAAACCTCATAAAAGAATTCATCAAGAACAAAATCACTAATTTTACTCGATGTATCACTATCCTTAGACGCATTAGGGATATCAAGAGTAGGAGTAGTAATCTCAGAAGATGGGTTGAGATCATAGATATCATCCTCGTCATCATCATAATAGTAGTATGGACGCACAAGAGGAGGAGTATATTCACTAATATTAGATACTTGCTCTTGTTGATGTCGCTTTTCCTCCTCCAATGCTTCTTTTAGTTGAACAACAGCTTCTTGAAGTTGCAAAATAAGGACGTGTGTTTCGTCATTCGGATTCAAAGAAGGTTGATGATCGAGGGTGTATTGTGGGGGCTCAAAATTATGAAAACCAGAATTATAGCACGGATGTGGTCCATCATAAATCATCGGTTGAAAAGAAGTAGAACACAGATTTGGCTCATAATAATTCATCGACTGACAATAAGAAGTATCGTGAGGGCCCCCACAATTGTTGCAATACGGGTATTGAGAAAAACCCGATGCGTCATGTAGATAGCTATTACCATTGTCATAATTGTAACCCGGTTCTTGCTCGTCACGAGACGGGTATCGAATCGGACACGAAACATGCCAATTAGAATCGCTTCCACAATATATGCAAGAGGGTGGAGTAAGTGCATTAGAAGCAAAGGATGAGTTAATCGAATTGCACGAGGGACAAAATCCAAATTGTGTATTGTCGATATCATTCCCACACTGCTCACATGTACACCATTGACATGTTTGAAAACCATACAATGGTCTTCCACACCCTGCACAAGCAACATACGAATTCATTAAGAACAATAGATAAGCAACAAGAATATTTTTGGTGCAAAACTTGAAAAAAAAGAATTGCTTTTAATGATTTTTTAATTGTTTTTGGGATTTTTGAAAATTTTTATTTTTATGAATTTTGAAAATTTTTGGCAAGGAAAAATAAGGTTCAAAAGTGAACGGATCCCAAAATCCAACGCGTCTCTCACAAAAAACCGTTAATCTTCACGAAAAGAGCCGGCAGCGGTGCCATTTGATTTTATGTTTTTGTATGTGTTCTAAAAGTGTTGTTCGTTCACGATTCTATTCGAATTGATCACGGGTTCAAAGTGGAGCTCAATTGTTTTTGGTTAAGAAAAAGGGAAGTTTGGAAATCTATTTCTACTTAAAAAGTAAATGCAAAAAGTAATAAAAATAAGCCAAAAACAAATAACTAATAATAAAGGAGCAAAACAAATAATAAAACGTAAATTAAAACAAAAAAAATTAATAAAAAAAAATCTAAAAGAGGAAATTAACTTTCGATTTAAAAATAAAATGAACCTAATAAAAAAGGAGAAAATAAAACTATGAGGCTACTTTAAAACTAAACGAGACAAAAGCTAAAGCGGGCGCTAAATAAAAGTCAAAACTTAAATTTTTCGAAAAAATACTAATACTAAAATTCGACGAAAAATATAACTAAAAACACATAACTTTCAAAATAGAAATCGGAAAAACTATCAGATAAAACTAAACGATTACAGAACAATATTAATTAATAAACAAGCAGGCAAGCACACACCTCAAGCACCTAGGCAAGTAGCTCAAATTGGCGGGAATAAATAGGAAGCTAGCAGACATGTAGGAGAATCTATCGGAATGTTTAATGCGAAATGTATCGGAATATCTATCACAATATGAAGTATCACAATATGAAAACCTATCACAATATGAAGTATCACAATATGAAGTATCAGAATATGAAGTATCAAAATATGAAAACCTATCACAATATGAAGTATCACAATATGAAGTATCACAATATGAAAACCTATCACAATATGAAGTATCACAATATGAAGTATCACAATATGGAAAACCTTTCACAATATGGCTGTTGAAAATTGGGCAGCGTTTCGTCGCAATATACCTTAAATCCCGATCGCAATCCACGATGCCAGGGGCAATCACAATCCTCGATCGGAATAAGGAGATATTGTAATGAGTTGTCACAATAAGCTGTCACAATGTAGAAACCCTAATGATATTGTGACGGAAATATCACAGTATTCGGATGGAATAAAAATAAGCATAAACCCGAATAAGTACTTTTCAAAAATTTAACCAAAACAATAATAAGAAGAACAAATTAAGCTACGAATTTAAAAACTTTCAAGATGCCAAATAAGCAAAATTAATAAGATCAACTTTTTTAAAAAGATTAAACTTTTAAAAACACTTAAATGAAAATAAGCTAGACACAAATTAAGCAAAAAGCACAATAAGCTAAGACCATGAATCGAATGAAATTGGTAATAACAAAAAGATAAGAACTTTTATCAAAATAATCATAAAGATGAAAAATTTAAGATTAATCAAACAAGACAATAGCTCTTTAAAACAATAAGAGAAGAATGAGAATGATTATGACAAACTTGAAATTAAAGATGAAGATTAAAGATTCAAATACAAGGTTAAAGTGAAAAGCTTAAAACTTTAAAGAAAAACTAAAGAGAGAAAGTAAAAAACTAGAGAGAGAAAATAAAAACACCTACTCCTACTCCTAAACTAATCTACTCCTAAAATGACTAACACCTCCTAATGACATATTAGGAGGGTTTATATAGGAGGAGGAAAATGTGTTGGAGCTTTCTTCTTTCTTTCTTCTCGTCTCGACTCGATTTAAATTCTTTGTCTTTCTCGACGTCCTCTTGGGATTTGTCGATATAAATTTAACTCGTCTTATAATTTTCTTCATTTAGTAGACTTGAGTTCTTCGACTTCATTAAACTTCCGTCTTTAGACATTTTCCTCGATAAATCTTCAGAATAGGCCTTGGACTTCCGTTCTTTTTGCACTCTTGATCTTTTGACTTCGTCTTTTCTCGATTTCTTAGATAAAAGCCTATGAAAGCCCATGTTTTCTTCCTTTTTCATCTTTCAGTCCTAAAACACAATAAAAACACAAACCACGCATAATTCCGACATTTACGACATAAAATACATGTTTTGGCTTGGTTATTATTATAATTAAGTGGTAAAAGGATGGGTGTTTTCACACCTATCATACATCAAAGAAATCTAAACTTATTAAAACCATTTTATTAAAATTTATTCTAGCAATGAAAAATAACGATAACAAAGGAAAAACTACTAGGCCAAAATAGATTAAAATTTTTGAAAAATGTCGAAAAACTAACGTGAGTTATATGTTGGTTACATGTGTTTTGTGCACTCTTTTCTAAACAATGAAGTGATGTTGATCATATTCAAATATTCAGAATAGCATAGTGATTCATTATAGAAAACATAATACCTAATATAGTCACTCACTTATGTGGTTCGTAATCCAATCGGGGTTGAAAGATCGGCTTCAGTAACAGTCAAACAAACAACAGAAACCTTCTTTTGTTGCAAACTTTTCTCATTGTAGCAGCGTACACTATTCTGCTCACTCGTTCGGTACCATTCCATATATGACATGCTTATCTTCAAATCCTTAAGCTTCTTCATAGGCTCGTAAGCATTCTTCTTTCTTTTAATCATATTTTTTTGTTTGTCCATTTTGTCAATCAAAACATGATCTGACACACCAACCTTTTTAACCTGCAACGCAATTCCTTTCATTAACAAACCCGTGTTGCATTCACCCAGATCAGAAGCACCAACCTTTAAATAAATAAAAATCAATACTTTCCTTCTGATGGGATTTAAAACTTCCTTGCAGATTCAATGTTCCAGCATCAGGTGACATCGTGGTGTCTAAAACTGCCATGGTCGCCTTTTCATCTTCAAGAGCCGTGTAGTGCCATGATTCCATGCTAAAGAGGAAGGTGACAAACACCTTGTATCCTTCCTCTGTTGTAAAACTTCTGCCTCCATCATCCTTCTTAACAACACCCTGGCTCGTTGCTGAATATCAATCAAAAGTGTTTGTTAAAATAAAATGTTGCCTTTGTGAGTCAACACGTCCAACCAAAATCTTTGTAGCCACAGATCGATCTTGTTGATCCATATCTCATCAACAAAAATCAATCCACGATGCTTTAATGGTGCCCTATGTTCATCACCAGACTCTTTAAATCGAGGAACAGATGTCTTTGGAGGAGATTAGTGAATGGGATATGTTTGAGTTCTTTTGGATCCTGGATTCATCAAAACAAACCATATGTCTAAATAAGAAAAAGGGATATGCGTTTAAAAAAGAAGTTAAAAATAATAATCAACAAACGAATCGAAAGATTCAATTGCTAACATATTATAATAAACCCGAATAGGGTATCACATACCCGTATAATAAAACTGAATCTTGAACAACCATAATCAAAGAGTGACTTGTTGTAATTATCAGAAGAGAGGATGGTGTTAGAGATTAGGGTTAGAAAAGAGAAAGATGGAGAAGAATAATGATATTAGGGTTTTTGAGGGAAGCCGTGGCTTTTGTGTGTGTTTCCATACGCTGTGGGGTGGAATAATAAAAAAACTACTTTTTTATCTATTTTTTATAGGTGCGTTTTCATAACGCCGCTTTTTTAAAACCGTGTTTTCAAACAACGAATGTCGGAAATTTTTGAGATTTTTTAGGAAAAAATCAAATCCTATTGGTCTAGAGGTGCCATGTCACATATGACTGGGATTAGGGGTGTGGTATCAAGTCATAGTTATACCTATAATATATATATATATATATATATATATATATATATATATATATATATATATATATATATATATATATATATATATATATATATATATATATATATATATATATATATATATATATATATATATATATATATATATATATATATATATATATATATATATATATATATATATATATAGAGAGAGAGAGTGAGGTTATTCTAAAACATATCTTATAATAAAATAAATAGGGTGAAATCTTAGCCTTTGGATCAATACTATCAAAATTGATAAAAAATTAAAGAAAAAAATGGTGTCTTTTATGAACTATCAAACTTTACGGTATCTTTTCTAAAATCTAAATTTGTTTTACATAAAACTCATCCCTGTCATTAATTTAACACTCTGGATCTCACTTTCCCTCTCTAAAAATACTTTATCTCACTAAAGCTTCACACACATCTTAATATCGCGATCTATTCATCTTTTCAACATAAAATACAATCGAATAATCTTTTTATCATCGCATCACGATCGATTATCACGATCCAGTAATATTTTTATCGTCGCATCCCGATCGCTTATCACGATCGATACCCACAACATCGTAAGTTTATTTGTAACCTATATCTTGTTACTTAATCGATTTACTAATTTTGATTTCAAGAATCTAGCTTTATTTGATCTCTTACGATTTGAAGTTTTTATATTTAAGAAAGTTGCATACAAGGTGTTTGCTAAAATGTCTCAACTAGACTTTACAAATGTGTTTTGGTAAAATTATAACTGTAATGTAGTATGATTTTGTGTGATGTACTAGAAAGTGATCAGAGATGCAGTAGGATTGTGTGTGGTAGAGTGGAACATGTACTAAGATGCATTATAGTTATTTCTACTGCATTACAGTTCAAATTTTAATGCACTGTAATTCAGTAGGTCACTTGCATTGTTCTTTCTACTATATTACAATTTAATTTTAATGCACTGTAATGCAGTAGGTTACTTGCATTGTTCTTTCTACTGCATTACAGTTTAAATTTTAATGCACTGTAATGCAGTAGGTTACTTGCATTGTTCTTTCTACTGCATTATAGTTTAATTTTAATACATTGTAATGCGGTAGGTTACTTCCATTGTTCATATGCATGATTTACTGCATTATAACTTTATTTCTACTACATTAAAGTTTAAATTTTAATGCATCGTAATGCAGTATGTTACATGGGTTGTTCATATGCATGATTTACTACATTACAGTCTTGTTTCTACTGCATTATAGTTTAAATTTTAATGCATTGTAGTGCAGTAGGTTACTTGCAATGTTCTTTCTACTGCATTAAAATTTAATTTTAAGGCATTGTAATGGAATAGGTTACTTACATTCTTCATATGCATGATTTACTACATTAAAAATTTATTTCTACTACATTAAGGTTTAAATTCGAAACACAGTAGGTTACTCGTGTTATTCATATGCATTATTTACTACATTACAGCTTTATTTCTACTACATTACAACTTTATTTCAACTGTATGATAGTTTTAAATTCTAATGCATCACATAATATATATTAATACTGTCATATATAATTCTTGAACTATTCTACAGGTAAAAAGGCACAGGAAAAATAACCCAAGGGACAAAGGAAGATGCATTTAACAAGCTGCAAAAAACGATAAGAGACAAAGCAGGTGACAATGCAAGGTGCATTTAACAAGCCACAAATACTAGATTGCATCCTCTAATACCAATGATACACTCCAATTCAAAGACAGTGTGGCACAAAGAAGCATAGAACGCGTAACAAGGGTTATTGGAGGATACTCGTGGATCATTTGAAAATATTGTTTAAATTTTATTTGATTTAATACTTTGGAATACTTAATGTCTACACAATATTGTACATTTTGATGATGACAGTGTTTGTTCGTACTCATATTTTATAATCAACTACATTTTGTCTTTCATTCTACTGCATTATAGTTATATTCTGTTGCACTACATTAATATTCTACTGCATTGCAGTCATACATTAAGCATCACAATATATTTTGTTAATGCATTAAAGTTATAATGTAAGTACATCTCAGTTTAAAAAAGTTAATGCATTAAAATGTATCCTAATGCATTACACTTAAAATTAGTACATCTCACTTCAAATTCTATTACCCGAGTGTATAACAGTAAAAAATAAAATAAAAAGTAGAAAAGACTATTCATTTTCGGCGTTGTAGATTCTTTTAAACGAGCACTCTTTGGCAAATCTTTTTTCTTTTCTTGGATTTCTTTGATGTTGGTAATAATTTGAAGTCTTGGAATTGTGACATCCTTTCTCTCCACAAACGAACAAACGAACAAGCCATTCTCTTCGATAGTCCTTCAGCTCTTGGTCTAAACCTTGAAAAGTATCTAGAACGTTTAGTAGTAATAACGATGTAATGCGGTAAAAATAACGTTTAGTGTTAATCCTACTCAATCACAGTTATAGTTTTACCAAATCACATGCATAGTATTAGTTTACTCTATCATAATATGAATTCTACTCAATCATAGTGTTAATTCTACTCAATCACAGTTATAATTTTACCAAATCACATGCATAGTATTAGTTTACTCCATCATAATATGAATTATACTCAATCATAGTGTTAATCCTACTCAATCACAGTTATAACTTACCAAATCACATGCATAGTATTACTTTACTCCATCAAATCATAGTGTTAATCCTACTCAACCACAGTTATAATTTTACCAAATCACATGCGTAGTATTACTTTACTTCATCATAATATGAATTCTACTCAATCATAGTGTTAATCCTACTCAATCACAGTTATAGTGTTACCAAATCACATGCATAGTATTACTTTACTCCATCATAATATGAGTTCTACTCAATCATAGTGTTAATCATACTCAATCACAGTTATAGTTTTACCAAATCACATGCATAGTATTAGTTTACTCCATCATAATATGAATTCTACTCAATCATAGTGTTAATCTTACTCAATCACAGTTATAATTTTACCAAATCACATGCATAGTATTACTTTACTCCATCATAATATGAATTCTACTCAATCATAGTGTTAATCCTACTCAATCACAGTTATAATTTTACCAAATCACATGCATAGTATTACTTTACTCCATCATAATATGAATTCTACTCAATCATAGTGTTAATCCTACTCAATCACAGTTATAGTTTTACCAAATCACATGCATAGTATTAGTTTACTCCATCATAATATGAATTATACTCAATCATAGTGTTAATCCTACTCAATCACAGTTATAATTTTACCAAATCACATGCATAGTATTAGTTTACTCCATCATAATATGAATTCTACTCAATCATAGTGTTAATCCTACTCAATCACAGTTATAATTTTACCAAATCACATGCATAGTATTAGTTTACTCCATCATAATATGAATTCTACTCAATCATAGTGTTAATCCTACTCAATCATAGTTATAATTTTACCAAATCACATGCATAGTATTAGTTTACTCCATCATAATATGAATTCTACTCAATCATAGTGTTAATCCTACTCAATCACAGTATTAATTTTACCAAATCACATGCATAGTATTAGTTTACTCCATCATAATATGAATTCTACTCAATCGCAGTGTTAATCCTACTCAATCATAGTTATAATTTTACCAAATCACATGCATAGTATTAGTTTACTCCATCATAATATGAATTCTACTCAATCATAGTGTTAATCCCACTCCATTACAGATCTAATTTTACCAAATCACATGAAAAATCAATCACTTTTACTTATTTCTAAACAAAATGCAAATACTAATATACCATAACTCATTCATATGAACATCAACAAAGATCAATGAGCATCATGGTTCAACTTCTACCAAATCACATGCATATAATCACTTTTATTCATTTATATAAAACAATAAATACCAATAAAACCTAACTCATGCATACGAACATCAACAAATATCCTACAACATCACAGTGCAATTTCTACCAAATCACATACATATTCAGTCACTTTTACTTAGTTTCGATAAAATAAAAAACACTAATAAATCGTAACTCATTCATATGAACAATAGCAAATATCTTACCACATCACAGTGTAATTTCTACCATATCACAGGCATATTTTATCACTTTTACAAATAACTTTTATTGCATTACTGTTACGTTCTACTACATTACTTTATATCCTTCAACATCATAAATCAAATTCTACCAAATCACATGCATACTCATTCACTTTTATTCATTTTTTGACAAACAACAAACACTAAAAAAACAACTTATGCATATGAACATCACCAAAAGACCCTAGAGCATCACAGTACAACTTCTACCAAATCACTTTTACCAAATCACAATACATCCTACAACAACATAAATCAAATTCTACCAAATTACATGAAGATATTACAACAAACACCTTGTGTGCATGTTTTATATACACTTTCATTTGCCTTTTTTCTCAAACACACACTAAGTCGCCATATTAAATCAAATTACATGCGTATGAACAGTAGCAAAGATCCTACAATATAATAGTGCAATTTCTACCAAATGACAAGCATACTTTATCACTTTTACTCAATTTTAGAAACATGTCAAACACAATTATGGCCTAACTCATGCCTGTAAATATCAACATACATCCTACAACATCATAAATAAAATTCTACCAAATCACATGCATACTCATTAACTTTTATTCATTTTTTGATAAACAACAAACACTAAAAAAACAACTTATGCATATGAACATCACCAAAAGACCCTATAACATCACTGTACAACTTCTACCAAATCAATTTTACCAAATCACAATACATCCTACAACATCATAAATCAGATTCTACCAAATTCCATGTAGACATTACAACAAACACCTTGTGTGCATGTTTTATATACACTATCATTTGCCTTTTTTCTCAAACACACACTGAATCACCATATTAAATTAAATTACCTGCGTATGAACAGTAGCAAAGATCCTACAACATAATAGTGCAGTTTCTACCAAATCACATGCATACTTTATCACTTTTACTCAATTTCATAAACATGTCAAACACAATTATAGCCTAACTCATGCCTGTGAACATCAACATACATCCTACAACTTCATAAATAAAATTCTACCAAATCACATGCATACTCATTCACTTTTATTCATTTTTTGACAAACAACAAACACTAAAAAACAACTTATGCATATGAACATCACCAAAAGACCCTAGAGCATCACAGTACAACTTCTACCAAATCACTTTTACCAAATCACAATACATCCTACAACATCATAAATCAAATTCTACCAAATTACATGTAGACATTACAACAAACACCTTGTGTGCATGTTTTATATACACTTTCATTTGCCTTTTTTCTCAAACACACACTGAATCACCATATTAAATCAACTAAAGGATGAACTAGTTATAGGAAAAAAAATACAAGATCAAGATCTTACTATGATTATTCGTAAAGGATGAACTATTTGTTGATGATGAAATCTAGTTAGTGGATGACGAACACTTATAATTCGTTGATGATGAACAATCAAGCGATATATCAAAAATCGATCTATAGTATCGATGGAATTAGAGGATAATAAGGTCGATAATGGTGGAGAGTAAGGTGGAGAAGATGATGGTGACTGTGGTTACAGTTATGGTGGTGTCGGCTGTTATGGTTATGAGGGTGACGGTGGTTGCAGTTATGGCGGTTAGAATTAGGGTGAATAACGACTGGTTATTGTTTACGAGAGAAAAAAAAGAGTATTTTTAGATTTCAATAAAGTTTCTAAAACTGCCCCTAAAGTTTCTAAAATTACAAACATACACCATTTGTTTTTTTAGAAAAAGGGGGGACACATGGCAGCCTGTGGTTCCACCTCATTTATTTTATTATAAATATTGTTTTATTTTACCTCAACTCTCTCTCTCTCTCTCTCTCTCTCTCTCTCTCTCTCTCTCTCTCTCTCTCTCTCTATATATATCTATATATATATATATATATATATATATATATATATATATATATATATATATATATATATATATATATATATATATATATATATATATATATATATATATATATATATATTGGACAGAACTGTTATTGGGTTGTTTTGCTTATCTGTGTTGTTGTTTAGTGCGACCTAGACATGGGAGTCTCGGTAGGCCCGGGTACACACGAATATTATGCTAGATTACGTTTGTTAATTTAATTAATATAAATACATGTTATAATTAAATTAACCATGGAATTTAGGTTTTAATTAATTAACATAATTAACCATGAATTTAACCTAAGTATTTTATATGAACATGATTAAATTAAAACCATACTTTAATTTAATTATATTATTACAAGCTAAGGTAAAGTTTTATTAAACAAAATCATGTCATTTTATTAATTAATAATCCTTAATAAAACCATGCATTATATTATTAATTAATAATCATTGTTTTAGACTAAAGTATTTATTTAATAAACTTTACTATATAATCATGACTTATATTTTATGTTTATAAAAAATAGCTTATATTTTATATACTAGTTAATCAAGCTTATTTTTATATATTGAAACTTTCTATTTTTGGAAACTTACTATTTTTGGAAACTTTTCTATTTTTTGAAACCTGCTATTTTTAGAATATTACTTATTATGATACAACAAGTATATTAAAACATAAAAACATGAAATAAATTAATCAGAATACATGAAACATTAAGAAAGCACATGATTTAACATGAATCAGTAACATAAGTTAAGAACACTTAAAACAAGACAAGAACAAGTAAAACAAATTAACAAACATCAAATAAAGTAATAATCAGTTAAGTATAAGTTAATCAAAAAACTCATTCATGTCCTTTTTATTATATAGCTAACGTGAAATCGGAGTAATTCATCCGCATTCGTTTTCATCCTCATTACTGGACACAAGGTACGGATATTCCGTCCTTCAGTAAGGACATTCCTTTCCTTCATATAGGATTCCCCGTTTGCAGCCATCTGTTTTCCCTAGTAATTTAAGTGTCTTAAACACATTCAGTATATATGTTATGTTTATTTTAGATTGCCTGAGCTATATACATGCATGCCAGTTTCACCTAGTTATGGGGTTTCCATAACCATAGCACTAGAGGCACCGGTGATATGACTCTTCTTCGGTGAGTGTGATTGCTAGCAACGTCCCTTTACAGTTTTTGGCCTTTGTTATTATTATCATGTGGGGCGAATGGGTGCATCCTAGGACAAGTTAGTAAGATTTCATGGTAACTGCGGTGTGTGCCTTGCATCCGTTACAAGAGTTGATCCCTCCACTCATATTGTCATAATTAGAGGCAGACCCTCTAATTACATGATGAGATCACCCCTCTAAGTATTCATGCACGTTGATGTAACAAGATCTATATGGGCTCCGGGTATATTTAAAATATAATTTTCAGTATAAACTAAACATAAGTCTTTTCAGAAATATAAAACCAGTCTTATAAGCTTAAACCACGTTTTCTAGGACTTACATTATTCCGCTGCACTATCATTTCATACTTCCAGTTCATACTTTGCTTATATTTAGGCTATTCATTTCATTTTTATATATCCGTTCACTGAGCATATTGCCCAGCCGTATATTTTCCTTTGCATGTCCTAAAATGGCAAGTACCCAAAGACAGACTTGAGCATTTGGAGCACGTGCATAGGATGGAAGCTGCCATAGACTTCTTCTCCTTTTTCCTCATACACTTATGCTTGATTGGACACTTATTTTGTCCTTCCTATTTCATTCATTTTATTTATGTTTTAGGCTTATGTATGGGAACCGATGTTTGATTCCGGTTTTCCCTTTATGGTCATTTATGCTTTAGGACATTACCTTGCATGCTTTGATGACACTGTGACAATCCGTCAATTTATGGTCGATATTTTATTCTCAATATTTATTTGAAAACATTATTTTAATGTTATAATATGAACTCACTTATTTTTGGGAAGAAATTTGGATTTACGTCTTGAAGTAGCATCGACTACGTCTAAACCGGAAGATTCAACGTTACGTGCTTACGTTTACATACACCATTTTGGTGACAGTCTGACATTTCAGGAAATAAATTTATCCGTGAATATTAATTTGGGATTTTAATTTTTAGTTGGTTCATAAACTCACAAATTTACGAGAAGAGATTAGGACTTACGATTTTAATTTAACGTCCTTTACGACTAAACCGGAAACCTTAGGATTACGTATTTACGTTTTCGAACTCCGTTTTTGATGAGACAATTTTTATTAGATTCGTTTTGTGCCGTTGATTCATAATTTATAAAAACGTTTTTCGTAAATCGACCCGAGGGCACGCAAATCGAGGAAACTAGAATCGAGGAGTACCCGTAAATAAATGGGGATGAGACAAGTGGGACACTTGTCCCACCCCCACTCCAAAACCGGCCTAACTAAGCAACACCACCCCATTTTGTGTCAAGTTGTAAGCTAAGTGAATACTTGTCACTTAAGCTTACAAAGTAAGAAAACCATACACCAAAACAAGCAACTAAACTACTTCTTCCCATTTACAACATGCAAACTACTAAAAATCCTCTCTTTCTCTCTTGCTTGTGCCGTCCCATCTCACCCTCAAAACACCATCAGCATACAAATTTTTACCACAAACATATGTTATAACTTACATATGTTAATCTCCATTCAAAAAGAGGAAGATTGGTGCAAGTTTTAACATCCAAGGAGGAGTTTCTATGGAGCATTAGGGCTGATTTTTCACAAGGTGTTCATGAAGAATGGTGGTCTTGAAGATGGTCTTGGTGCATCACAAGTTTCTCCATCAAAATCCATGTTTTGATCACAACCTACATCATCATGGTGGTATAAAGATTGTTCTCCTCATCCTCTTATTATTTTTTATTATGTAATCTTGTATTTCTTTCACTTATGTATATGTATATGATGATGAATGATGATTAAAAATATTATGTGGGGATTTGGTGTTGATAAACATGCTTAAAAAGATGAAAAATTATAAGAAACAAGGTTAAAATCTTGCTTAATTTAGATGGCTGTATAAAACAGTAAAGAATCATATGGTAAACTGGTAAAATGACTTGAATAAATTGATATACAGTAAGATATGGGTCTTGTACACATGTGAGAGTTGGCCATGAAATGGAATCATTATAATGAGTGAGATATGATCAAAACAAGTTTAAAGTACAAATCTGAGTTCACTGTTTTGGACGATTTTTAGAAAATACTTAGAGGATGTTTCAACAGTAGCTACAGAAGAGTTAAATGGATCACATATCATGTAGTTTATGTGATAAAAATTTGAGCTTCTATCTCCATATAGAACTCTAGATATGGCAGTTTTGGTGAATATGAAAATAAAAATCAGATTTTGAGAATTAATGTTTATTATTATTATATAAGCATTCAAAATTATATTGTATAAAATGTAAAATAAAAACCCACTAACTTATGGATTTTATTTATATAAATATGTAAAAGGTTAAACAAGTGTATAAATTATAAAAATGGTAGTGGAATAACACTTATAAGTAATAAAAATTATAAACTTGATTTTTACGACTTTTTCGGCTATTACCGTAAAATTAACGTTTTTCGCCAAATAAAACTTATACGGTTTGACCTGTCTAATGTAAACTTTTATAAACTCATATACTGATATATAAACATATATAACAAGTAAAAACCGATAAAACCCCAACTATATAACATACGGACATTAACGGACTAATTTAACATTATTGGACTAATAATACAACAAAATGGGCTAAAACACTAATAAACTTATTTATTGGGCTTAACCCATTTGGGCCCAACATGTAAAGTGTAAATACTGATAATACAAGTATAAAGTGGAATAAGACAAGTTAAAGAGCTTATAATATGTTTATTGAACCTAAAACACGTAAATAGGTAAAACTAGTAAACTAGTATAAAAGTTATCGACACATAACACTAAAATGAGTAAATGAGAATATGTAAACCCACTTGATCATCATATATATAATCATCATATGTATACATAATTGTTATTTTTATAAAGTCATTGGACAAGAGTCTAAGACGAGTATTATTTGTCTAGGTTTCCGTGATTGAAGCACGTACCGTACGTCCGAATTGCCGATAACTCGCCTTCCCACATCAACGTGAGTTCATAGCCTCGCACTCTTTTAAATGTTTTTATGAAATGTTTTATAAACCCGCGAGGGAGATAACATGTTAGTTTTTATAAAATAGGACACCATTTGTCCCGATTGTTTGTTTATTGATTTGGACCCGAATGATTGTATGACCCGATTATGACCCGATAAATGATTAAAGGACCCGATAGATGAAATCAATGGGATTATTAAAGTTAGGTTATGTCACTAAAAGTCCCATTAGCATGAATTGTGAACTACCGGGATTTGGTAGACGCTTATGCATATAATAGTACTATTTGGGGACGATCACCCCAGTTCGCGCCTTGACGGTTGATCCCCGTCGTGCCACATTGATTGGTAAGCGAATTTATGTATGAGAAGATTTCCATAGCGTGACCTTTGTGACGACACGCTAACTTAGATGGGCAAACTTGGTATCGGGTTAGCTACCCGTTGTTGTGATAGTAAGGTAACAATGTCATGCGGCTTATAATAATCCAAATTAACGAAATACTGCTATACGCTCCGAATTACGATGTATATTATAAAATAGGACACCATTTGTCCCGATTGTTTGTTTATTGATTTGGACCCGAATGATTGTATGACCCGATTGTATGACCCGATAAATGATTAAAGGACCCGATAGATGAAATCAAATGGATTATTAAAGTTAGGTTATGTCACTAAAAGTCCCATTAGCATGAATTGTGAACTACTGGGATTTGGTAGACGCTTATGCATATAATAGTACTATTTGGGGACGATCACCCCAGTTCGCGCCTTGACGGTTGATCCCTGTCGTGCCACATTGATTGGTAAGCGAATTTATGTATGAGAAGATTTCCAAAGCGTGACCTTTGTGACGACACGCTAACTTAGATGGGCAAATTTGGTATCGGGTTAGCTACCCGTTGTTGTGATAGTAAGGTAACAATGTCATGCGGCTTATAATAATCCAAATTAACGAAATACTGCTATACGCTTCGAATTACGACGTATTGCCTGACTAGCAATAGAGGGTCATACTATTGATATTATGTTCGTGTTTTGGTTTTCATAACCATATTCATATAACGGTATTTATTTTCATACAACGTCATAAGACGTATTGTATGATGTTTTTACGATATTGGCTCGTATAATGATTTTTAAGGCAAATGCCTATATTATGATTTTGATGAAGATTTGTATAAAATGACTTTGGCTATTTTATGGCCTATTAAAATGATTTGTACAAAATGATTTTCAGAAATAATTTTATACTGATATTATATTGATGGATTTTATTAAACTCTATGAATTCACACGGCGTTATCGCTGACCTTTTCTTTTAACATGTTTTACCTTAGGTACTTGAAGGTAATTCTCAGGAAGACAACAAGAATTCATGGCCCGCACTTAAACAATAATTTCCATTCGAATGCTTTGTAAAACATGTATGAAATAATATGACTTGGTACCTATGTAACTTTGATATTTATGAATGGAAATGCTTTATTATTAAACGACGCGATTTTTATGCGTTGTCTATGATGTGAGTAATGTGCTATCCCGTAACACCAACTAGTCTTCCGCTGTATTGAGTTGTATAAATTTGGGGGTGTTACAGTTTGGTATCAGAGCTCTCGTTATAGAGAACGAAATATTTTTAAAACCAAGGTTTTGAATAAAACATTTCAATCTTTTAACTATAAACATTTTTCACAAAATGTCTAAAAATCTTTTGACTATAACGGTGCCGAAGAATTCCCGAGTTACCGACAAGGCCAGACTGAGAAGTGTTATTTTAATATATATATAACTTGGATTATATATATATATATATGATGTAATTTTATTACATGATTGTTTGATGATTATTTGGATATTTATACGAGGTATTTATATGACGTAGATTGTCACAAGGAACCCTAACTCCCCTAGTAAATCAATCGAAGCTATTCTCGTAGGAATTCTAGCTATCCTAGATCTAAACCAAGTTGTGGATATTTATGATCCCAACAAATGGTTGATATTCGTAGAAATGTAGATATTAGTTGATTGTGAAATTGAAAGAAGAATTGGCGAGATTAAAACTGATATCGATGTCATGACGATCTTTCCTTATAGAGTGAAGTTTGACAAAACGTTACCACCTAGAAAGATGTCATCTGATTCGTTGTCGTCCAATTCTTAAATTGAAATTAAAAGGGTGAATGTTGCACTTGAGGCTGTCATTGGAACCATTACCCAAAAGCCTCATGCCACTAGTACCTTTCCGAGAAATCTGATTGAATATGTGAGTCATCTCATGCTAGTGACTCATTTGATAATTGTTGTTGTAAGAGCTATAGGATTGGAATTAAGTGTTGATCATATTGAGATTTTATTGCCCTATTAAGGTCTAAAAATAAAGTTGAAGTATTGGAGAATGAGGTAGGATATCAAATTGAGTATAAAATTGGTTGAAACTTGAATAAAGTAAAATTTAAATTGTGTGGAATAAGAAATTGTTAAGAGGAAGTCGTTAAGCCCTGTGATTGAATTATAAGGTTTTAATTGATTGTTGATTCGTATTAAGGGTTGTTCCTAGGCCATTGTCCACTAATGAGGATGCCTAGTGTCCAATAAATAAATTGAAGAAATCTTTTTCTGAATTGGGACCGATGGATCTTCCGGGACAGGTGGGACACCTAATGACTCTTATAGGTTAGTATTCTTTGTGGTATCTTTAAAAATCCCTAACTTAACTGAGATATCAGTTGGTAGGATGAGTTCTGAGAATTGTATGACATAGTGACACGTAATGTGTTATGGTACAATTTTGACTTGTTTGTGATTAATGAAAAGACTACCTTTGATTGCTAAAATCTACATGTATCGATGTTATCTATCTTTTCTTGCTTCTTCCTAATGCTCGCATTAGTGATGCAACCGTTGAACAAGTACTCATCTCGAATTGAGTTACGTTGTGGGTTATTCTTTTTGAGTGCCATCGAGGTCATGAACCTCAAGATTATTTGGCTAAGCTCATTTCCTATTAGATTGTAGTTAGTTCTTGGTGAACAACTTTTCATCACTCTTTTGCAGATCACTCATTGTTTTTATAAATTAAAACAGTATCCCTTGAGAAAAATTGGGTTTTCATCACCATATGGATTATTTAAAGTGAGACTTATAAATAATCGTTATCGAAATATAGTTGTTTATGAAACACTTTAGAAAACTTAATTGTTTTCATAACAAAGAAAATCTTTGTAAATTTATTTTTGATTCTTATTTAAGAATTAAGCATGAAAATGTTGTTATTATAAACATGATGATAAAATTTTGACGAACTGAGTATTGCATCGTTAATCTTGAAATTGTATATAGTTGCGCGCCTACATACAATTTGGAATGGACCATGCAAGACTGATTAGTAGTCACCATAAAACTGATTAATAAACACTAAATTTTCTTTGAAGATTGTGAAAGATTAAAATGTATGAGACCTGCAAGAAGTGCAAAATAGGGACATAATGTTAGAGACATCTACATATGTGCCCGTTCCATCTATTCTTCTGAGACGAATTTACTCATCTGTGGAAATTGTCTTATTTGACAATTGACAATTCTTTCTTGTCCAATTCTCCCGTAGTTAGATTCTTAGGAAAAGTATCTGATTACCGAGTGTTGATGCCCGACTGGATGTATTGACGTTCTTATCATTTCTTATAATTTGATTTCATTTGAATGACCTGGGTAACGATCTGAGGAGCTTTCGAATGCGTACTCAAATTATGAAAACATGGGATATACTCATATTCGTAAATGTTTTCGTCTGTGTCTGATTTGAAATTCTACCGCGTATGTTATGCGTTAACCTTACTCTTTTAATAGTAATTATGTCTCCTAATATCCTTGAATTTGTGAAGGATTATGAGTTATTATTAGTCTTTTGAGAAGTTCACCTCTTATCGACGACAATAAAACTGGGAAGTTGATAGTGCCAGTAGAATGGTTTGATTGATTATGACATGACGACATTGTCTTAATTGATGGGAATTCGAATAGAATCCCCCTAAATGATAAGATGCTGATTATCAAAAGTGATCTAAATAATTCTTGGTGGATGACGATATCCTGTATTTAGACTTGAAATTATACCATGAATGGTTGTGAATTAGTCATAGATACTATAATCTAAGAAGAACCTAAGATAAATGTATTAAAAGATGTTCCTGCTATTTGAAATTTTAGAAGGTATTTGTGGGTGAATTACCTAGACTTTTGCCATTAAGGCAGATTGAAATTGGTATTGATTATATTCCCGGTGCTACACCTGTGGCTTGTGCACTGTACGTCAGCACCATCTAAATTAAAGGAATTACCGTACAACTGAGATAGTTGTCGGAGAAAGATTTTATTCTACCAAGCTCGTCATTATGGAGAGCTATGGTATTATCATTCCTTACATTTATAGACTACTGTGAACTGAGTAAATTGACAATCGAAAACGATATCTATAACTCGAAATGGAAGATTTGTTCGATCATTTACAAGGTTCTAGCGTATGTTTTAAAGATTTGATCCACGGCATGGTTATCATCAACTTCGCATCTGCGAAAAAGATTATGTATTCCAATCACTACATCCGGTACTTGTAATGAACATTATGAGTTTCACGTGATGTCGTTTGGATTGACTAATACACACGTAGCATTCATAAATTTGGTGAATCACGTGTGTAGGCTGTAATTTGATAAATTCATGCTTGTGATCATTAAGGACCATTTGTTTGTTTATAAGAATAAGAATGAGTTAATAATTATTTATAGATTGCTCTGAATTGACCGAACAATAAAAACCTGTACCTTGAATAATTAACATGTGATTTAAGACTTAATCCTTTACATAAAGTGACCGTTTGATTAATGATGGTAAGATATATATATATATATATATATATATATATATATATATATATATATATATATATATATATATATATATATATATATATATATATATATTGACTCTTCAAAATCTAAGAGCCCTTTTAAGACTTTGGATTATTACTAAAAAGAAAGTGCAAATATGTTTTGACAAATATTTTAACAAAGGATTTTTAAGGGATTATTCCCTTATACCCAGAACATTTAACTAAACTTCTGTTTAGGGGTAAATGTTTTTGCATACCTTAAGACAACCTAAGAAGGATTGAGGAAAACATTTAAACCATGACTTAAAATTTGAAATGACAATTTTTGCTTTTCAACTAAGAAAATTTTGACCAAAAATATAAGCAAAGATTTTTCGAACATTTACGAATCCTATTAACTATTTTTGATAAATCAACAAAAATCGTGTTAATTAAATTAAAAATTAATTTGAACATTTTCATATAATTAGTCGAACTAAGAAATTTAAAATTCTTACATTTACGTTTCATAAAAATTTAATAATTATTATTTAATTAATTGTAATAATTATCGACGCTTTAAACGCCAGATTGAGTAAAACGAATAAAAAAATAGTGGAGACGAGACTAGAACTTAGAAAATATAAAGAAAGAAATTTTGAATAAATACGGACATGATAATTATATCATCAGGAAAGGATAAAGAATCAATTACGATGTATTTCTTAAATGTGCAAAATGAATTGCCGAACAATTTAAAATATAGCCGATGCTTATAAAAAGGGTAATATAGATAATAAAAAAAGGGGTTCGCAGCTAATGTGAGCCATTAGAATTGAGAAGCCAATAGCGTTATATGTTTTAAAGGCCACATGTGGTTGCCTAAATATTGTGAGATATAGTTATGTTGGAATTTGTAAGTATAAGTATTCTATTTATGTCATTTATGACTAAAAGTATCTTTGTCTGAAGAAGTTGTACTAATGGCAGATTATGAAGGCAGACATCGCCTCATACATTAGTAAACGTCTAGCTATTGCTAAGGTCATCATCTGAATTTGATTCACATCTAATGTGAATCATTAGAATTGAGAAGCCAATAGCGTTAAATGTTTTAAAGGCCACTTGTGGTTGCCTAAATATTGTGAGATATAGTTATGTTGGAATTTGTATGTATAAGTATTCTATTTATGTCATTTATGACTAAAAGTATCTTTGTCTGAAGAAGTTGTACTAATGGCAGATTATGAAGGCAGACATCGCCTCATACATTAGTAAACGTCTAGCTATTGCTAAGGTCATCATCTGAATTTGATTCGATTTGGGTCATCGTCGACAGACTGGCCAAATCTGCTAATATCATTCCCGTTAATGATAAATGCAAAAGAGTTATGTAAACATGGTGTGCCTGTATCGAACATCTTTATCAAGATCCTCGCTTCGCATCGAATTTCTAGAGATTTGCTCAGAAATCATTGAGAACGAACCTTGATGGGAGTACTATGTACCACCCCAATCGAAGGGACGGGGTAAAGTAACGATACAAAGTAATATAAGTGCTGTTCTATGTTTGAATGAATGACCTTTGGTAATAGACCGTATAATCACTTTCCTTAGGAAAGATTATCATTGATAATTATCGTGTTAGGATCGAGATCGAATCTTGTTAAGATTTATATATTAGAGCATCTGTAAGCAGGAGTTGAGATGAAGACACCCGACATACACCCACTGTGAGTTGGACATGTCTTTTAGGTATAAGGTTTCCTATGATGGCGAACCTAACCTCACAAAATATTCGACCCGCGAGACCTAAAATGATTGTTGGAATTAGGATTTGATTATTGACTGCCGATAGTGGGCAGGAGGTTGTGTGAATATGAAATGTAGATCTTGAAGTGCCAGATGGGTAGGGAAGTTATGCCAAAAAATTTAACCTTGGAAAAAAATGAATTAATGATCTGACAAATCATGGGATATAAGTCCCCATTGTATGGGACCATTGAGATGATGTAAAAGTTGGTTTGAAGGGCATATAAGCTGGATCTACCCAAGGACTTCAAGAGCTGCGTGAATTATGTTTCGTATATCGAACTTGATAAAATATCTATCAAGTGATAATCTTATTGTTTCTTAATAAAGTTTAGATCGGCGAAAAGTTGCATTCATCAAAAACCCGTGAAAATCATGGATAGAGAAAGTAAGTCAACATTAAGCCTGATCTTATTCCCGTAGTTATGTTTGATGAAACTCGCGTATTATAATGGATTACACTTGTGAGAAAAGACCGAAGGTGGAAGAAATACCCACATGGCTTTAACTCTATAAGAAGCGAGTAGTAAGATGATCTTTGAGGACAAAGATCCTATTTAGGGGTAAATGCTGTGACAATCCGTCAATTTATGGTCGATATATTATTCTCAATATTTATTTGAAAACATTATTTTAATGTTATAATATGAACTCACTTATTTTTGGGAAGAAATTTGGATTTACGTCTTGAAGTAGCATCGACTACGTCTAAACCGGAAGATTCAACGTTACGTGCTTACGTTTACATACACCGTTTTGGTGACAGTCCGACATTTCAGGAAATAAATTTATCCGTGAATATTAATTTGGGATTTTAATTTTTAGTTGGTTCATAAACTCACAAATTTACGAGAAGAGATTAGGACTTACGATTTTAATTTAACGTCCTTTACGACTAAACCGGAAACCTTAGGATTACGTATTTACGTTTTTGAACTCCGTTTTTGATGAGACAATTTTTATTAGATTCGTTTTGTGCCGTTGATTCATAATTTATAAAAACGTTTTTCGTAAATCGACCCGAGGGCACGCAAATCGACGAAACTAGAATCAAGGAGTACCCGTAAATAAATGGGGATGAGACAAGTGGGACACTTGTCCCACCCCCACTCCAAAACCGGCCTAACTAAGCAACACCACCCCATTTTGTGTCAAGTTGTAAGCTAAGTGAACACTTGTCACTTAAGCTTACAAAGTAAGCAAACCATACACCAAAACAAGCAACTAAACTACTTCTTCCCATTTACAACATGCAAACTACTAAAAATCCTCTCTTTCTCTCTTGCTTGTGCCGTCCCATCTCACACTCAAAACACCACCATCATACAAATTTTTACCACAAACATATGTTATAACTTACATATGTTAATCTCCATTCAAAAAGAGGAAGATTGGTGCAAGTTTTAACATCCAAGGAGGAGTTTCTATGGATCATTAGGGCTGATTTTCCACAAGGTGTTCATGAAGAATGGTGGTCTTGAAGATGGTCTTGGTGCATCACAAGTTTCTCCATCAAAATCCATGTTTTGATCACAACCTACATCATCATGGTGGTATAAAGATTGTTCTCCTCATCCTCTTGTTATTTTTGATTATGTAATATTGTATTTCTTTCACTTATGTATATGTATATGATGATGAAAGTTGATTAAAAATATTGTGTGGGGTTTTGGTGTTGATAAACATGCTTAAAAAGATGAAAAACTATAAGAAACAAGGTTAAAATCTTGCTTAATTTAGATGGCTGTATAAAACAGTAAAGAATCATATGTTAAACTGGTAAAATGACTTGAATAAATTGATATACAGTAAGCTATGGGTCTTGTACACATGTGAGAGTTGGCCATGCAATGGAATCATTGTAATGAGTGAGATATGATCAAAACAAGTTTAAAGTACAAATCTGAGTTCACTGTTTTGGACGATTTTTAGAAAATACTTAGAGGATGTTTCAACAGTAGCTACAGAAGAGTTAAATGGAGCACATATCATGTAGTTTATGTGATAATAATTTGAGCTTCTATCTCCATATAGAACTCTAGATATGGCAGTTTTGGTGAATATGAAAATAAAAATCAGATTTTGAGAATTAATGTTTATTATTATTATATAAGCACTCAAAATTATATTGTATAAAATGTAAAATAAAAACCCACTAAGTTATGGATTTTATTTATATAAATATTCAAAAGGTTAAATAAGTGTATAAATTATAAAAATGGTAGTGGAATAACACTTATAAGTAATAAAAATTATAAACTTGATTTTTACGACTTTTTCAGCTATTACCGTAAAATTAACGTTTTTCGCCAAATAAAACTTAGACGGTTGGACCCGTCTAATGTAAACTTTTATAAACTCATATACTGATATATAAACATATATAACAAGTAAAAACCTATAAAACCCGAACTATATAACATACGGACATTAACGGACTAATTTAACATTATTGGACTAATAATACAACAAAATGGGCTAAAACACTAATAAACTTATTTATTGGGTTTAACCCATTTGGGCCCAACATGTAATGTGTAAATACTGATAATACAAGTATAAAGTGGAATAAGACAAGTTAAAGAACTTATAATAAGTTTATTGAACCTAAAACACGTAAATAGGTAAAACTAGTAAACTAGTATAAAAGTTATCGACACATAACACTAAAATGAGTAAACGAGAATATGTAAACCCACTTGATCATCATATATATTTAATCATCATATGTATACATAATTGTTATTTTTATAAATTCATTGGACAAGAGTCTAAGACGAGTATTATTTGTCTAGGTTTCCGTGATTGAAGCACGTACCGTACGTCCGAATTGCCGATAACCCGCCTTCCCACATCAACGTGAGTTCATAGCCTCGCACTCTTTTAAATGTTTTTATGAAATGTTTTATAAACCCGCGAGGGAGATAACATGTTAGTTTTTATAAAATAGGACACCATTTGTCCCGATTGTTTGTTTATTGATTTGGACCCGAATGATTGTATGACCCGATAATTGATTAAAGGACCCGATAGATGAAATCAAATGGATTATTAAAGTTAGGTTATGTCACTAAAAGTCCCATTAGCATGAATTGTGAACTACCGGGATTTGGTAGACGCTTATGCATATAATAGTACTATTTGGGGACGATCACCCCAGTTCGCACCTTGACGGTTGATCCCCGTCGTGCCACATTGATTGGTAAGCGAATTTATGTATGAGAAGATTTCCATAGCGTGACCTTTGTGACGACACGCTAACTTAGATGGGCAAATTTGGTATCGGGTTAGCTACCCGTTGTTGTGATAGTAAGGTAACAATGTCATGCGGCTTATAATAATCCAAATTAACGAAATACTGCTATACGCTCCGAATTACGATGTATTGCCTAGCAATACAGGGTCATACTATTGATATTATGTTCGTGTTTTGGTTTTCATAACCATATTCATATAACGGTATTTATTTTCATACAACGTCATAAGACGTATTGTATGATGTTTTTACGACATTGGCTCGTATAATGATTTTTAAGGCAAATGCCTATATTATGATTTTGATGAAGATTTGTATGAAATGACTTTGGCTATTTTATGGCCTATTAAAATGATTTGTACAAAATGATTTTCAGAAATAATTTTATACTGATATTATATTGATGGATTTTATTAAACTCTATGAATTCACTCGGCGTTATCGTTGACCTTTTCTTTTAACATGTTTTATCTCAAGTACTTGAAGGTAATTCTCGGGAAGACAACAAGAATTCATGGCCCGCACTGAAACAATAATTTCCATTCAAATGCTTTGTAAAACCTGTATGAAATAATATGACTTGGGACGTATGTAATTTTGATATTTATGAATGGAAATGCTTTATTAATAAACGACGCGATTTTTATGCGTTGTATATGATGTGAGTAATGTGCTATCCCGTAACACCAACTAGTCTTCCGCTGTATTGAGTTGTATAAATTTGGGGGTGTTACAGACACGCCATAATTATCATGTAATGGTTCACTTATCAAAGTGGGGTGTTACAATTATGGTATCAGAGACCAAGGTTTCGACCTGTAGGCTCTAAAATTTGACTTGTGACTAGCGAGTAGTCACCAGGGCTTCCTAAACTGACAGTTGATTTCCATTTGTTTGTTGCATGTATCATTGATTTTTTGTTAAGTTTTTGACTAAGTAATGGTTGGGAGAGGACTGGCCATATTTAGTCGCATGTGCCTTTCATTCGAATTTTGTTTTGTAAACCGACCAATAGGCGTTCACCTTTGCTCATGTCAAATTACATGTCTTTCATTCGAATTTTGTGTTGTGAACCGACCGATAGGCGTTCACCCTTATCATGTCAATTTTATGTTATGAATTGACCCATAGGCGTTCACCCATGCTCATGTCATTTTCGTTGGCTATGCCTTCATGAACTATTTCATGCACCTCCTATGTTTATCCTATGTTTCTAACAGATTAATCATTTTACGATGTTCCTCTTTTAAGCTGTCAGATGGCTGTATAATAGCCATATTCCATTGAAGTTTTGATTAATATGGATTGGAACCCAGCCATTCATATTTATCCCCATGTTGTTTAAATTATATCCATGATATTTTCCCCTTGAAATTTGACAAGTATGGATTGATCCATAATCATCCATACTTAGTCACATGTCTTTTCTTCGAATCTTGTGGGTGGAACCATAGCCATACACACCATCCTATGTTTAATCTCCGTTGATTACGTTTTTATGTTCCTTATGAAGACGATGTTTTCATACTCTCATGTTGATTTCATCTTCATGCTGATTATGTCTTACGTCTCTTTATGTTGATTACGTTTTCATCATGTTGTTTAGGATTTCATGTTAGACATTGATGGATTTCATTTAATCCTACTTTCATGATAACTCATGGTTGGCTTTCATTAATCATGCTTTCATGTTAATCATCGTTGAATTTTGTTAATCATACATTTGCGTTTTCTTTATGCAACCAAAGTGATGTCTACGCTGAAATTGCTAGGCCCATGTTGCTCGCTTCAGTTTGGTTTTTTAACCATTTAATCAATTATTTCCTTTAAATGATGTCAGATGGTCGACACCCATACCAATCATCTCATGTGCATTCCACGTGTACTCCATGTACCGTATTCTACGTGTACTCCATGTACCGTATCCCATGTGTATTACACGTACCGTAATCCATGTGTATTTTACTTACAATACTCCGTGAGTATTCGCTAGTCGATTATCAATCATATCAGGCGTATCCGACTTGATGTTATTCTATACGATGCTGATACTATTCACAACTTGGAGATCCTACAAGACGAAGACAAAGGAGTTACCTCAGAACGATCGGAGGAGTAAGATGCTTCACCACTAGACGATTTCCATGACAATCCATGTCCTTACCTTTTTAGCTAAATGTCACCCGTCATTCAGTTGTCTTTTCAGTTATATGAGTGGGAACCGGTACCAGCCGGCCACTCACCTGAATAGTTATATGAATCACAGTCCTGATAATGACCGTCATGAAACTGATAGACAAGACGATAGTGACGGCGGTCATAACAACAACTATCCTAGCAATAACAACAGAAACTTCGGTCATGGACATAATTGGAAGTACAAAGACCATTATTCCAACCTATCCGCCAATTCTGGCATTTTAACCAAAGTTTTTAACTTTATTCACATTTTCACATCTTAAGACACATGTCAAGACACCAGTCAAGACACATGTCACACGTATATCTCTCAAAGAATGAGTCAAGACACACGAGTCACGCATAACTTCTGAACTAGACCTCAGTAATTCAGGTTACCCTCCAAGGGGTATACCCAATATGTTGTACCATATACGAATTAGGACACTAAAATTTCAGTACAATCTTCGGTGTATTTGTTCAAGTTTGGACATGTAGTGTTAATTATGTGTGAGACGGACAAAACACATTCAGTGAGATCTGCCACATTTACTTCGTGTATTGACATAACTCTTTCCTTTCTCGCTCACAATTACATACATTCCACGTCCTTAGAAGACGCCGTTGTATCACCTATGTGTACCAAGGCTCTCACTTCAGTTTGACGACAAGATCCTTTTTGCTAACGCACTTTCCTTGGACAGCTGCTATTACGATATGATATTGCGTATGGACTGGTTAACGGCATATGGCGCTACGATTAATCGCCATTCATACCAGATCGTATTCAGAGACGTTCAGGCTCCTGAATACATTCATCGTGGTTTTACTACTAGGAAAATCTGTAACACCCCATTTTGATAAATGGAATGTCACGCGTGATTATGGCGTGTCATCAAAGCATACAAGGATAAATGTCTAAACATTACATGACCATAAAAGGAAATACCGGAATCAAACATCGGTAGTCCAAAAGTAAAGCTCATCACACACAAACATAAGTACTGTAAATGAAAGGACTAAACAGTGTCTATGGAAAGAGTATCAAAGTATAGATAAATGCATAAAGTAAAGAAGGATAGAAAGCTTCCAGTCCATATGCACGTACGCTTAAAGTCTACGAGCGTTCCTGAGTACCTGCCGTTTCGGGAACATGAAAAGGAAAATGGCTGAGCAATACGCTCAGTGCACGGATGTACAAGTAAAGCATGAATAATATAAGCATATAAGCATGAAACAGCGGAAGAAACTAAGTCATGAATAACCCGGTTAGGTCTTAGTAAAACTGGTTTTATAGTTTGAAAAGCCTTATGTTTATCTTGTAAAAACTGTTTAACATATATTACCATTAGCCAATATAGGTCATGAAAATCAACGTGCATGAATACTTGGAGGGGTGACCTCGTCATGCAAATTAGAGGGGCTGCCTCTAATTTAATATACTGGTTTTTGGGTAGGAGGGATCAGCTCCATGTGAAGGATGCAAGGCACACACCACATTCACACAGAGTAACCTGCTAAAAACATGTAACTAGGATGCACCCATACGTCCCACATGATAAATATAATAATATGGCCAAAAGCTGAAGGGGCGCCACGAGCAATCACTCTACTGTGGGGAAGTCATAACACTAGTGCCTCTAGTGTTATGGTTATGGTACCTCCATAACTAGGTGATGCATGTATATGGCTTTAGGTATTCTAATTAAACATAAGCAATCAAAAACATATATGTAGCAACTAGAAGGGGGGGTTGAATAGTTTCTTAAAATTTACTTGTTAAAATATGGATTCCAAAAATCCTTTTTCAAAAACTTAGGCTTGAGGAAATATGTGAAATCTTCTTATTCACAAATATGAACAATGATAGTGTAGCTAAACTAATACTAACAAAAATATATCCACAAAGAATAAAGAATAATAGTGTAGCTAATCTAATATTAACACATGTATATGCAAAAAGTAATAAGGAATGTAAAGAGTTAAGGGTAAAGAAAGATCAAACCGAACACCAAGGATTTATAGTGGTTCAGCAACGAAGCTTACTCCTCGTTCCTACTCTACTCCTCGAGTACTCCTTACTCGAGAGTTCACTACACAACAAGCTCCTTATGGTGGAGAAAACCGTACACGTCGCTTAACCAATTTCCGACTCTAAGCTAAAAGTCGAGCCCTAATCGTAGCTAGGACCAATCTACACAACTATACTTAGTACATACACAACTTCCAAATAGACACAACTACTTGGATCTTCACAACTATGACACAACTACAAGAATATACAAATTGATCTTCAATAGATCTTTGGTGGTGGACTCAACACTTCACTAGGATAGTGTTCTTCTCTTTGCACTTGGAGAGGAAGAAATGGAAGAACAAGATTCACTTCTTAAACAAGTAATAATCAAACAAATGATCAAAGATTTGAGTGATTAAAGAAGGGGTTTGAATCTGGAAATGAATGTGCAAAAGAGGTGAGGTGAAAAGCTGAGAATGGCCAACTATTTAAAGGACAAAGGAGCCAACGGCTAGTTCTGCCCGCGGTACCTTATCACAGCCCGCGGTACCTTATCGATAAGGTACCGCCTAGGTGCTAAGGTACCGCCGGAATAGACTCCGCTCCTTTTTGTCTTTTAGTGGTGGATGTCTTATCTGGGTATAAAAATATCCTGAAAGGATATTCTTAACAGTATAAGAATATGCCATTTTCAAATTTCAAATAATTAATTTAATAAAACATTTTCTTAAAAATAAAGTTTAATAAAAACTTGTCACTTTTAATAAAAAGTGAGTTTTAAGAAAAGATTAAATCACTTGATCACTTGATTAAGGTTAGTACTTGTTTATCCATACCTTAAGTGAAAATGGGTAAAATGAAAAATACTTGAACTCAAGAATTCGTTTTGCGTTGTTTTCGTAAATGCTTGTTTTTACATATTGTCGTAATCAAAACTAAGCAAGACCGAAAAATGCAAGTAACGTTTTTAGTCATTATTGCATTAACAATCTCCCCCTTTTTGATTCCGACAATACATAAACTCAATCACAGAAAAACAAGATTTTCGAAGACGAGTTTATTCATTTCTCCCCCTTTGTCGAAGCAAAAAGGTTGCGTAAGCCGGTGTTGAAGAGACGGACTTTGCAAAGACTCCCCCTTGGTGCTTACTCCCCCTAGATTGGGGCACCGAGGAATCGAGATATGGTGACAAGCTACATAGAAGGGTTAGTTGAACAAAAGAAACAACCAACAATATATAGCAATAGGTCACAAAAAAAAGAGAAGAAAAACACAAAGACAAAGATCCAAGATAGGTTACTAAAGAAACATCATACAAAGAAGTATGGAAAAAGAAACAAGCCAAAAGCATAAATCTAATCCTAGTTATTCTAGAATTCTAAGATTTGCTTGAATTTGGTGTCTTGAGGATAAGCAATCAATGCTTATATGAAAGACAAGGTAATAGCGGAGGGTGGTGGTGGCTTGTTGGAGATCTCATAATCAAAGTGAAGAGGAGGCTTGATTAAGAGACTCTTGATGTAGCTCAACTCCTCATAGATGTGTGCCATAGCAAGATGTTGATATTGACAACAATGACAATATGTTCCATGGTGCATGACATTATCATGAGAAGGAGGAAGAACACTAAAGGGTGGTGGTGGAAGAAAGGATGTTCCACAATCAACATTCTTGGTAGGAGACATGTGATTAAGTGTGTTCTTGGGTGGGTTTGGATTGAAAGCAATTGGAGAAAATGGAGGAGATTCAAGGCTTTCATTGGGAGAATAAGACATTTTGGATGTGAAGTAATGCAAAATGCTTATGGTTTAAATAGGGAAGGCTTAAGGTATTTTTGGGGTGGTCAAAGGGTTTGAAACAAAGATTCTCAAAAAGGTTGGAGCAAATCTGGAGTTTCAAACAAAAACCCGAAAAGGAAGCCCACTGTAGGCGGTTCCTTATCTAGGGTGGCGGTACCTTATCAATAAGGTACCGCGGTTCACATAAGGAACCGCCTGCAGAAGCAGGGTTTGATGTTTGGAGGAAGATTTTCAGCAAATCTTATTTTTCTAGTCTAACTTATCATAGGGATATGCTTAAAAGCAAAGATACACAAAGAAAACATATGCAAACTTACCAAATAGAGATTTGACCAAAATACATGGATAAAAAAAATCAATGTAGGAGGTGTGTAAGACAAGACCTTAAGTAATGACACAATGATCCTCCATGATTCAATCTTGTTCTTGGTATGTTTGAGAGAATCATACATATGAATTATGTAAGCTCTATATTAATAGCGAGAATCTATGAAAAATCGTTTTTAGATTGAATTAACAATGTCAAACGAATTTCTCAACCATTTTCGAAAGAGACTTTGAGAGTTTTGAAAAGGGATTAGAAGATTTTTCAAGAGAATTTTAGAAGACTCAAGAACTCAAAGTCATAATAGAAAACACACAATAAGAAAGGAATTTAAGGAAGATGTTCCATTAATCCTAGACCTAGACGCAAGTAATTGAAAGGTTCCCTCTTAAGTGGCTTAGTGAAGATATCGGCTAAGTTGTCTTCGGAGGGCACCTTTTCAATAGTAATGTTCCCCTTTTGAACATTATCCCTAAGGAAATGGTGTCTAATTTCTATGTGTTTGGTTCGTGAATGTTGCACGGGATTCTTGCTTAGGTCTATAGCGCCTTTATTATCGCACATGATGGGAACATCATCAAGAGAAATCCTGTAATCAACAAGCGCTTGCTTCATCCATAGAGCTTGTTGGCATGCTTTACCGGCACTCACATACTCGGCTTCCGTGGTGGATATCGCAAGAGCGGTTTGTTTCTTGGAGAACCAAGAAGTTAAACAACAACCCATGAAGGTACAAACTCCACTAGTGCTTTTCCGGTCCACATAGTCTCCCGCATGATCCGAGTCCGCGTAGACAATGGTTTCTACGCCGGTCCCTTTAGGATACCATAATCCTAAATGTATAGTGCCTTTAATGTATCGGAAGATACGCTTAACCGCTTCAAGGTGAGAGGTTTTGGGAGCCTCTTGGAAGCGAGCACAAAGGCAAACACTAAACATGATATCCGGTCGACTTGCCGTTAGGTACAACAAACTACCAATCATACCTCTATATTTGGTGTTGTCTACCGACTCACAATCATCATCTACGGTGAGTTTAGTATCCGAGGCCATAGGGGTCTTCATTGGTCTAGATTCTTCTAATCCAAATTTCTTTAGCATTTCTTTAGCGTACTTAGATTGACTAAAGAAAATACCATCGTCCATTTGTTTCATTTGGAGTCCTAAAAAGAAGTTAAGTTCTCCCATCATACTCATTTCAAACTCATCATGCATGATTTTGGCAAAGTCATCACACAATTCTTGACAAGTTGAGCCAAATATAATGTCATCAACATATATTTGTACGATTATGAGGTGAGAACCTTTCTTCTTTGTAAAGAGTGTATTGTCTACCATACCCATGGTATACTCATGTTTAACAAGAAACGCTTTAAGTCTATCATACCAAGCTTTGGGTGCTTGTTTGAGTCCATAAAGTGCTTTCTTAAGCTTGTAAACATGGTCCGGTTTCTCAAAATCAATGAAGCCAGGAGGTTGAGCCACATATACCTCCTCATTGATCAAACCGTTAAGAAATTCACTCTTTACATCCAATTGTTGAAGCTTAATATCTAAGGCACAAGCGTAGGCTAAAAGGATTCTAATTGATTCTAATCTAGCTACCGGTGCATATGTCTCGTCATAATCAATCCCTTCTTGTTGATTATAGCCTTGAGCTACAAGTCTAGCCTTGTTACGAGACACAACATCATTCTCATCTAGCTTATTCCTAAATACCCATTTGGTTCCTATAATGGTAGAACTTCTAGGTGGAGGAACAAGTTCCCAAACATCATTGGCAACGAATTGATTCAATTCTTCTTGCATCGCAATGACCCAACTCTCATCCGTCAAGGCTTCTTTAACATTCTTAGGTTCAATCAAGGAGACAAAACAAAAGAAGTTTTTTGATTTTGGACTTGAGATCTTAGGGTCCTTTGATTTAAGTCACCAATGACATTATTGAGAGTATGATCCCTAGACTCCTTAATGTTTACTTCCTTTTCAACACTAAGGTCTTCAACTCCTATTTTTCTAACCTCTTTGGCTTTAACTACTTCTAATTCATCCAAGTCATCATCAACCAATGGTGGTGTTTTGGGTGAAGGAGGGGTTTCATCAAAGGTTACGTTGAGTGATTCTTCAATAACCCCTGAGGTTCTATTTAGGACTATGTAGGCCTTACTAGTTTGGGAATAACCTAAAAGGATACCTTCGTAAGACTTTGGGTCAAACTTGGTAAGGTAGTCTTTGGTGTTGAGGATAAAGCACTTTCTTCCAAACACCCTAAAGTATTCTAATGAGGGTTTCTTACCTTTAAGAATCTCATAAGGGGTCTTTCCTAGGAAAGGTCGAATAATAATTCGGTTGAGAATATAAGTCGATGTATCTACGGCATTGCACCAAAACTTTTGAGGCAAAGATTGCTCGTTTAACATCGTCCTACTCATCTCTTGGAGAGTCCTATTCTTCCTTTCAACTACCCCATTTGATTGTGGAGTGCGAGGAGCCGAGAAGTTATGGGTAATACCATGAGCTTCACAAAAGGCACCAAATTGCACTTCATTATCAAATTCCCTACCATGATCCGTCCTAATAGAAACAATTGAACATCCTAGTTGATTTTGAATTCTCCGACTAAAGATTTCGAAGTGATCGAAAGCTTCATTCTTAGATGCCAAAAATCTAGTCCAAGTGAATCTAGAATAGTCGTCAACTATAACTAGGGTATAAAGGTTACCTCCATAACTCCGTATGGTGGAAGGTCCAAAGAGATCCATATGTAGGAGCTCTACGCACCGAGAGGTCGAAACCAAATTCTTGGCTTTGTGACTTGAGTGAACTTGCTTTCCAACTTTGCAAGCATCACAAAAGTGACTATCAAACTTAATCTTGGGGAGGTGTCTTACCAACTCCTTAGAGACTAAAGATTGAATTAAACGCATATTAGCGTGACCTAATCTCCTATGCCAAAGAGTAGAACTATCATCTATAGTCGCAAGACATATGTTGTCTTTTGACTTCTTATTAACCTTCATGACATAAAGCCCATGCTTTCTAATACCTTTTCCAATGACTTTTCCATCTTTTACGATTTCACTGTCATGTTCCGAAAAGATAACCTTACACTTATTATCACAAATTTGACCTATACTTAAAAGGTTAAAACCTAAGTTATCTACGTGCTCAACATTTTCAATGGTCATGGAGTCAAGAGAAATCGTACCTTTGCCAATGATATTACCACGTAGACTACTAGCGAATGTGACGTTACCTCCATCATATGCTTTGTAATGCGAGAACAAACTTCGATTACCCGTCATGTGTTTAGAACATCCACTATCCTTAATCCACTCATCGGGCTCCAAATCAATTCCCAAGCATATCTAGGTAACAATACACAAGATCAAACATTTGGTCCCCAATATCTCATGGGTCCAAAATTGTTAGTTCCAAACATCCCTTGCATTTGGTTGGGATGAATGAATGAAGTGGGAATTCCCCATGAAGAACAAAATGGAGGAGGGTAGTAATTCATGTAATCATTTTGTTGCTTATTACTTCTCCTAGGTGTGTTTGATCTAGGTTTAGAGTTATTATTCCTTCTAGGTGTTGGAGTTTTACTTCTAGTTCGTGAGTTCTTTTGATTATCTCTTGTAGGCGTTGTCGTTCTACTTCTAGGCTTAGACTCATTACGTACTCTAGGTGGAGTAGAAGATAATCTAGATAAACTTCTATTTCCCATGAGAGGTTTACTTAACGGCTTATAGAACTTACTAATAGTATTGTCGTCAAGTATGGGTAATTGAACCTTATTAACAGTAAGATGCTTTGGTTTTTCATTTAACTTAGATTTTTCAGAAAGGTCAGAATTTTCACAAAATTCAACTTATGGCCGCGGTTCCATAGCGATAAGGAACCGCGCCATACAATGTGGAACCGCGTCCAGAAAGTGTTTTCTGTGAAAACCTAACTTGTTTTGGTTCACTAGTTGAGGCTTCATTTGAGTTAAAACCTAGACCAAGTTTTTCCTTAGAATGAACTTGTTTGTTTAACATATCATCAAGTGCACTAGTACCTTTCATGAACTTTTCCAATTTAATGGAGGTGCTCTTGAGATCATCATTCTCTAATCTAAGTTTCTCACAACTTAAGCAACCTAAATCAACCTCTTTGTTTTTCTCAAGTATACCAATTTCTCCCTAAGTTCATTGATCTCATTTTTAAGCTTAGTTTTGGTTGATTTTAAGGTTTTATTCTTTTCTATGAATTTAAGACTAAGTTTGTGTAAGCTATCATATTTGCCTTCGAATTCAATGTCATCTAAAGTAGAACTATCATTGCTATAATATTCGGTTTCGGAATGTACCTCTTTAGAAGTGTGAGCCATAAGACATTTCTCCTCTTTGGGGTTGTCATCATCATCTTCACCGCTATCGCTCCAAGCGCCACTAACGAATGTCGTGTGGTTCTTATCACGAGTGGGCTTTGGACAATCACCAATGAAGTGATTTGGATCACCACATCTAAAGCAACTCCTATCACCTTTTTCGTTCTTGACAAACCAATTCTTTGACAATGGTTTCTTGTCATAGTTTGGTTGCCTAACGTGTTGACCTCGTCTCTTGAAGAACTTCTTGAAATCTCTCACCGCCAATGCATACTTCTCTTCATCACTCTCCGAGGAACTATCATGGTCACTTTGTGCCTTCTTGGCTTTAAGTGCAAGAGATTTCCTTTCACTCTTGGTTTTTACTAATTCCGAGTCCCTCAAAATTATCATCTCATGAACCTTCAAGTTTCCTATGAGTTCATCGAGTGACAAAGTTGAGAGATCTTTCGACTCTTCAATAGCCGTGACTTTTGCTCTCCACTTTGGATGTAGGGCCCTTAGAAACTTCCTAACATTGTTCTTGCTAGAAAAACCTTCATCAAGTGCTTTTAGACTAGTAATAATGGTGTTAAACCTAGCAAATGCACTATCAATAGTTTCATCTTCTAAGATGACAAATTGTTCATATTGTTGGATAAGAAGATCGATTTTACTTTCTTTGACTTGGCTATTACCTTGGTGGGTTACTAAAAGAGTGTTCCAAATATCTTTAGCGGTTTCACACATAAAAATTATTTCGTACTCTTTCTTAGGCAAAGCATTATAAATCACCATTTTAGCCTCATTATTTTTTGAAAGTTTCTTTTTAGTATCATCATTAGCTTTGTCAAAAGTGACTAATTCTTTTGTTTTAGAAACTTCATTAAATTGAAAGGGTAAAAAATCACCATTGGTAATAACATGTCAAAGATCTAAATCTTTTGATTTCACATAAGTTTCAAATCTATTTTTCCAAAAACTATCGGTTTCAAAAAGTGGTGGTCTTTGCATAGATTGCCCTTCTAGGTACTTGTTGGAATCCATAGATCGATTCAAGTTTTAAAATACAATATACTTTAAAAATTCTTGAGCAACCCGCTCTGATACCAATTGTAGAAACTAGAAGGGGGGGTTGAATAGTTTCTTAAAATTTACTTGTTAAAATATGGTTTCCAAAAATCCTTTTTCAAAAACTTAGGCTTGAGGAAATATGTGAAATCTTCTTATTCACAAATATGAACAATGATAGTGTAGCTAAACTAATACTAACAAAAATATATCCACAAAGAATAAAGAATAGTAGTGTAGCTAATCTAATATTAACACATGTATATGCAAAAAGTAATAAGGAATGTAAAGAGTTAAGGGTAAAGAAAGATCAAACCGAACACCAAGGATTTATAGTGGTTCGGCAACGAAGCTCACTCCTCCTTCCTACTCCACTCCTCGAGTACTCCTTACTCGAGAGTTCACTACACAACAAGCTCCTTATGGTGGAGAAAACCGTACACGTCGCTTAACCAATTTCCGACTCTAAGCTAAAAGTCGAGCCCTAATCGTAGCTAGGACCAATCTACACAACTATACTTAGTACATACACAACTTCCAAATAGACACAACTACTTGGATCTTCACAACTATGACACAACTACAAGAATATACAAATTGATCTTCAATAGATCTTTGGTGGTGGACTCAACACTTCACTAGGATAGTGTTCTTCTCTTTGCACTTGGAGAGGAAGAAATGGAAGAACAAGATTCACTTCTTAAACAAGTAATAATCAAACAAATGATCAAAGATTTGAGTGATTAAAGAAGGGGTTTGAATCTGGAAATGAATATGCAAAAGAGGTGAGGTGAATGGCCAACTATTTAAAGGACAAAGGAGCCAACGGCTAGTTCTGCCCGCGGTACCTTATCGATAAGGTACCGCCTAGGCGCTAAGGTACCGCCGGACTAGACTCCGCTCCTTTTTGTCTTTTAGTGGTGGAGGTCTTATCTAGGTATAAAAATATCCTGAAAGGATATTCTTAACAGTATAAGAATATGCCATTTTCAAATTTCAAATAATTAATTTAATAAAACATTTTCTTAAAAATAAAGTTTAATAAAAACTTGTCACTTTTAATAAAAAGTGAGTTTTAAGAAAAGATTAAATCACTTGATCACTTGATTAAGGTTAGTACTTGTTTATCCATACCTTAAGTGAAAATGGGTAAAATGAAAAATACTTGAACTTAAGAATTCGTTTTTCGTTGTTTTCGTAAATGCTTGTTTTTACATATTGTCGTAATCAAAACTAAGCAAGGCCGAAAAATGCAAGTAACGTTTTTAGTCATTATTGAATTAACAATATAAAACATATACTGGGGAAAACAGTTGGTTGCATATGGGGAATCCTAATAAGAAAAGAATGTCCATACTGAAAGGACTGAGAATCCGTACCTTATGTCCAGTGAACGAAGAAGACGAACGGAAGAAGGTCCTACTTTGGTATCACTAATGCTACATAAATACATACGTGTATAAGTATCTGATTGCTGAATACGTAACTGGTTTTATATCATGTTTAGCTTGTTTTATATGTTCATGTCATGTTTTACTGTTTTAAGCTTTATACTATGTTTATCGTATATTCTGTCTATTTTGATTAAGTATTACTTGTATTTCATGTATTATTATACTTGTTGTGTAATAATAAGTAACTTTCTAAAAATAGCAGGTTTCCTAAAATAGAAAGTTTCCAAAAATAGAAAGTTTCCAAAAATAGAAAGTTTCCAAAAATAGAAAGTTTTCAAAAATAGAAAGTTTCCAGAAATAGAAAGCTTCCAAAATAGAAAGTTTCCAAAAATAGAAAGTTTCCAAAAATAGAAATTTTCCAAAAATAGAATTAGTGCTTAAAATAGATAAGTTTCTAAAAATAGAAAGTTTCCATAAATAGATTAGCTGCATTAAATAAATAAGTTTCTAAAAATAGAAAGTTTCCATAAATAGATATAAGCTGGTTAATTAAGCTAATTATATAAGCTTAAGTGTTTTCTGATTATTATTCTAAGTCATGTGATTATATAGTATAGTTTATTAATTATTACATGTAAATTAAATAAACTATAGGTTAAAAGTATTTAATTAAATATAACATGGTTTTAATTAAATTAAGGTAAAATACTTAGGTTAAAACATGTATTATTAACTATTAATAATATAACCTAAGTCATGTTAATTAATTAATTATAAGTCATGGTTTTTAATAATTTATTAATGATAAATTCTAATTAAATAATAAATACTTAGCTTAAAATTCATGAACTAATAATTAAATTAATAACCTAACTCATGTAAATTAAATTAATCATGTCATGCTTTTAATAAATAATTTAATTTAAGTCTTAAAAAAAATAACATAACTTGTAAAAATCATAAACCTTGAAAAATGATTCATGAACCGGACCCGTGATTAAAAACCCATGAACCGGACCCGTAACCATCACCATACCCCGACCAAGGTCGGGTTTCCCTTGCCCCTTGTTGCTGCCGTGACACCACCACCACCATAGCGAGACTATATGGTCTCGGTGGTGTGATATAAGCCAAGCCGAGACCCCCTAAGGGCTCGGTTAGGCGTCGGCTAGAAACAATATACCCCTAAACCCTTGATTTGATTTACCCCATGATTATTAACATGTTTACAATACTTGTTTTTAATTAGTTTAATTAAAAACATCATGATTTTATGTGATTCATAAACCAAAACATAAAAAGAAAAGGTTAAAGGTTATACCGAATACGTGAAACAAATGAGGACGAACACACAACAATCCTTGTAAAATTTCCAAGATCAAAATCAACCCGAACACCCCTTTTGGTGATCAAACCCGGCGGCCTAAAGAACAAGGAAGAAGAATTAGGTTTTTTTTATTATTTTCTAGTTTTGTGAATAATGAAACATGTTTTCCTAAATTCCCTTGTTTAGTAAAAGTTTGCATGGGCTTGGCCCATGTTCTTGTTGTAGCCGCGGCATGGGGGCCCCACATGGGGTAACCCGTACTTTTCTCGTGCCAAAATTATATAGTGTGTTCTCGTGTTTTATCGTGTTCGTAATTTACGTGTTTTAATTAGTTATCAATCGTGACTTAATATATTTATTCGTGTTCGTAATAAATATATATACATACGTAATATTAGCTCGTGATTAATTTACGTTCATGATTTCATGTTCGCATGTTCGTGATTATAATTATCATTAGAATAATTATCGTGTGTTCATACGTAATAAATACTTATCGTGTTATAACACGTACGTAATACTTGTAATTCTTATTCATGAAACGTAAATGTGCTATAAAATGGAAAGTTCTAATCATGTACGTACGATCTTAAGGGTACTATCCATGGTAAAAGCATGCGGGTTTTATAACTCTTCCCCCCTAAAAAGAATAATTCCTCTCTGAATTATAGATAAAGTAAACTGGAAAAGAAGAATATACCCGAATTCAAAATATGAAATGAGGGTAAGAAGCACGGATAGACTCCTTTGTTTCCCAAGTGGCTTCCCGCTCGGTATGATCCCTCCAAAGGATTTTGACGAATGGAATCGTCTTCCTTCTCATGACTCGTTCTTGTCTGTCAAGAACTCGTTCGGGTTCTTCTATGAAAGTGAGATCTTCACGAATCTGTTCCAGTGGATACTGAACCATGTGAAGGGGATGATACTGGTACCCTCTGAGTAAGGACACATGAAACATATTGTGTACGTGCGAAAGCTGCGGAGGTAATGCTAAACGGTAAGATACTTCCCTGTTGGAAATACGTTTTACGTATTTATGAAGGATCGGTCGCTCCAACTATAATTATGTAACGGGCTCGTGATCTATTTACTTATTGTATAGTCCATATAGCCCACATGTAGGGTGGGCTATATATAACCCCTCCTAGCATGTTAGGAGGGGGTTGTTGATTCACATTTTCAATTAATCACATTTTCCATTTTACTTTCTCTCTCTACAACTCTCTCCCTTCTCTCCTTTCTCTCTCTAATCCTTCATCTAATTCCTTCATTTCTTCTTTAATTATCAATCAATCAACCACATAAATCCACCAAATCCATCACATAGAATAAGCCATTAATTACGTAGACCTTCAATTGGTATCAAGAGCCTTGGTTAGTTTGGTTTATTCTTCTTTTATTTTGTTTGATTTTGGTGGGTTTTGATTTAATCATGCTTAAATCATAAAAAGTTTGTATTTTTTTTATATAAAAAGTTTGTATTTTTTATATGTTAAATCATATCAAATCTTCAAATTAACTTACTTTTTAGATAAAAACTCACATGTTTTTATATAAAAATCAAATTTTTCTTATATAAAACCTTAAAAAGTTGTGTTTTTTATAAAAAGTTAGTGTTTTTTTATAAAAGTTTTTTGTTCTTCTCTTTTTAATTTTGTGTTTTTTATAAAAAGTTTGTATTTTTTTATTTGTTTTTTATCACAAATTTAATAATCAATTTATATAATTTTTTATCAATTTTTATCCTTTTTTATTTTTTTTTATTTTTTTTAATTTTTTTTTAATCAGTTTATTATTTACATTTTTATTAATAAGTTGTGTCGTTTAATTGTGTCTTTCTTTGGTCAGTTTTCAGTTATCAGTTATAATTTTTGGATTTTTCTTAATTTTTTTTTAACTGTCAAACGTTTCTGGTCCATTGTTGCTATCCAAAATCACGGTTTTTGTCCATAATCAATCTGCTACTGTCCAGTTCCGGGTGAAGATTTTTTCGAGTAAAGTAAAAGTTCCGAATCAATATTTAAGTTCCGAATCAAACAGAAATCTTCCGAATCAAGAACTTCCGGATCAAGCCAGAAGTTCCGGATCAAGAAGTTCCGGATCAAGAACTTCCGAACCAAGAACTTCCGGATCAAGCCAAAAGTTCCGGATCAAGAAGTTCCGGATCAAGAACTTCCGAACCAAGAACTTCCGGATCAAGAAAAAGTTCTGATTCGGAACTCTTCCGAATGAAGCTATTTCAAATATAACGGACAAATTGGGCAAATCATCGTCTTTTAAAAAAGACTCATTCCCTCTCGACAGACCACAAACTCTCGACAACAACTCACCTCACACCCTCGAAACAGCCTCGACTTCAAAAACAGTAAACCCCCTCTCTCGAACACTTAACTAAGACTCAATCATTCGACTCCTTCTCTCGACTCAATCCCCAATACTCTCCCTCGACACAAACAACACACCCTCTCACCTCTCGAACAATACAGACACTCCCTCACTCTTCACCTCTCACCTCTCGGTTTGAACACACACCCTCGTCTAACACACCCTCACACCCAGAACAACACAACCCTCCCACAAGACCCTCAATCGTCACGACTCCAGAAACACCCACCGACACCCTCTCGCCTACCCCCCCCAAACACACTCTTGTCATACATTACCCCACACACTTTACCCCACACTCAACACTCATCAAACCCACAAACACTCTCGTATTACAAGACACCCTCTCGACCATCACACAACAAACACCCTCATCAAACCCTCTCATAACAATCTCTCATCCTCTCATCACCAACCCACCACCGATTCATTACCCGACTCTAACCCCGACACCCTCACACCCAAACCGACTCTAACCCATCATACTCACACCTCACCCTCGTCCCCATCTGACCCTCGTCCCCCCACCCAACCCAACACACCCCAAAAACATCAAACAGAAAGACACACAGAAGGACTCACAGTAGAAGAGAAAGACTCAACAAGAAGATAAAACACACCTACCCGAGACCCATTTTAGGATCTTGAAGCACTTTCTGTTCGTGGATGATATGATAAGACGGTTGTGAGTTTGTGAGTTTAAGGAAGGGTGTGAGTTTAAGGCTGTGAGTTTGTGATTGAGAGAGAGAGATGAAGTAGACGGAGGATACATTGTGTGTGTTTTTTTAGTTTAGGAGAGAGAGAGTTATCACGTTTAAATAAGCAGGCGGAGAAAACAAGAAAAAGGTGGGGCGGTGGATGATGCTGATTGGGCCACGTCTCTAGGGCGGAGGTTACAAAGAGATTTTTGGGCCACGTGTTGTATTGGACGGAGAACACAAGGATGTGTATCAGATTTTTTTAATCTTACTTTATTTTATTTTATTTTTTTTCAAGCAAACGTTTTTTTTTTTTCTTTTGGTTACTTTGTTTTTTTTTTTGTGACACAATCTTGCCTTTTTTCAATATATATAAATATCCGTTTCATTTTTTAAAAAAAGTTTATTTATTTATTTTTTTTTTTATTTTTAGTTAAATTAATCCTTTTTTATTTTAAAATATTACATTTTATTTTTTTTTAAAAAAAATATCACATTTTATTTTTTTATTTTTGTCACTTTTATATTTTTTATTTTGTCACTTTTATATTTTTAGCATTTTGTTTAGTATTTTTTGGCAAATCGTGTCGAAGCGGGTATTTTCAAAGTTTAACGTGAAAAATATTTATCGGGTTAAACGTTATTGTGGCCGGTTTTGAAGACAAAGTGACGAGTCAACGTGACGGGTTTTATTTTTAGCGACTACAGATTTTTGATCGGGTTTAATTCATAATCGTTTGAGCCGACAACATCTTTTGAGTCAAATCGAATTTTCTCGATTTTCAATGGACTCGTTAAATTCGACACTTAAAAAGGGAGACTTGCATCGAATGCACGACAAAGCTAAAGAAAGTGGTATCAATTCATTTCAAATGCTTCAATATCATCTAGTCACTCTTTCACGCATTCAAGGAGGGAGCGAATTTGTGACAATTTTTGGACAAGATCGTCATATATTCATCAACTCCATTTTTACCACTTTGACCGAACTCGCCGAGCAACTCAACAATAACAACTTTAATCACTCTGCATCGGCACTTGCATATAAGGCTCTTGTGACACACCTCACGCCTTTCCTCCAGTTCAATATCATCAAGTCTGAAAGTTCAATGATTTGCCAATCGTTTCTTCGAGATACACATACCGAGCTTCGAGTTTTCCGTGATACGATTTTGAAACTCATGTCATCGGTCTCGTCTTCGATTTATGAAAGATCTCTACTTCAGCAAGGGTATGATAATGGAGTGCAAGACTCTTCGATGCAAGAGAAAACTGATCATACGGTTGAAAACTTGGAGCCTAACGATGTCAAGAGCACCGAATCAGGAGGACAACATGATGCCAGTGGCACGTCAGGGAATGTTCACGAGATTTCTCTTGATGACACCTTACCCATTTATGACGCAGAGCCTGCAAACATGGTACAATGTAATGTGGTTTATGATGTATATGCTGATGACATGCCGCATATTGAGCATTCTGAACCTAATTATGACAAACATGGGATGGACAAGAGTGATAGAAGTACCACTTATGATTCATCCGATGTGAGTCATAATGGGGGAGAAAGTGTTCAAAATGCTACAGTTCATCATGATAAATGCTTTATAACTGCCTCGTTAACTGATTCTGATTCTAAGATTAAAGAGCTCGAAACGATCGTAGCTCGGCAATCTAAAGACCTTGAGGATGCCAAACTTGAATTTTCTAAGAAAACGGACAAATTTGAAACATATTTTGAAAAACTTGAAAAGTCAAACGTTGTTCTTGAAAGAAAATTGGATCAAACTGTTCTAGATTCTAAAGCTGAAAAGGATAATCTTTTGAAACAAATTCAACTGCTTGAATCTAAGTTGGCATCCCAAGATAACGTGCTCAAAGAAAATGAGACTTTAAAGGCCCAATTACAGGAAAAGGTCTTTGCTATAGCTGCGTTGAAAAACGAGTTAAGGAAAAGTAAAGGACCTAGTGTGGACACTAAGCTTGAAAAACCATCAATCTTGGGGAAACCGCCTATAAATCAGTTCGTCAGACAACCGATTGTCAGACAACCTACTGCATTTAGATCCGAGCGACCACAATCCTCGAGACCGCGGTTTGCCTCCCAAGTTGATTTGGTTCATCTTATTAGACCAGTCACTCCAGCAACTAGGCCCAATGTGATCACTCCAGCTTTAGCAAGACCAAATCATATGATTGCCTCTAGTTTCCCTAAAAATACCAAGACCACGTCTAGAACTAGTTCAAATGACGTTTGCCATAAATCTGGTCAAAGGGAAGCTATTCAAAAGACACATGTAAGAGATAGGAATTTCAAACCTAGTCAGATGCCTTCTAGTTTACCCAACACTGCTAACCGTAGCATGTCTAATCCTAGGAGCATCAATCAATCGTCTAGGGATTCTAGATCTTACTCGGACATTAAATATGCTACTTGTAAAACATGTAGAAAATGTGTCTTTACGGCAAATCATGATGCTTGTATCAAAAAATTGCTTAATGAGGTGAACTCCCGTGCTAGACTTAAATCCCAGTGGGTCGCTAAAATCAAACCCTTTGGTAAAATGTGGCGCCCCACTGGTAGAACTTTCACTATTGTAGGAAACGAGTGCCCTTTAACTAGGATAGTCTCCGATTCTACTAAGTCTACTAGGGAGGAAATTGCAAAGGATGATACATCACTTAAGCCTGAACTTAAGATTTTCTATAAAAGGAAACGTTTGCCAACTAAGACAAGTGAATCATCCCCTCAGGCCACCTCTGACACAAGTAAAGCCAACTGTGAACCCCCACGTGCCTCAAAAGTAGATATCTCTAACCCATGCAAAAGTATACAAACTCCTAATGAGAATGCAGGTACCAAAGTTGATGTTCCAAAAGAACGAAGCGGTCCAATCGTTGTATTCCGTTCAACTAAAGACACTCTTAGAGTTTGGTTGCTGAAGAAGCAGATATCAGAGAAACAAATGTCTCAGGGGATTCATGGTTAAGCTGCAAACAAGGACTTACAGTCACATAACAGACTGTAACTCGATCTTCAAAGAAAGGAAAGTTTATCGCCGATGGTAAACTTATCCTAACAACGAGAAATTCATTTTTCTCGGGCATGAGCTATATATAAAAAACATTCCAAGTTTTTAAGCTCATGCATTATGGCTCTTCGTTAAATGACAGACGACGACCCGGACTTCAGAGACAGGGAAGTTTATCTACGCAACGATAACTTACCCTCTTAACAAGAAATTAAGTTTTCTTGGACACGAGCTTACCCTAAAACCATTCAAAGGTTTTAAGCTCGTGTATATGGTTTATCATTGAATATCAGATGGTAACCCGTTCCTCAAATAAAGGAAAGTTTATCGCCGATGATAAACTTATCCTTACAACGAGAAATTAAATTTTCTCGGACACGAGCTTACATTAAAACCATTCAAAGGTTTTAAGTTCGTGTAAATGACTTACAGTTAAATGTCAGACTGTAACTCGAACTTCAAATAAAGGAAAGTTTATCATTAATGATAAACTTATCCTCATAACGAGAAATTCAATTTTCTCGGTCATGAGCTTGTCTTAAAACATTCGAAGTTTTAAGCTCAGAAAGGAAAAGTGTATCTTTTAAATAAGAGAACTTTTCCTCATAACGAGAAATTAACCTTTCTCGGTCATGAGCTTTCCGTTAAAACAGTCAAAGTTTTCAAGCTCATGAACACGACTTCTAAGTAAATGTCAGCTTAGGACTCGTTCTTCAGATAAAAGGAAAGTTTATCGCCGATGGTAACTTATCCTTAACAACGGGAAGTTCACAACTTCTCGGACTTGAGCTCGCTTTTAAGATATTCAACATCTTAAGCTCAAGTAATTGTTTTTCAAAACTTTGAACACAATTTTTCGAGAATTTCTCAAAAGGTTTTTCTAAATCTTTCAAAATTGTGTGTTCAAAAATGTTTTGATAAAACGAGCATGTCTTCTGGAATCGATAATATTTACGAACCTAGAAATGTCATTCAATAATGACACGGGGTTGTAAATAAAGTTCGAGCAGAAGTTCAAATGATTTTAAAACATGCTCCATATGGTTTGCTATTATTTCAGATAGCAACTCGCTTTTCATAATCAAGTCAAGCATTTCACCGGAAAGCTTTGACTCAACAACGGGAATTCATTTTCTCGGGAACGTGACGAGGTGACCAACATTCGTGAACAAGAACCATGTGCTTCTCTCATATGCTGTTCTCCATTATTCAGGTCCAACCTCGTACATTGCTAATCTTGTGAATTCATTATCATATATGATCTTTGCACGTGATAAATACCTTACACTTGTGTTTAAAAGGTATTTATTTTACGTTTCAGCACACCCTCATTAATTTGAGGGGGAGCTTGTGTAATTCATGAAGATAATTGGACTTGCATTTTTCTTCCCAAATTTTCTTAAAATGCTATTAAATCAATTGATATTAAAAACATCGATTGGGTTAATATTTTTAATATGGGGGAGAAAATGTGATTTAATATGGGATATGATCAATCATAAATGGTTTGACTTAACGTGTTAGCTCATCCCGACATGTGCGAAATGTTTTCGAATATCGTAGCATATGTTAACGGGGAGCAAAATGGATTTGCACTTCAAAATGGATTTCATCGTGACATACACTTACCCAAAACATCTCTATTCACAACGGTAAAGATTGTGGTGACATAAGGATGGTAGGATAGGTTAAAGTCCAATGATTTCTCTAGAACCGGAGGAATCTTCCCAAGGACATTCCATAGCTAGAAATAGTAGTCCTTAGGAAAGATGGAGAAAGATTGTGAACGTAGCTGAATGCCGACCAAGTACTTAAGTTAGCACTGGAACAATCACAACAAGGTGCTAGTGATGACGTATTGGTAAGCATTGAAGGGGTTGAAGAATGAAAAAGAATTGTAAAGATAAAGGGTGTAAAGAAAGAAGCCCTCCTTACAACTTTAGGCAGAAACCGGGTCAATACATATGCTATTGAGATCATTTTTGTTAATGATTCTCGATATTGAAGAAAGACGTCATGGACCCAGTGATGCAATGCACAACCCTTCCCAGCTAACTCAAATATCTCTCAAAAGGTATTTGTTTTAATCACACGGAGATCAACACGTTATCTATTGATTTATTCACTCCGAATAAATTGGTATTGAAAAGGTGGCACTCCTCTCCAGCCTCCGATCACTAAAAATCCAAAATGCACGATCGAGTCTAGAGCCATTTGAGATCATCAAATATCTCATTAGGACACACTTTCATTATTCCTTGCTTCTTCACACACTGTGAAAAGTAAGAAAGTTCTTAAGAGTCCTACGCAAAATCTTCATGATCTTGCCTGAACATCCGAGTAATACGAAAGTATTTACAATGAAGATGGAAATCCTTCTTGAGCGAATATCAAAAAGCTCATGGTAGGTGACTTGTGCGGTTCTTTATGAATCAAACTTGTGATAACTGGAAAGCAACAGTGGTTTAATTCTTAAATGAATTTAAACTCGTTCCAGGCCTCTACGCATTATCATATGATCTTGCCAGAACACTCAGAGTGACTCTTTATTGATCACAGTGACGAGTGGAAATCCTTCTAGTGTTAACATCAAACAGCACTTGGTAGGTAACTTGCAAGATTCTATATGAATCGAGCTAGTGACAACTGGAAAGCAACGATGGTGTGGTTCTTAATTGAACTTCACTTGTTCCAGGAACATGAATTGACGGCTTCAAATCATGCGGATAATATTATCCAAATGATTCACTCTTTACGTTCGCAGTCTGCTTTGGACGGTCGAGTAAAGAGAACGGGTTTACCCGCGAAATCTTGTCAAGGAGGTTCTTTATTGAAACTACCTGCCACAAGTACGATATTTAATATCGTCCAACTGTCTTCACCGACCGGAGGTAAAATGCTACCGAATTAGAATGAAATGTTCAAGGCCATTTCATCCGTGTATATTGTTTTGTTGCTAACTGTCTTATGCAGCGTAACAAGAAGGTGGCATTGCGGTGTACAATCCAGAAGAAGTCGTCACCACATGCTTGTACTACACACAATTAGTACTTCAACAAATTCAAGAAAGCCTGAAGGTCAAGTCTTCCGCTGTATCAAACTCTGAAGCTTTCAAGAATTTAAAAGTATAAGTATGTGGAACATGAAGTCACAAAGAGGCAAATATCACAAGTGACGAATGCACAAGGTCAAGGCAAGGAAACATGCTCAAGACTAAAGTCAAAGATCACATCAAGCATATTCACAAGAACAAGATCGAAGACTCAAGCATAGATGCTAGGTTTAAGATTTTGTAAAAAGATGTGACCTCCCTTAGGGGGAGATTGTTGGAAATACGTTTTTCCCAATAAAGTCTCGGTCACATCTTAGTTAGCATAGATCACGAGTTATAGACTATTTAGAACTTTGTAACTTGGAGCAACCTCCCTTAGGGGGAGATTGTTGGAAATACGTTTTACGTATTTATGAAGGATCGGTCGCTCCAACTATAATTATGTAACGGGCTCGTGATCTATTTACTTATTGTATAGTCCATATAGCCCACATGTAGGGTGGGCTATATATAACCCCTCCTAGCATGTTAGGAGGGGGTTGTTGATTCACATTTTCAATTAATCACATTTTCCATTTTACTTTCTCTCTCTACAACTCTCTCCCTTCTCTCCTTTCTCTCTCTAATCCTTCATCTAATTCCTTCATTTCTTCTTTAATTATCAATCAATCAACCACATAAATCCACCAAATCCATCACATAGAATAAGCCATTAATTACGTAGACCTTCATTCCCCGATTCGTTCAATGATATCAAACGGTCCGATGAAACGCAGACTGAGCTTCCCTTTAATTCCAAAACGTCTAACACCACGTGCCGGCAAAACCTTAAGGAAAACGTGATCTCCTACGCTAAAATGTATGTCCCTACGATGCTTGTCGGCGTAACTCTTCTGACGTGACCGTGCTTCTTGAAGTTTCTGCTTAGCTACTGCGACCCTCTCATTAGTCAACTCTATGATCTCTGGTCCTTCAAGTGTTCGCTCGCCAACCTGATCCCAGCAGATTGAGGCGTGACACTTTCTGCCATACAACATCTCGAAAGGAGCACACTTGATACTTTCGTGCCAACCGTTGTTATATGCAAACTCCACTAAACAGATATAATCGTCCCAATCACCCTTCCACTCCAACGCACATGACCTCAACATGTCTTCTAATGTCTGAATCGTTCGCTCCGACTGCCCGTCTGTTTGAGGATGAAAAGCCGTGCTAAGCTTAAGTTGTGTACCCCAAGCTTTCTGCAGACTTTTCCAAAATCGCGAAGTGAATCGAGGATATCTGCCTGAGACGATGCTGGATGGAGCACCGTGGAGTCTCATGATCTCTTTTCTATACGTATCGGCGAGTTTACTGACCGAATCTTCCTTGCGGATCGGTCTGAAATGAGCTGATTTGGTAAGTCGATCTACGATAACCCAAATTGCATCGTGCTTCCTCTTGGTTGGCGGAAGACCAGTAACAAAATCCATGGTGATTTTGTCCCACTTCTACTCTGTAATATCTAACGGTTGAAGGAGACCGCTAGATCGTTGATGCTCGATCTTAACCTTCTGGCAGGTAAGACATTTGGAGAAGTAAGTGGCAACATCCTATTTCATACCACTCCACCAAAAGAACTGCTTGATGTCATGGTACATCTTAGTCGAACCAGGATGTATAGAAAATGGGGAGCTTTGAGCTTCAGCTAACAAGGCTTCCCGAAGTTCTTGATCATCAGGAACACAAAGTCTCATGCCCTGCTATACGATACCATCTGCATCTACTCTGAATTCTGTCTGCTTATCCAAATTTTGAATTATCGCCCAGATTTCGCCATCATCTTTCTGAGCTTCCTTGATCTTAGAGAGTAACTCGGGTTCTACTCTAAGATTAGCCCAGTAACCATGTTGTCCACGTACCATGATCTCTATGTCTAGTCGCTCCAAGTCTCTTATGATTTCCTCCTCAATTTTAATGTCGTTGATCATTCCGGGCTTTCTGCTAAGTGCATCTGCTACTACATTCGCCTTTCCGGGATGATACTGTAGATTAATGTCATAATCCTTCAACAGCTCTAACCATCTCATCTGTCTCATGTTCAATTCACGTTGAGTGAAGATATACTTCAAGCTCTTGTGGTCTGTGAAAATTTCGCGTGATTCTCCATATAAGTAGTACCTCCATATCTTCAATACAAACACGACTGCAGCAAGTTCCAAGTCATGCGTAGGGTAATTTTCCTCATAAGGCTTAAGCTGCCGTGAAGCATACGCGATCACTTTCCCATGTTGCATGAGAACACAGCCAAGTCCCTTCCCCGATGCATCATTGTAGATTTGAAATCCACCTATACCAGATGGGAGAGTAAGAATAGGTGCAGATACTAACTTCTGCTTTAGGTCTTCAAAGCTCTTCTCTCGTTCTTCAGTCCAGACGAATTTCTCCCCTTTCCGCATCAGTTTGGTCAATGGTAGTGCTAGGCGGGAAAATTTCTCCACGAACCTACGGTAATAACCAGCTAAGCCTAAGAAACTGCGGACTTCAGTCGCTGATGTCGGCCTCGGCCACTTAGTAATAGCCTCAATCTTCACTGGATCCATAGTGATTCCTTCTTCTGATACACTGTGACCTAAGAATATCACCTTGTCTAACAGAACTCACACTTGGAGAATTTAGCATACAGCTGCTTCTGGCGAAGAATCTGTAGTACTGTACGAAGATGGTCTTTGTGTTCCTCCTTGGACTTTGAGAAAATCAGGATGTCATCGATGAAGACAATGACGAACTTGTCCAGAAATTCATGGAAGATTCTGTTCATCAAATCCATGAACACTGTTGGGGCATTGGTCAGGCCGAATGGCATGACTACAAATTCGTAGTGGCCAAAGCGTGTACGGAAAGCTGTCTTGGCGATGTCCTGCTCCTTAAACCGTAGCTGATGATAGCCTGACTTGAGATCGATCTTGGAGAAGTGATTGGCCCCTTGGAGTTTGTCAAACAGATCGTCTATACGTGGCAGTGGATACCTATTCCTGATAGTAATCTTGTTGAGCTCGCGATAGTCAATGCAAAGATGCATACTGCCGTCCTTCTTCTTAACAAATAAGACCGGTGCACCCCATGGAGATGCGCTCGGTCGAATGAACCCTCGTTCTATAAGTTATTGCAGTTGATCCTTCAGCTCCTTTAACTCTATGGGAGCCATGCGATAAGGAGCCTTGGAAATCGGCTCAGCTCCTAGGATGAGCTCGATATTGAATTCCACTTCACGTGCAGGTGGTATGCCCGGAAGTTCTTCTGGAAATACATCTTGGAATTCTGACACTATCGGCTGATACTGAATTGATGGGGATTCGCATCCATGTCATGAACCGTAGCTAGATAACCCTCGCAGCCATGTGACAGTAGTGCACATGCTTGCAGGGTTGATATGATTTGTACAGACCTGCCAGGTACGAACCCGTTATGAATGTACTCTGGTGCATTAACATCACCGTAGATCACTCGATATGAATGGCAGTCTATGGTAGCGTGATGCTTGAATAGCTAATCCATGCCCAAAATCATGTCAAAGTCATTCATGTCCAGCGGAAGTGCGTCAACATGACGAACCTTGTCGTCAAACTCTAGGGGAAGACTCTTGTACACATGGGTGATAAGTACAGAGTCCCTCAAAGGTGTGGAAATACTGAGTCTATTCTCTAATGGCATGGGGAGTATCCTAACATTCTTGGCATAAGCAGTAGAAATAAGCGAGTGAGTAGCACCTGTATCAAATAGAACACATGCAGCTTGACCATACATATACAAGATTCCAATGATGGTACCTTTAGACTTGTTGGCATGATCGCGAGATGTACTGTAGACGCGTCCAGTGGTAGGAGGCGGCTTGGTATCAGCATGTCCCGATGTGCCCTCCATCTCGCCCTTGCGGCAGTCCTTCATGCGATGGCCAGGAAGACCACACTTGAAGGATGCGTCACTGTCGCGGCGACATGGCCCTGGGTGCCTACGGTGGCAAGTAGAGCAAAGAGGATGAGTATATCCTCTAGCAGGTGCTCTGACTGACTGAGAACCTGATAAAACATTATACATGAGACATGATAATAGGGTATAAAGGACAATGCGGATAATCGTAAGATTGAATACCAGTAATAGCTGGACGGCTAGGCTGTGAACCTCTCTGGTTCTGGTCCCTACCGTTTCCATGGTTCCTGGTAGAAGATTTGCTAATGTGTCAGAATTATGAGTTATAACATGAAATCATAAGAAAATGCGTAAGTATAAGGACCTGCTTCTGTTGGAGTGTCCAGCGTTGTTACGGTAATTATCATCACCGCCACACCTATTCGTAGCAGAACGGTCGATAGTCTGACCGTTTCCCTTGGGCAGAATAGGCTGCTGCTGAGTAGCCGGCTAAAACCGGTCCCCAGTCTTCTGCCTGGAAGATACAATTTAAAGAGATGAAAAATAGACATTGACATATACTGAAAGAATATGGATTGGTCACCGCTTGACACAAATGTTTTACCTCTTCTCGGGTCTCTCTGCTTCCCCTAACTCATCTATCTCCTGCAGCATCTCCAGCTTACGTGCTGCATCGGTCACTTGTGCTACCGTGTTGAATGTATCACACACCAAGTTGTTTGCGACCGATGTGCGAAGAGCCCACCTGAAGTGGTGTGCTTGCTCTTCAGGAGTACCTGCTGCAGCACCAAGGAAACCAGCTAAGCGAAGAAAGCGCTGCATGAACTCGTTGCTATTCTCCCCAGCTCTCTGTCGGATCCCATGGTACTCCCTCTTCAACTTGTCTTGCTCAACCTTGGGAAAGAACTGCTCCATCACCCTATCTCTGAACTGAGCCCATGTCAAACCAGCCACCCAATTATCACCTCCCTCAGACTGCTTCAATGCTAACCACCAATTTAACACATCGCCTTCGAACCGGTAACATGCCAACCTCGCCTTGAACATAGGGTCACAACCCATAGCATCGAAGATCTTCTCGATGTGAGCCAACCAGCTTTCAGCTTCACTGGAGCTATCTGTTGTCTCGAAAGCTCGAGGACGGAGCTTGTTGAATCTCTCCAGCCATGTAGCCAATGTCACTGGAGGAGGAGGGGAGGTGCTTGGTTATGCTCCTGATTGTTGGAAGCCTGAACCTCAGCCCTGATGTCATTCCTCAGTTGAGGAAGCAAAAGCTTGCATTGAAGCTTGGATCGCTGCATTGAGTTGTTCCTGCTCGCGTGTGAGAACCATCTGACAGTATAACATAAAATACATGATTAAACTGATCAAAACATAAAATATATACATGAAAAAATTTATACCAATAAATCATGAGAAAAGTTTTATTCAGGAAAATTTGTACATGAATGCATGATGCAGTTTTATGAAAACTTTTGTATGCTCGAGAGTGAACGCCTATGGTCAGTTCACCTAAAATAAAAGACATGGCGAGGGGACGCCTATGGGTCGGTCCCAAATTTAAAAGTTTCGATAAAACACATGCGACTAAATAGGGCCAGTCCTGTACCAACCATTACTTAGTCATAAACTTGCGACAATGACATATATATGTATGCATGAAAATGATGAATGCATGAAAACCGACTGTCAGTTCTAGCAAGACCATAGTGACTACCCACTAATCACAAGTCATGTTTTGAGAGCCTACAGGTCGAAGCCTTGGCTCTGATACCATAATTGTAACACCCCATTTTGATAAATGGAATGTCACGCGTGATTATGGTGTGTCATCAAAGCATACAAGGATAAATGTGTAAACATTACATGACCATAAAAGGAAATACCAGAATCAAACATTGGTAGTCCAAAAGTAAAGCTCATCACACACAAACATAAGTACTGTAAATGAAAGGACAAAACTGTGTCCATGGCAAGAGTATCAAAGTATAGATAAATGCATAAAGTAAAGATAGCTAGAAAGCTTCCAGTCCATATGCACGTACGCTTAAAGTCTACGAGCGTCCGTGAGTACCTGCCGTTTCGGGAACATGAAAAGGAAAACGGCTGAGCAATACGCTCAGTGCACGGATGTACAAGTAAAGCATGAATAATATAAGCATATAAGCATGAAACAACAGAAGAAACTGAGTCATGAATAACCCGATTAAGTCTTAGTAAAACTGGTTTTATAGTTTGAAAAGCCTTATGTTTATCTTGTAAAAACTGTTTAACATATATTACCATTAGCCAATATAGGTCATGAAAATCAACGTGCATGAATACTTGGAGGGGTGACCTCGTCATGCAAATTAGAGGGGCTGCCTCTAATTTAATATACTGGTTTTTGGGTAGGAGGTATCAGCTCCTTGTGAAGGATGCAAGGCACACACCACATTCACACTGAGTAATCTGCTGAAAACATGTAACTAGGATGCACCCATACACCCCACATGATAAATATAATAATATGGCCAAAATCTGAAGAGACGCCACGAGCAATCACTCTGCCGTGGGGAAGTCATAACACTAGTGCCTCTAGTGTTATGGTTATGGTACCTCCATAACTAGGTGAAACTGGTCATGCATGTATATGGCTTTAGGTATTCTAATTAAACATAAGCAATCCAAAACATATAAAACATATACTGGGGAAAACAGTTGGTTGCATACGGGCAATCCTAATAAGGAAAGAATGTCCATACTGAAAGGACGGAGAATCCATACCTTATGTCCAATGAACGAAGAAGACGAACGGAAGAAGGTCCTACTTCGGTATCACTAATGCTACATAAATACATACGTGTATAAGTATCTGATTACTGAATACGTAAGTGGTTTTATATCATGTCTTAGCTTGTTTTATATGTTCATGTCATGTTTTACTGTTTTAAGCTTTATACTGTGTTTATCATATATTCTGTCTATTCTGATTAAGTATTACTTGTATTTCATGTATTATTATACTTGTTGTGTAATAATAAGCAACTTTCTAAAAATAGCAGGTTTCCTAAAATATAAAGTTTCCAAAAATAGAAAGTTACCAAAAATAGAAAGTTTCCAAAAATAGAAAGTTTCCAAAAATAGAAAGTTTCCAAAAATAGAAAGCTTCCAAAATAGAAAGTTTCCAAAAATAGAAAGTTTCCAAAAATAGAATTACTGCTTAAAATAGATAAGTTTCTAAAAATAGAAAGTTTCCATAAATAGATTAGCTACATTAAATAAATAAGTTTCTAAAAATAGAAAGTTTCCATAAATAGATATAAGCTGGTTAATTAAGCTAATTATATAAGCTTAAGTTTTTTCTGATTATTATTCTAAGTCATGTGATTATATAGTATAGTTTATTAATTATTACATGTAAATTAAATAAACTATAGGTTAAAAGTATTTAATTAAATATAACATGGTTTTAATTAAATAAAGGTAAAATACTTAGGTTAAAACATGTATTAATAACTATTAATAATATAACCTAAGTCATGTTAATTAATTAATTATAAGTCATGGTTTTTAATAATTAATTAATTATAAAGTCTAATTAAATAATAAATACTTAGGTTAAAATTCATGAACTAATAATTAAATTAATAACCTAAGTCATGTAATTTAAATTAATCATGTCATGCTTTTAATTAATTTAATTTAAGTCTTAAAAAAATAACATAACTTGTAAAAATCATAAACCTTGAAAAATGATTCATGAACCGGACCCGTGATTAAAAACCCATGAACCGGACCCGTAACCATCACCATACCCCGACCAAGGTCGGGTTTCCCTTGCCCCTTGCTGCTGCCGTGACACCACCACCACCATACCGAGACCATATGGTCTCGGTGGTGTGATATAAGCCAAGCCGAGACCCCCTAAGGGCTCGGTTAGGCGTCGGCTAGAAACAAAACACCCCTAAACCCTTGATTTGATTTACCCCCTGATTATTAACATGTTTAAAATACTTGTTTTTAATTACTTTAATTAAAAACATCATGATATTATGTGATTCATAAATCAAAACATAAAAAGAAAAGGTTAAAGGTTATACCGAATACGTGAAACAAATGAGGACGAACACACAACGATCCTTGTAAAATTTACAAGATCAAAATCAACCCGAACACCCCTTTTTGGTGATCAAACCTGGCGGCCAAAAGAACAAGGAAGAGTAATTAGGGTTTTTGATTATTTTCTAGTTTTGTGAATAATGAAACATGTTTTCATAAAATTCCCTTGTTTAGTAAAAGTTTGCATGGGCTTAGCCCATGTTCTTGTTCTAGCCGCGGCATGGAGGCCCCACATGGGGTAACCTCGTGCCTAAATTATATAGTGTGTTCTCGTGTTTTATCGTGTTCGTAATATACATATTTTAATTAGTTATCAATCGTGACTTAATATATTTATTCGTGTTCGTAATAAATATATTTACATACGTAATATTAGCTCGTGATTAATTTACGTTCATGATTTCATGTTCGCATGTTCGTGATTATAATTATTATTAGAATAATTATCGTGTGTTGATACGTAATAAATACTTATCGTGTTATAACACGTACGTAATACTTGTAATTCTTATTCATGAAACGTAAACGTGCTATAAAAAGGAAAGTTCTAATCATGTGCGTACGATCTTAAGGGTACTATCCATGGTAAAAGCATGCGGGTTTTACAAAATCTGTACAAATTGTCTCTGCTTTACAAGCACATGCCTTATTATTCCATGGCTATGAAGACGTTCTAGCTACCATTCAATCTATGATTTTCTAATGTCCCTCTATTCATAATCAACCGATTTTTTTTTCAGATTTTCCAAATGCATTTCTAGAAGAACTACCAAGTATTTCACCATTCCTGAAGTATCACATTGTGGTGCGCCAACTCTGTTTATCCAAGAAGAAGGACGGTAGAATGAGATTTATATATCGACCACCGTAAAAATTTAAACAAATCACCATTCATAACCGCTATCATACTCTACGTATTTGATGACGCGTTTAATCCACTACCGGATTCTAAACATTTCCAAGACCAGGTTATGATCAAAATACCAACAGTAGCGAGGGAAAGAGCAGGACATTTACACGATTGCTCTTCGCACACGTATTGTCATTATGAATTCATGTTTTTGCCTTTTGGTCTCACGAATGCCCAGCTGTAATTATGGATTTGATGAATCGAATTTTCATGAATACTGGATAAGTTCGTCATTTTGTTCATCGCTAACATTCTAACCTTCTCTAAGTCTAGAGAAAGGTACGAAGACCATCTTCGCATTATGTTAATAATTCTACGACAGAAGAAATTTCACACGGAAATTTTTACTAGTATGAATTTTAGATGATTTCAGTAATATTCTGAATCGCATTGCTCCTCACGGTTAAGTTTTACCATGACTAAGCTTACGTGTAAAGGAGAAAATCCTATACTAGATTATGTGTTCCAAAGGATCCTACGCTAAGAGAGGTCTCACATGCCCAGGGGTTCCACACTCGTAACATACCACAGCTTTCTTCGGTCTGCTACTGCTCCCACCAGTGGGGTTTCGGTTTCCCTGCTGCCCACTTCCACTCCCACGTGCATTGGACTTGCCCTTGTTGCTGTTCCCGGGATCGATATGGGGTCGACCTGGGGTAGCAACATTGGTTTGACAATTCTGAGCAAAATGGCCTTGTTGGCCACACTTGTAGCATCCTTGACATTGTCCTCCAGCAACATGATGGTAGTTGCACTTTGAACACTTGGGCTTGGTCCCTGAGTAGTTCTTGGTGCGGGTTGTGGGATTAGTGTCATCTGCTTGCCCAACGTTTTGCTTTTTGGAAGGCTGCTGGTTTTGGCTACGAGAGTTTTCATCGGATTTCCTCTTGTTGTCTGTTTGCCTCTCGGACAGATTGCGGGCTCGCTTGTTGATCAGCTCAGTCGCAAATTCCATAGCACATTCAACAGTGGTGGGTCGTGAAGCTAGCACACTGTCATGAATGTTGTCAGGGAGTCCGTTGACATACTTTTCAATCTTGTCACTCCTTAGAGGAAACATTATGGTGCACATCAAGCTTAACTCTTGAAATCCTTGGTTGTACCAAAGGATATCATTGTTCTTACACTTGAGATCCCACAGCTCGACTTCTAACTTCTTCATTTCTCCTCTGGGACAATACTTCTCAGTCATTCTTTCCTTGAGGTTGGCCCAAGTGAGAGTATAAGCAGCGTCATGTCTAAGGATGGCGACCACAGAGTTCCACCAGGTAAGGGCACTCTCGAGTAGGGTGCACGTAGCAAACTTAACTCTGTTCTCGTCAGCACAACCACTGATGCGGAAGACTGTCTCTAGTCTTTCAAACCACTGCATTAATTCAACAACTCCTTCTTTCCCTCGGTAGTATGAGGGTTTACATTTTAAGAAGTCGGGGTAAGAGCAACCCCTGTTGGTGTTGTTTCTGCGTGCATCGAAGTTTGGATCATTATTTGCATTTGGGTCAGCTCCTCTGGCTGCCATGGCTGCTGTGATGCCTTCACTTATCATTTCCCGCAGTTGTGCGGCAGTGACATTTTGAGTAGCTTTTGGGGATTCAGTATTGTCGGCATTGGAAGTGGTTGCATTATTGGGATTTGACCTCGTAATCACCATTTGTCTATAATCATATACAAAATGAGATTATTAGTTCAAGCGTTAGTACAGTTTTTATATAATTTGTTGGGAATAAATTAAGGCCAGATCACTTGAGCGCTGACAAGAACAAAACAAGCGTTGACAAGAACAAAACAAGCGCTGACAGCTCAAGCGTTGACAAGATAAAGTCAAGCGTTGACACATTGAAGACAAGCACTGATGGAAGATATATTCTACGCGTGTATTATATTCTAGAATACTTCTAGTAAAGATAGGAACAACAATGTATTTTCTATATTTATCTTTACCTAGAATAGCTGATACGTAGATTATTGTACAAGGCTTCTTATGTCTATAAAAGAAGACCTTTAGGTTAATGTTTGATATAAGTTTGATATAAGTTTTCATTCGTAAACATCTTTCATTGTAAGCAAGTTTGATATTGATAATCAAAGTGAAAGTTTGTTTATATCATTGTGTGTTCTTGTTTAAGTGTTAAATTCCGCATAACACTTAGATTCATAAAGCATATACAAAGGTTTCTCTACGTGTATTACTTGATCTAATCTCGTATACACAAAGCTAATCGATCTAAGTTTGGGATCAACAAGTGGTATCAGAGCTTGTTGAGGAACTTTTGATCTTAAAGAACACCAGAACCCTAAAACTCACCAAAACCCTAATTTTCTCAGAAACCCTAACAACAACATGTCTGAAGCAATAAACTCCTCCTCCTCAGCTTTACCAAACATCAAGATTCCCATGCTTGATGCAACCAACTTTGACTTATGGAAGTTCAACTTTGAACAATATCTGGGGATCTACGACTACACACTCTGGGAGGTTATTGAATATGGAAACACATTCGATAAAGCCCAAAAGATTCTTAATGTCATTGCTCAAAGAACAGCTGTTGCTGGATGTTCTGAAGAGGATAAGAGAGAAAAACCTGGAGATGGTAGAGCTGTGTCTGCTGATGACATAGCAAAGAGAAGGGTTGACATGAAAGCCCTAAATATTCTGAAAGTCTCTTTGGGATAAGAAAACCAGCATAAATATAGAGGCTATGAATCTGCTAAGGATCTTTGGGCAGCTCTTGAAGTTGCACATGGTGGCAATGCAGACACTAGGGAAGAAAAAAAAGCAACTCATGCATGATTATGCTGTCTTCAAAGCTCAACCCAATGAGAAACTGAGTAGTGTGAGAAGCAGATTGCTTGATATTACAAGCAAGTTGTCCTTCATGGGGACACAAGTTGGTGAAGTTGACATCAATGCTACCTTTCTCAAAAGTCTTGGTGAGGCATGGAAGATTGAGGCAAGATCTATTCTTGCCAATAATACTTACAAGAGCTCCTCGTTTGATGACATCTACAACAAACTAAGGCTGTTGGAGGATGAAGCTCTTTTAGAGCATAGAAGCAAGTCTACCACCAGTAATATGGCCTTCTTTTCTCATAGTGAAGGTCAATTCAATCATAAGGACTCTTACATACATCCAGTTACTGGGTCATCATATGTCAGCGCTGGAACAAGTCCTGTCAACGCCTCATATTCAGACACTGACACATTTAAGAGTGACTCCCCAAGAGTTAAACCTGCTGGTTTAGATTTGGATACTGTTTGTGCTTACATTGCTTCTTTGCCCAATAGTTCAGTGATTACATATGAGGACCTTGAGCAAATAAGTGATGAGCACTTGGAAGAGATGGACATCAAGTGGAACATGGCTCTTGCTAGTATAAGAGCAAATAGGTGGAACAGAAGGTTTAAAAAGAAGATGACCTTCAATGCTAAAGACACAGCTGGATTTGATAAATCCAAAGTTGAATGCTACAACTGCCATCGTATTGGGCACTTCATGAGGGAATGCAGATCTCCTAGAAGATCTGATGCTGGCTGTTGATCCCAAACTTAGATCGATTAGCTTTGTGTATACGAGATTAGATCAAGTATAACACGTAGAGAAACCTTTGTTATGTGCTTTGTGAATCTAAGTATTATGCGGAATTTAATACTTAAACAAGAACACAAGATGTAAACAAAACTTTCACTTTGATTATGAATGTCGAACTTGCTTACAATGAAAGATGTTTACGAATGAAAACTTATATAAAACTTGATATTAAACATTAACCTAAAGGCCTTCTTTTATAGACTAAGAAGCCTTGTACAATAAGCTACGTATCAACTATTCTAGGTAAAGATAAACATAGAAAATACATTGTCGTTTCTATCCTTACTAGAAGTATTCTTGAACATAATAAACGTGTAGCTTATATCTTCCATCAGTGCTTGTCTTCAATGTGTCAACGCTTGACTTTAACTTGTCAACGCTTGAGCTGTCAGCGCTCACTTTGTTCTTGTCAACGCTTGAGTTGTTCTTGTCAGCGTTCAAGTGATCTGGCCTTAATTTATTCCCAACAATCCTCCCCTAAACTTGATATCCACTCTTATGATCAAGTTTCTGAATAAGCATTAAGAACTTGGAGGAGTCTGACAAACCTTATCATATTGGTAATAAATAAATCTGATCAAATTCTTTGCCACGTCACTTGTATAATCTATCTCCAACTGGGTGTCCTTCATCTTTTCCAAAACAGCCTTGGATATGAAATACTGAGCATCCACAAGTAGATACTCAACAAACTTTGTAGAACTCAAATGGTATACACCAGCAGCTGAATATAACCTCCATTGAAGACCACTGAGGTCATCTTGAAGATCCTTCCATATTTCAGGATCTTCCTCATTTGTCCCACACATTCTTTTGAATGTGGTCCAAAGTTTTATTCCATTAGCTGAAGTTGGTGCTTCAGCCTCATACTTGGTCTCCAGCAACCTCCAAAGGTCCACCAAGTCTTCTCTATCACAACTTGCAAATAAAGATATGAGAGTGGTAAATGTGTGTACCTCCTTGCCAAATCTTCCAATCTTCCAGAATCCACATTCATCCTCATCATAACTCACAATTGGATTCCTGGAATCTAATGGTAACACATGCACCATATCTGAAGCTTCTAATGGGGAGAGCTTGAGGCTCTTTCTAATAACTGCTTCACTTGGATATAGTTGATTCATATCTTTTGAAAACTCAAGTGTGAATCCCTTCTTCACTGGCCTGGGAACTATCATAGCTTTCTTGATTTCCATCTCTTCTGCAAGTTGCTCCTTTCTTTCATCTGAAAGATGTCTGAAAGTGTTTTCTTCCTGCACTTTCACCCAAATAGGATAAGCCCTATGTTCCAACTCATCAAATGTCAAAGCCTTCAGCTTCTGATGTGTCCATCCAACTCCATGACATCTGAGCAACATAAAGTAGAGCTTCCTTCTATCCCTTTTCAACTCAGAGAGAATATTGCTTGCCTTGTGCTTCAAAATCACCTTACAATCCTTCTGAACTCTAAGAAGAATCTCCAAACCCCATATTTGATCTGAAATGGTCAAGTCTGGATTATCCATGCAGCTTTCTTCCCAAGAATTGTACATCTGAACCACCTCTGGCATGTCAAAGTCAATCTGCAACTTTAAATCTCTCAACTTTTCCCTAGCAAGCTCATCACCATACTCAAGTCTTTCTGGTTCAATAATCATCACACTTGAGTCTGAGCTAGCTCCATCACTTTCTTCTTCAGAAGTCACAACAAATGGTGACTTTTCCTTTTCACCTTGTTCCATCATTTGCTCAGCCAATCTTCTATCAAATTCAACCTGGGCTGCATCCTTTTGAACAATTTCTTCTACCAATTTACCCTTACCCTTATCTGATGGTGCAATGGTTGGTAAGGTAGATGGTAATACCTGAGTAGGAACTTCCTTGATAATAGATGATGACTGGAATACATCACCTTCATGTGCAGGTCTGTCAACGCCCAAATTTCCTCTATCAGCGCCCAAAATACTTCTATCAGCGTCCAAACTTGTCTTGTCAACGCTCAAATATTTTCCCTCAGCGCCTTGTGTAACCTCTCTCAACATAGCTGTAAATGATAAATTTAGATTGGTTGGAGAGATTAAGGACGTATCAAAACCTGTTTGTTCCTTCAAAGTAGTAAGAGCTTCAGCAACATCCATTGATTGACCATCTTCACTGCTCTTATCACTCAGATTTCTTTGATCTTCCTCCCCTTTGGAAGACTCCTCCATACCCCTCCTAGCTTGATCACTCTCCAAAACAACAATCCTCTCCCTCAATTGCTTGAGTTCAAGGCCTTGTGAGCTGACAATATGTACTAAGTCTGCATTTTGCTTTTGCAAGCGAATGCAGACTGCCGTCAATTCCAAAAGAGTCATTGGTTCCAGTCTGCCCTCTTCTAAAATGGGAATTTGACCTCCCAAGTCAGGTTCATTGGGCATGGATGAGGACTTAATTATGGTGGGACTGCCTTGGCCAGCTTCTAAGCCAGAACCAATAGTCCCAGCCTCATCCAGGTCACCAGCCACACTTGTGGTGGTGGTTCTCTCTGCTTCATGGCTAGGACCACCAGAGGAGAACACTCCAGTAGTCCTTTGGCGTTTAATCAACCTATATTCAGGTGGTGTGGAAGATGGTGTGGAAGAATGGGTAGATGTGGGTTGGTTAAGGGGTGTTTGGGATTGTGATGGTTGGGTGTCAGCATTGGAAATAGGCACATCAACGCCAACATTTGATGTGTCAGCATCAAAGGGTTCTTGGTCAAGTTGCATTTGTTCAGGTGAGGGTAAAGGTTCAGGAATGGGTTCAAGTTGTGGTTGTGGGTCAATTTGAGGTTGGGGGTCTGGTTGGGGTTGTGCTGCTGCAATAACAGCAAGCATGGCTGGGGTTAAAGGTAAGTCTCTATGAGGTGGTGAATTCATCTTTGTAAAAATAGCTTTCTTTTCTTCAGGGATTTTATAAAAATCATTGTGATCCCTTGAACAATATCTTTGATCATCAAAAATCATTTGCAGAAAACGGGGATAAGCTAAAGTCATTTTTGTCCCCTTGTTTTTACACATCCCTTCAAAAATCATTTTAGAATAGTTATACTTTTGCCCTGTTGCAATGCACACAATAGCAGTTGCAATGGATCTATTGATCTCATTGTGTGCAGTACATTTGGGACTCAAACATTGAAGGAGGATGTGGATGAGGTACTTCCAGGCTGGGGGAAATTCCTACTTATGGTACTTATTGAGAGTACCTTCATCAGGAATAGGATATCCCAAAGCCCTAAGCCCTTGTTCTATTTCATGTATGGGAAGGATGGTTATACCATCAGCATCATCAAGACGCAAGGCCTGGCGTACCAAGGCCTCAGTAACCACCCAAGATCTCCCATGAACAATAGAAGTTAATGTGGTCACTCCATTAACTGTTGAGGAACTGACAGTGTTCCAAAACTGCTTAATGTGTGTGACTGGAATGAGTGGTGCATGAGAAAGAGCATACCTTAAGGGGGATGCGTTCAAATACGCCACCATTTGTGTGTATTGAGGAAACAAATCATTATCAGCAACAAGATAAGAAATCATGTTGTGTTGAGACTTGAACCCCAAATCCAATTCTGCTGAGTTAAATCTTGGTGCCATTGATGAAAGCTGTTAATTTGAAGTGTAGAAGATGAAGGTTGATAAGAGAAAAGTGTTAGACAAGAATTATAGATACCCTGTTTTAAAATAGGAGCCAAATTTATAGGAGATAAACAATGCATGTGATTGGCCCAAAAATAGGCAAAGATTTTCAAAAAATAATCATGAAAATATTGAAAAAGTTATAAGTTATCTCATGCATTTAATGAAAGTAACAACTCCTAAAATTACGGCTTGAAAATATGTCAAAAAGTAACAACTGGGTAGGTCCGATTGAGTGTCAACGGTCAAATATAACCCATCAACGCCCAACGGCTATAATCCTGTCAACGTTCGCCTAAAGCCATGTCAGCGTCCAATTTGGTCACAACAACGCTTGGAAAAATCTTGTCAGCGTCCAAAAATAAAATTGTTTTAAAAAGTGAAAATGACCTTAACAAGTAATTTATCCTAGAGAAAATAACCAAAAGCTGATAATTATTATAGGGCGGCAAGCACTGTCCAGTTATGCACACTTGCATAAGCAAGATAGACATAACAGTCCTCTAGTGTCCCTTGCTAACCAAAATTCTTAACAACCAAGTTACCCTATAAAATCCTTGTTACTCCCAGGTAAATCCCATATCAAAAACATTCCCAAGTCTCCCAACAGACCACAACCAATTCTAGGTCAAAAATGTCTTGGCAGCATGCAAAGTTGATATACTATGCATGCTACAGTGCCTCATGGTTTAGTAAAACTAACCCATACTCACCTGTGGACACAATCTAGAATTGTGATAAGAGTAACATATGGATACCCAAAAAATCCTAAAGGTTCCTAAAACCTCCCCTTAAACTATGATACAAAAAGTTTGCCAAAATCATGAATGAACATAAAAATTTATGTCAAGATAGGAATGAAACATTCCAACCATCATCCATAAATAAAAACTTGTCCAAATGCTTCTCCTTTGATCCATAAGCAACTCTGTATCCAATGGTATACTGCTAACACCATCTACACATTTAGATTGAAAACCACAAAACTAACATTGTTGCTGACAACGCCCCGATAACACATAACAGCGTTGAAAGAAGCTTTGTCAGCGTTAGACAATCATATTGCTGACAACGTTGCAAAAACACTTATCAGTGTTCAAACAACCTTTGTCAGTGTTAGAAAAATATAGTGGAAAATCTAAATCATCAATAAGATCAATAATAGTAATGCATCATCCTGTACATACTTTTACAAAAAGAATCCAAAACACATATTAAGTGAGATTAACCATTCCAATACTTGTTACCAAGTATTGAAATCTTCCAGTATCAAAAGGTTTAGTTAATAAATCTGACACATTTTCCTCAGTGTCAACCCTATCTGGTTGTATTAAACCTTTCTCAAAGTAATCTCTTATAAAATGGTGTCTAATTTCTATGTGTTTAGTTTTAGAATGATGTACAGGATTCTTAATGATGCATAAAGTACTATTATTGTCAACAAATATCTTTGTATGCATAAAATTATACCCATAATCCAACAGCTGGTTCTGAATCCACAACACTTGACCACAACATGCTGCTGTAGCCACATACTCTGCTTCAGTTGTAGAGTTAGCCACCACTGTTTGTTTCTTGCATTGCCAAGATATTAATCTGCTCCCAAGAAATTGACATCCACCAGTTGTGGATTTCCTATCAAACTTGTCACCTCCATAATCACTATCTGAATATGCAATCAGCTCCAATGGTGAATCCTTTGGGTACCACAAACCAAGATTAGGGAAACATCTTAGGTACCTAAAGATCCTCTTCACAGCATAAAGGTGACATTCTTTGGGAGTCACTTGATGGCGTGCACATGCACATACAGCAAACATGATATCAGGTCTGGAAGTAGTAAGATACATCAAGGATCCAATCATGGATCTATAATGCCTGACATCAACATCTTTCCCATCTCCAATCTTTCCCCAAGGGTGTTCTCTATCCATAAGAGTAGTAGCCCTCTTTTCATGTGGAGAAAAGCCAAATTTCTTCAAGATTTTAGCAACATATTTTTCCTAGGAGATGAAGATACCATCTTCTTTCTGCTGAACTTGTAAACCAAGAAAGAAGTTCATCTCCCCCATAGCACTCATCTTGAATTTGTCTGTCATAAGCTTGACCTCACTCATCTTTGGATCAGTAGACCCAAAAATGATATCATCAACATAGACATGCACAAGCAACACATCTTTGCCTTTCTTCTTTGTAAATAGTGTCTGATCTATGGTGCCCCTCTTGAATCCATTGTCCACCAAATATGTAGACAAAGTACCATACCATGCTCTAGGGGCTTGATGAAGGCCATACATAGCCTTCTTGACTCTATACACTTTATCTGGATGCTCTGGATCCTCAAAACCAGGAGGTTGCATGACATAAACTTCCTCAACAATGGTGCCATACAAGAATGCACTCTTTACATCCATTTGATAGACTGTGAAGCCCATGCAAGATGCATAGGCTAGAAAAATCCTAATAGCTTCAATCCTTGCAACTGGTGCAAAGACTTCTTCATAGTCTATCCCCTCCTCTTGTGTATAACCTTGAGCCACTAACCTTGCCTTGTTTCTGACCACAATACCTCTTTCATCTCTTTTGTTCATGAGAACCCATCTTGTCCCTATAGGTCTGACATATCTAGGACAATCAACTAGCTCCCAAACATCCTGAATTGCAAATTGGTAAAGCTCATCCTGCATTGCTTCCACCCAACTTGGTTCTTTGAGAGCATCAAATATCTTCTTGGGCTCTTCCTGTGACAGAAAACATGCAAACAAACATGCTTGCACAAGAGGGGTATCAACCTTCTTGTGGATATTGGCAATAAATCCACCAAGTCCTTGATGGGATCTTCTTGTCTGAACTGGAGTCATAATATCACCAATGATCTGAGATGGGGGGTGATTCTTCATTGTGGAAGTGAGAACTCCTCCTTCAAAAAGTCTGGTGTCCTCAACTTCACGCTCCATGTTGCCAATATCTTCTTCATCAGACTCTCTTTGAGCATCAGGAATCTCTTCATGAATATTGGAAGGTCCACCTTGTTCAAAACTGGAAGAGAAAAGATGCCCATAAGTGTTGTCAACGTTTGAATCTTGGTTGTCAGCGTCAGGGCTGACAGCGCCTGAAATGTTGTTGTCAACGTCTAAATTGGTCTTGTCAGCGCTAGATTTGCCTTTGTCAGCGCCTGAAGAACCATGCATGTTTGTATCTGGTGGTATTTGGAGACCACCATTATCTTGTCCAGCAGCAGCAGCAGCAGCAAAAGCATCAGTCCAAATGGGAATTGTGACATATTCAAATGTAGAAGATGCCTTTTCTGCTTGTGATCCAACCCTCTCATCAACCTGTGTACCTGAAACATTAACAACTTGTTCCTCCACAACATTTGAAGTTACCTTCACAATGTCTGGATTAGTGACAGGCATATAATTTAAAGTTCTAGATAAGGGTTCAAAATCAAACAACCAATTAGGACCACTTTCAGGATCACTAGGTTTATTCTCTAAGAACCTAACATGTACTCTCTCAACAATACGTTTGTCCTCCTTAAGATAAACCCTATAACCCTTGCTCTGCACTGAATACCCCATGAAGTAACCTTCATCACCTTTTGCACTAAATTTCCCTAAGGCATCACTAGTATCTAGGACAACTACATGACAACCAAAAGGTCTGAGAAAACCAATATTAGGTTTTCTTCCCCAAAGTAACTCATAAGGTGTTTTGTTCTGAATTTTGTTAACCAATGCTCTATTTTGCACATAGCATGCTGTATTAACAGCCTCAGCCCAAAAGGCTATAGGAAAGTGAGCATCAGCCAACATTGTTCTTGCTGCTTCAATTAGGGTTCTATTTTTCCTTTCAGCAACCCCATTTTGTTGTGGGGTTCTAGCAATATTAAATTGCCTAGTAATTCCCTTCCTGGCACAAAAATCATCTAGCTTCTTGTTCCTAAATTCTCCACCATTATCACTCCTAAGCATCTTAACCTCATTGCCAGACCTTTTCTCAATTTGAGTGATAAATTCAATGAGAACATCAGCTGTGTCACTCTTCATAGCTAAAAAGAATGTCTAAGTAAACCTAGAAAAGTCATCAGTGACAACAAAACAATATGACTTTCCATTCAAACTTTCTATATTTGTTGGACCAAAGAGGTCCATGTGTAGCATATGAAGAGGTCTGGAACTAGTATGCACCTGCTTGGATTTGAATGAGACCTTGTGCTGCTTGCCTTTAAGACATGCAACACAAGAGTGGTCATTGTGGAAGGCCTTCTCAGGCAAACCATCAACTAAACCAAGCCTCACAAGTCTATTTATATTTTTAAAGTTTATGTGCCCTAGTCTCCTGTGCCACAAATTACTTTCATCTACTGAGGCCTTAGCATAAAAACAAGACATATTTGCATTTACTTTAATCCCATTTAAATTCACATTGTATATGTCCTTATGCCTAGGTGTTCTATACTCAATATACTTCTCATCAGGGATCTTAAAATCCTTGCTTAACCAAACACTCAGTATCAGTGAAAAGAACCTTATTTTTGTTATCACACACTTGTGATACACTAAACAGATTATAATCCAGTTCTTTTACCAGGAAGACGTTTTCAAAACGTAGATTATTGGTGAGAAGGGTTCCTTTGCCTATAATGGTGCCATATCCCCCTCCAAAGTATACCTTATCACCATCTTGAATAGGAGTGAAGTTCGTCAGATAGTCTTCCTTCCCTGTCATGTGCCTAGAGCATCCACTATCCCAATATCCATAGTCATTGATCTGCTTTTGAATGCCCTGCACATAAAGAAAACAAATTAGTTTTCTTTGGGAACCCAAGTCTCAGAAGACTTGGATTCATCTGGTTGTTCAATAAGAACAGACTTAGCTCTCACAACAACCCCATTCTCATCCCTTTTAGGATGAATAACCCAGTTAACCCCAATTAGTTTTGTAATGACCTTTGAAATGTAATTAAATCTATTGCAAGTCATTGAAATTCCATTATTATTAGGGTTTTGATCTTTCTTGGGTCTCCATGTTAAGCTTGAAGAAGCTTTAGATCCCTTACCTTGTGGCTGCAAATACTTAGGTCTGGTCACGTTTCTGTCAGCGTTGGATTTTGTCCTGTCAACGTTGAAATTACCCTTGTCAGCATTGAACCTAGGGTTTGCTACAGGAACCCATTGCCTATTTGACCAGGTGTTTGTCTTTTGAAAAGGTCTTTGTCCATGAGTGTTAGACCTTCTAGAGAAGAATGGGGCAGGTCTAATCACTTGTGGACTTTGCTGCACACAAGGTTTGGGTCTGACAACGTTTGACTTACTAACAACGTTGACTTTCTTCCTATCAGCGCTGAAATTGTTCCTATCAGCGCTGGCCTTGGGAGCGTTGACACACTTATATGCCAAATGTGAAAAGCTACCACAAGTATAACAGGCTTTCTTAGACACACTCTTAGGTCTAGAAGCAAAGAAACCTGTTCCATGATTGTTAACTTGGCTCTTGGGTGACCTATTGTTTCTATACATCTCTGTATATTTAATGGTAGGTCTTCTAACAGTGTTTGAGCCTAGGTCAACAGCTTTACCAGTAACTGGGTGAGTAACCTTAATGGGTGGTGATTCATTGGGACTGTCACATAGCAAACCTCCCTTAACAAATAAAGTAGGGTTAGCTTTCTTCCACTCATTTAGGTCAGTCAGTTTTTGTTGATACTCTTCTACTGGAGTGACAACTCTTGGTGGAGGAGAGAATTCCTCTTCTTGGCATTCTGGTATACCAGTCCAAGACAAATCCTTTCTAAGGACACCATAGAAGTCACCAGCTGGTGGTGGAACCAGAGAGTAATCATTCATCCCAATCCCAGTCATGTCCTTAGGATCCCTTTGTTTAGCTACACAGTCTCCTAGGGCTTGGGTGGCTCTATCAAATCTTTGAATCTTGAGGTCAACATTATCTTTATTCTTAATGGCCTCATCTAACTTAGCCTGTAGGTCTCTATTGACCTTTGACATGATATTTCTAATATCCATACTACCCTCTAGCTCATGTTTTAAGATATTTATCTTATCTTTTAAATCAAATTCCATTTTCTTGTATTCAGAAACGGTTTTCTCAGTTTCAGTAAGAGCTAGTTGGTAATTGGATAATTTACACCTTTCAGTGCTCATATCCTCTTTTAGTTTTGACACCTCTTTGTTAAGTCTGTCAGTGTTTAACCTACAACCTTTGCTACAAAAAGCATCATCATATACCTCATTATAAGATGAAGAGGAGGAGTGTGCCATGAGAGCATATTCAACATGCTCTTCTTCTTCAATATCAGCAATCAAAGCTTTGTCCTCTTCATCATCCTTAGCCAGATAGCTCCAATCCCATCCAGTACCATCAATTCCTTGAACTGCAACCCTGGCTTTGGAATCTTGAGCTTTAACAACCTGACTTGAGGGTTTACCAGCATCAGATCTTCTAGGAGATCTGCATTCCCTCATGAAGTGCCCCATGCGATGACAGTTGTAGCACTCAACTTTGGATTTATCAAATCCAGCAGTGTCTTTAGCATTGAAGGTCATCTTCTTTTTGAACCTTCTATTCCACCTATTTGCTCTTATACTAGCAAGAGCCATGTTCCACTTGATGTCCATCTCTTCCAAGTGTTCATCACTTATCTGCTCAAGGTCCTCATATGTAATCACTGAACCATTGGGCAAAGAAGCAATGTAAGCACACACAGTATCCAAATCCAAACCAGCCGGTTTAACTCTTGGGCAGTCATTCATGAATGTGTCAGCGTCTGAAAAGGAGACGTTGACAGGACTTGTTCCAGCGCTAACAAACGATGATCCAGTAACTGGATGCATAAAAGAGTCCTTCTGATTGAATTGACCTTCACTATGAGAGAAGAAGGCCATGTTGCTGGTGCTAGCTTTGCTTCCATGAGCTGAAAGAGTTTCATCTTCCAACAGTCTTAGTTTGTTGTAGATGTCATCAAACGAGGAGCTCATGTAAGTATTATTGGCAAGAATAGATCTTGCCTCAATCTTCCATGCCTCACCAAGACTTTTCAGAAAAGTAGCATTGGTGTCAACATCACCAACTTGTGTCCCCATGAAGGACAACTTGCTTGTGATGTCAAGCAATCTGCTTCTCACACTACTCAGTTTCTCATTGGGCTGAGCTTTGAAGACAGCATAATCATGCAGAAGTTGCTTTTTCTTTTCTTCCTTAGTGTCTGCATTACCACCATATGCAACTTCAATTGCTTCCCAAAGATCCTTAGCAGATTCATAGCCTCTATATTTGTGCTGATTTTCTTGTCCCAAAGAGACTTTCAGAATATTTAGGGCTTTCATGTCAACCCTTTTCTTTGCAATATCTTCAGCACTTACAGCTCTACCATCTCCAGGTTTTTCTTTCTTATCTTCATCAGGACATCCTTCAACAGCTGATCTTGCCGTAATGGCATCCTGAATCTTTTGAGCCTTATTGAATGAGTTTCCATATTCAATAATCTCCCAGAGTGTGTAATCAAAGATCCCCAGATATTGTTCAAAGTTGAACCTCCATAAGTCAAAGTTGGTTGCATCAAGCATGGGAATCTTGATGTTTGGTAAGGGTGAGGAGGAGGAGGTTATTGCTTCAGACATGATGTTTTTAGGGTTTTGAGAAAATTAGGGTTTTGGTGTTCGTATATCGTTCTGGTGTTCTTCAAAGATCAAAAGTTCCTCAACAAGCTCTGATACCACTTGTTGATCCCAAACTTAGATCGATTAGCTTTGTGTATACGAGATTAGATCAAGTATAACACGTAGAGAAACCTTTGTTATGTGCTTTGTGAATCTAAGTATTATGCGTAATTTAATACTTAAACAAGAACACAAGATGTAAACAAAACTTTCACTTTGATTATGAATGTCGAACTTGCTTACAATGAAAGATGTTTACGAATGAAAACTTATATAAAACTTGATATTAAACATTAACCTAAAGGCCTTCTTTTATAGACTAAGAAGCCTTGTACAATAAGCTACGTATCAACTATTCTAGGTAAAGATAAACATAGAAAATACATTGTCATTTCTATCCTTACTAGAAGTATTCTAGAACATAATAAACGTGTAGCTTATATCTTCCATCAGTGCTTGTCTTCAATGTGTCAACGCTTGACTTTAACTTGTCAACGCTTGAGCTGTCAGCGCTCACTTTGTTCTTGTCAACGCTTGAGTTGTTCTTGTCAGCGTTCAAGTGATCTGGCCTTAATTTATTCCCAACACTGGCAAACCCTCAAGTCAGATTGTTAAAGCTCAGGATTCCAAAGCTATGGTTGCAGTTCAAGGAATTGATGGTACAGGATGGGATTGGAGCTATCTGGCTAAGAATGTTGAAGAGGATAAAGCTTTGGTTGCTGATATTGAAGAAGAAGAGCATGTTGAATATGCTCTCATGGCACACTCCTCCTCTTCATCTGATAATGAGGTATATGATGACGCTTTTTGTAGCAAAGGTTGTAGGTTAAATAGTGAAAGACTTAACAAAGAGGTGTTAAAATTAAAAGATGATATGAGTACTGAAAGATGTAAATTGTCTAATTACCAACTAGCTCTTACTGAAACTGAGAAAACTGTTTCTGAATACAAGAAAATGGAATTTGATTTAAAAGATAAAATCAATATTTTAAAACATGAGTTAGATGCTAGTATGGATATTAGAAATATCATGGAAAGGGTTAATGGTGAAATACAGGCTAAGTTAGATGAGGCCATTAAGAATAAAGATAATGTTGGACTTAAAATTCAAAGATTTGATAGAGCCACCCAAACCCTAGGAGACTGTGTAGCTAAACAAAGGGATCCTAAGGACATGACTGGGATTGGGATGAATGATTACTCTTTGGTTCCACCACCAGCTGGTGACTTCTATGGTGTCCAACAAAGGGACTTATCTTGGACTGGTTTGCCAGAGCTCCAAGAGGAGGAATTCATTCCTCCACCAAGAGTTGTCACTCCAGTTGAAGAGTATCAACAAAAATTGACTTACCTGAATGAGTGGAAGAAGGCTAACCCTACTTTATTTGTCAAGGGTGGCTTGCTATGTGAAAGTCCAAATGAATCAACACCCATTAAGGTTACTAACCCAATCACTGGTAAAGTTGTTGACCTAGGCTCAAACACTGTTAAAAGACCTAGCATTAAATATACAGAGATGTATAGGAAATACTAGGTCACCCAAGAGTCAAGTTAGCAATCATGGAACAGGCTTCTTCTCCTCTAGACCTAAGGTTGTGTCTAGAAAAGCTTGTTACATGTGTGGTAGCTTTTCACATTTGGCATACAAGTGTGTCAATGCTCACAAAGCCAGCGCTGACAGAAACAATTTCAGCGCTGACAGGAACAAAGTCAACGTTGTTAGGAAGTCAAACGTTGTCAGACCCAAACCTTGTATGCAGCAAAGTCCACAAGTGATTAGACCTGCCCCATTCTTTACTAGAGGGTCTAACACTCATGGACAAATACCATTTCAAAAGACAAACACCTGGTCAAATAGGCAATGGGTTTCTGTAGCAAACCCTAGGTTCAACGCTGACAAGGGTAATTTCAGCGTTGACAGGACAAATTCTAACGCTGACAGAAACGTGACCAGACATAAATATTTGCAACCACAGGGTAAGGGGTCTAAAGATTCTTCAAGCTTAACATGGAGACCCAAGAAAGATCAAAACCCTAATGATAATGGGATTTCAATGACTTGCAATAGGTTTAATTATATTTCAAAAGTCATCACAAAACCTATTGGGGTTAACTGGGTATTTCATCCTAAGAAGGATGAGAATGGGGTTGTTGTAAGAACTAAGTCTGTTCTTATTGAACAACTAGATGAATCCAAGTCTTTTAAGACTTGGGTTCCCAAAGAAAACTAATTTGTTTTCTTTATGTGCAGGGCATTCAACGACAGGTCAATGATTATGGATATTGGGATAGTGGATGCTCAAGGAACATGACAGGGAAGGAAGACTATCTGACGAATTTCACACCCATTAAAGATGGTGATAAGGTTTACTTTGGAGGCGGATATGGTACTATCACAGGCAAAGGAACCCTTCTCACCAAGAATTTGTGTTTTGAGAACGTCTTCCTGGTAAAAGAACTTGAGTACAATCTGTTTAGTGTATCACAAGTTTGTGATAACAAAAATAAAGTTCTTTTTACTGATACTGAATGTTTGGTGTTAAGTAAGGATTTTAAGATCCCTGATGAGAAATATATTGAGTATAGAACACCTAGGCATAAGGACATATATAATGTGAATTTGAATGGGATTAAAATGAATAATAATATGTCTTGAATTTATGCTAATGCCTCAGTAGATGAGAGTAATTTGTGGCACAAAAGACTAGGGCACATAAATTTCAAAAATATAAATAGACTTGTGAGGCTTGGTTTAGTTGATGGTTTGCCTGAGAAGGCCTTCCACAATGACCACTCTTGTGTTGCATGTCTTAAAGGCAAGCAGCACAAGATCTCATTCTAGTCCAAACAGGTGCTTACTAGTTCTAGACCTCTTCATATGCTTCACATGGACCTCTTTGGTCCAACCAATATAGAAAGTTTGAATGGTAAGTCATATTGCTTTGTTATCACAGATGACTTTTCTAGGTTTACTTGGACATTCTTTCTAGCTATGAAGAGTGACACAGCTGATGTTCTTATTGATTTTATCACTCAGATTGATAAGAGGTCTGGCAATGAGGTTAAAATGCTTAGGGGTGATAATGGTGGAGAATTTAGGAATAAGAAGCTAGATGATTTCTATGCCAGGAAAGGAATTACAAGGCAATTTAGTATTGCTAGAACCCCACAACAAAATGGGGTTGCTGAGAGGAAAAATAGAACCCTAATTGAAGCAGCCAGAACAATGTTGGCTGATGCTCACTTTCCTATAGCCTTTTGGGCTGAGGCTGTTTATACAGCTTGCTATGTGCAAAATAGAGCATTGGTTAACAAAATTCAGAACAAAACACCTTATGAGTTACTTTGGGGTAGAAAACCTAATATTGGTTTTCTCAGACCTTTTGGTTGTCATGTAGTAGTCTTGGATACTAGTGATGCCTTAGGGAAATTTAGTGCAAAAGGTGATGAGGGTTACTTCATGGGGTATTCAGTGCAGAGCAAGGGTTATAGGGTTTATCTTAAAGAGGACAAACGTATAGTTGAAAGAGTACATGTTAGGTTTTTAGAGAATAAACCTAGTGATCCTGAAAGTGGTCCTAATTGGTTGTTTGATTTGGAACCCTTATCTAGAACTTTAAATTATATGCATGTCACTAATCCAGACATTGTGAAGGTAACTTCAAATGTTGTGGAGGAACAAGTTGTTGATGTTTCAGGTACACAGGTTAATGAGAGGGTTAGATCACAAGCAGAAAAGGCATCTCCTATATTAGAATATGTCACAATTCCCATTTGGACAGATGCTTTTGCTGCTGTTGCTGCTGCTGGACAAGATAATGATGGTTTCCAAATACCACCAGATACAAACATGCATGGTTCTTCAGGCGCTGACAAAGGCAAATCTAGCGCTGACAAGACCAATTCAGGCGTTGATGGTTCAGACGTTGACAACCACACTTCAAGCGTTGTTAGCCCAAGCGTTGACAAACAAGACTCGGGCGTTGACAACAATACTGAACATCTTTTCTCTTTCAATTTTGAACAAGGTGAACCTTCCAATTTATATGAAGAGGTTCATCCTCATGTTGATGTAAGAGAGTCTGATGAAAAAGATATTAGCAACATGGAGAATGAGGTTGAGGACACCAGACTTTTTGAAGGTGGAGTTCTTACTTCCACAATGAAGAATCACCCCCTTCCCAGATCATTGGTGATGTTATGACTCCAGTTCAGACTAGAAGATCTCATCAAGGTCTTGGTGGGTTTATTGCTAATATACACAAGAAGGTTGATACCCCTCTTGTGCAAGCATGTTTGTTTGCATGTTTTCTGTCACAAGAAGAACCCAAGAAAATATTTGATGCTCTCAAAGAACCAAGTTGGGTGGAAGCAATGCAGGATGAGCTTCACCAATTTGCAATTCAGGATGTTTGGGAGCTGGTTGATTGTCCTAGATATGTCAGACCTATAGGGACAAGATGGGTTCTTAGGAACAAAAGAGATGAAAGAGGCATTGTGGTCAGAAACAAGGCAAGGTTAGTGGCTCATGGTTATACACAAGAGGAGGGGATAGACTATGAGGAGGTCTTTGCACCAGTTGCAAGGATTGAAGCTATTAGGATTTTTCTAGCCTATGCATCCTGCATGGGCTTCACAGTCTATCAAATGGATGTCAAGAGTGCCTTTCTCTATGGCACCATTGTTGAGGAAGTATATGTGATGCAGCCTCCTGGTTTTGAGGATCCAGAGAATCCTGATAAAGTGTATAGAGTCAAAAAGGCTATGTATGGCCTTCATCAGGCCCCTAGAGCATGGTATGGTAGTTTGTCTCCCTACTTGGTGGATAATGGATTCAAGAGGGGCACCATAGATCAGACACTGTTTACCAAGAAGAAAGGCAAGGATGTGTTGCATGTGCAGGTCTATGTTGATGATATCATTTTTGGGTCTACTGATCCAAAGATGAGTGAGGATTTCTCCAAGCTTATGACAGACAAATTCAAGATGAGTGCTATGGGGGAGATGAACTTCTTTCTTGGTTTACAAGTTCAGCAGAAAGAGGATGGTATCTTCATCTCCCAAGACAAATATGTTGCTGAGATCTTGAAGAAGTTTGGCTTTTCTCCACATGAAAAGAGGGCTACTACTCCTATGGATAGAGAACACCCTTAGGGAAAGATTGGAGATGGGAAAGATGTTGATGTCAGGCCTTATAGATCCATGATTGGATCCTTGATGTATCTTACTGCCTCCAGACCTGATATCATGTTTGCTGTGTGTGCTTGTGCACGCCATCAAGTGACTCCCAAAGAATGTCACCTTTATGCTGTGAAGAGGATCTTTAGGTACCTAAGATGCTATCCTGGTCTTGGTTTGTGGCACCCAAAGGATTCACCATTGGAGCTGATTGCATATTCAGATAGTGATTATGGAGGTGATAAATTTGATAGGAAATCTACAACTGGTGGATGTCAGTTTCTTGGGAGCAGGTTGATATCTTGGCAATGCAAGAAACAAACAGTGGTGGCTAATTCTACAACTGAAGCAGAGTATGTGGCTGCAGCTGCATGTTGTGGCCAAGTGTTGTGGATTCAAAACCAACTGTTGGACTATGGGTACAATTTCATGCATACTAAGATATTTGTTGACAATAATAGTACTTTATGCATCATTAAGAATCCTGTACATCATTCTAAAACTAAACACATAGAAATTAGACACCATTTTATAAGAGATTGCTTTGAGAAAGGTTTAATACAACCAGATAGGGTTGACACTGAGGAAAATGTGTTAGATTTATTAACTAAACCTTTTGATGCTGGGAGGTTTCAATACTTGGTAACAAGTATTGGAATTGTCAATCTCACATAATATGTGTTTTGGAGTCTTTTTGTAAAAGTATGTACAGGATGATGCATTATTATTGGTCTTATTGATGATTTAGATTTTCCACTATATTTTTCTAACACTGACAAAGGTTGCTTGAACGCTGATAAGTGTTTTTGCAACGTTGTCAGCAATATAATTGTCTAACGCTGACAAAGCTTTCCTCAACACTGTCATGTGTTATCGGGGCGTTGTCAGCGAAAATGTTAGTTTTGTGGTTTTCAATCTAAATGTGCAGATGGTGTTAGCAGTATACCCTTGGATACAGAGTTGCTTATGGATCAATGGAGAAGCATTTGGACAAGTTTTTATTTATGGATGATGGTTGGAATGTTTCATTCCTATCTTGACATAAATTTTTTATGTTCATGCATGATTTTAGCAAACTTTTTGTATCATAGTTTAAGGGGAGGTTTTAGGAACCTTTAGGATGTTTGGGTATCCATATGATACTCTTATCACAATTCTACATTGTGTCCACAGGTGAGTATGAGTTAGTTTTACTAAATCATGAGGCACTGTAGCATGCAAAGTTGATATACTATGCATGCTGCCAAGACATTTTTGGCCTAGAATTGGTTGTGGTCTGTTGGGTGACTTGGGAATGATTTTGATATGGGATTTACCTGGGAGTAACAAGGATTTTATAAGGTAACTTGGTTGTTAAGAGTTTTGGTTAGCAAGGGACACTAGAGGACTGTTATGTCTATCTTGCTTATGCAAGTGTGCATAACTGGACAGTGCTTGCCGCCCTATAATAATTATCAGCCTTTGGTTATCTTCTCTAGGATAAATTACTTGTTAAGGTCATTTTTCATTTTTAAAAACACTTTTATTTTGGGACGCTGACAAGAATTTTCCAAGCGTTGTTGTGACCAAATTGGACGCTGACATGGCTATAGGCAAACGTTGACAAGATTATAGCCGTTGGGCGTTGATAGGTTATTTTTTACCGTTGACACTCAATGGGACCTACCCGTTGTTACTTTTTGACATATTTTTGGGCCGTAATTTTAGGAGTTGTTACCTTCATTTAATGCATGATATAACTTATAACTTTTTCAATATTTTCATGATTGATTTTTGAAAATACTTGCCTCTTTTTGGGCCTATCACATGCATCTATTTCTCCTATATTATTGGCTCCTATTTTAAACAGGGTATCTATAATTCTTATCAACTAACAATTTTCTCTTATCAACTTCATCTTCTTCACTTAAAATTAATAGCTTTCATCAATGGCACCAAAGTTTAAACCAACAGAATTGGAATTGGGGTTCAGATCTTAACACAACATGATGGCAGATCTTGTCGCTGATGATACTCTGTTTCCTCAATACACACAAATGGTGGCGTATTTGAACGCATCCCCATTAAGGTATGCTCTTTCTCATGCACCACTCATTCCAGTCACACACATTAAGCAGTTTTGGAACACTGTCAGTTCCTCAACAGTTAATGGAGTGACCACATTGACTTCTATTGTTCATGGGAGATCTTGGGTGGTTACTGAGGCTTTGGTACGCCAAGCCTTGCATCTTGATGATGCTGATGGTATAGCCACCCTTCCCATAAATGAAATAGAACAAAGGCTTAGGGCTTTGGGATATCCTTTTCCTGATGAAGGTACTCTAAATAAGTATCATAAGCAGGAATTTCCCCCAGCCTGGAAGTACCTCATACATGTCCTCCTTCAATGTTTGAGTCCCAAATGCACTGCACACAATTAGATCAATAGATCCATTGCCAGTGCTATTGTGTGTATTGCAACAGGGCAAAAATTCAACTATTCTAAAATGATTTTTGAGGGGATGTGTAAAAACAAGGGGAACAAAATGACTTTAGCTTATCCCCGTTTTCTGCAAATGGTTTTTGATGTTCAAGGTTACTGCTCAAGGGATCACAATGATTTTTATAAGATCCCTGAGCAAAAGAAAGCTATTTTTATGAAGATGAACTCACCACCCCATAGAGACCTACCTTTAACCCAAGCTATGCTTGCTGTTATTGCAGCAGCACAACCTCAACCAGACCCCCAACCACAAATTGACCCCCAACCACAACTTGACCCCATCCCTGAACCTTTACCTTCACCTGAACATATGCAAATTGACTCAGAATCCTTCAACGCTGACACACTCAATGTTGGCGTTGATGTGCCTATTTCCAACGCTGACACACAACCTTCACAATCCCAAACACCCCTTAACCAACCCACATCCACTCCATCTTCTACACCATCTTCTACACCATCTTCCACACCCCCTGAATATAGGTTGATGAAACGCCAAAGGACTACTGGAGTGTTCTCCTCTGGTGGTCCTAGCCATGTAGCAGAGAGAATCACCACCACAAGTGTGGCTGGTGCCCTGGATGAGGCTGGGACTATTGGTTCTGGCTTAGATGCTGTCCAAGGCAGTCCCACCATCATTAAGTCCTCATCCTTGCCCAATGAATCTGACTTGGGAGGTCAAATCCCCATTTTAGAAGAGGGCAGACTGGAACCAATGACTCTTATGGAATTGACGGCAGTCTACATAAGCTTGCAAAAGCAAAATGCAGACTTAGTACAAATTGTCAGCTCACAAGGCCTTGAACTCAAGCAATTGAGGGAGAGGATTGTTGTTTTGGAAAGTGATCGTGCTAGGAGGGGTATGGAGGAATCTTCCAAAGGGGAGGAAGATCCAATAAATCTGAGTGATAAGGGCAGTCATGATGGTCAATCAATGGATGTTGTTGAGGCCCTTACAACTTTGAAGAAACAAACAGGTTTTGATACGTCCTTAGTCTCTCCTACCAACTTAAATTTATCATTTACAGCTATGTTGAGAGAGGTTACAAAAGGCGCTGAGGGAAGATATTTGGGCGTTGACAAGGAAAATTTGGACGCTGACAGAAATATTTTGGGCGCTGATAGAACAATTTTGGGCGTTGACAGACCTGCACATGAAGGTGATGTATCCCAGTCATCATCTATCATCAAGGAGGTTTCTACTCAGGTATTACCATCTACCTTACCTACCATTGCACCATCAGATAAGGGTAAGGGTAAAATGGTAGAAGAGATTGTTCCAAAGGATGCAGCTCAAGTTGAGTTTGATAGAAGATTAGCTGCACAAATCATGGAACAGGATAAAAAGGAGTCACCATTTGTTGGGACTTCAGAAGAAGGAAGTGATGAAGCTAGCTCAGCCTCAAGTGTGATGATTATAGAACCAGAAAGGCTTGAGTATGGTGATGAGTTTGCTAGGGAAAAGTTGAGAGAATTGAAATTGCAGGTTGACTTTGACATGCCAGAGGTGGTTCAAATGTATCATGCTTGGGAAGACAGATGCATGGAGAATCCAGATTTGACCATTTCAGATCAAATATGGGGTTTGGAGATTCTTCTTAGAGTTCAGAAAGATTGCCAGGTAATTTTGAAACACAAGGCAAGTAATATTCTCTCAGAGATGAAAAGGGATAGAAGGGAGCTCCACTTTATGTTGCTCAGATGTCATGGAGTTGGATGGACATATCAGAAGTTGAAGGCTTTGACATTTGATGAGTTGGAAAACAGGGCTTATCCCATTTGGGTGAGAGTGCAGGAAGCAAACACTCTCAGACTTCTTTCAGATGAAAGAAAGGAGGAACTTGAAGAAGAAATGGAACTCAAGAAAGCTATGATTGTTCCCAGGCCAGTGAAGAAGGGAATTTCATTTGAGTTTCCAAAAGATATGGATCCACTATATCCAAGTGAAGCAGTTATAAGAAAGAGCCTCAAGCTCTCCCCATTAGAAGCTTCAGATATGGTGCAAGTGTTACCATTAGATTCCAGGAACCCAATTGTGAGTTATGAAGAAGATGAATGTGGGTTCTGGAAGATTGGCAGATTTGGCAAGGAGGTACACACTTTTACCACTCTCATATCTTTGTTTGCAAGTTGTGATAGAGAAGACTTGGTGGACCTTTGGAGGTTGCTGGAGACCAAGTATGAGGCTGAAGCACCAACTTCAGCTAATGGAATAAAACTTTGGACCACATTTAAAAGAATGTGTGGACCAAAAGATGAGGATCCTGCAATATGGAAGGATCTTGAAGATGACCTCAGTGGTCTTCAATGGAGGTTATATTCAGCTGCTGGTGTATACCATTTGAGTTCTACAAAGTTTGCTGAGTATCTACTTGTGGATGCTCAGTATTTCATATCCAAGGCTATTTTGGAGAAGATGAAGGACACTCAGCTGGAAATAGATTATTCAAGTGACGTGGCAAAAGATTTCATCAGATTTATTCACTATCAATATGAGAAGGTTTGTAAGATTCCTCCTAGTCCTTAATGCTTATTCAGAAACTTGATCATAAGAGTGGATATCAAGTTTAGGGGAGGATTGTTGGGAATAAATTAAGGCCAGATCACTTGAGCGCTGACAAGAACAAAACAAGCGTTGACAAGAACAAAACAAGCGCTGACAGCTCAAGCGTTGACAAGATAAAGTCAAGCGTTGACACATTGAAGACAAGCACTGATGGAAGATATATTCTACGCGTGTATTATATTCTAGAATACTTCTAGTAAAGATAGGAACAACAATGTATTTTCTATATTTATCTTTACCTAGAATAGCTGATACGTAGATTATTGTACAAGGCTTCTTATGTCTATAAAAGAAGACCTTTAGGTTAATGTTTGATATAAGTTTTATATAAGTTTTCATTCGTAAACATCTTTCATTGTAAGCAAGTTTGATATTGATAATCAAAGTGAAAGTTTGTTTATATCATTGTGTGTTCTTGTTTAAGTGTTAAATTTCGCATAACACTTAGATTCATAAAGCATATACAAAGGTTTCTCTACGTGTATTACTTGATCTAATCTCGTATACACAAAGCTAATCGATCTAAGTTTGGGATCAACATTATTTGCACGAGGAAACTTATGCACTGATTTCATAACAAATTTGGATAACCTGTCAAGATCTAATAATATAATACATTGCACAACAGATATAATAAAGAAAGTGATTACATGTTATTTCCATGAGAAATTTAACAATCATCTATCATAACACAATCTAAGTCATAGGCCGGTCGGGCCTAATCCAAAGTAATGATATAGACAGTCTTTAAAACATCATATCCCAAAGTTACATGTCCCAAAAGAAAAGATAAGTACGGGATTACATCATCAAAAGCTGAGAAATAGATAAAAGTACAAAGGCCCTATGTCATGATAGCCGGGATGCAACCCGTAAGCTTATCATGACGTACAAGAAGTCTAGTACGTCTATACTAATCCTGCCTGGATGGTCCACTAGATGATGGCGGGGCTGACGGTGCGGATGGAGCTGATGGGGATGCAGAATTCCTCCTGGTGTCCCACAAAGTCTGAACTGTCGTTTAGGTCTCCTTGAGCGTACGGAGTCCAGACAGTAGCTGGTTCCGGAGTCTATCGACGACCCCTCGGAGATAAGCCATCTCCCCAGTAACCCCATCATGCCGGACAGTGGCGAGATAAAAGAAAATGGATAATGATTGCTCATGAGCGAAAAGAGCAGCATGGGTCTGATGCTGCAGACCCTCCATGACCTGAATGCGCTGGTGGAGGCGGTAGTTCTCATCCAATAACCACTTCAGTGCCTCGTCCATCCTATCCTGAATGCCCTTAGCAGTCTGGGAGTCTCCCCTCATATTGCAGAAAATAGTGTCGATACGTTCATAGATGATGGCATGGCTCTGTTGACTGACTGTCAACTGGCTACGGAGATCGGATATCTCACGCTCCTGGGGTGCAGCCAGTACGGAGATCTGGGACTGGACGGAATCAACACGTCCTGCCCCGGAGCCTTCCCCGGTCTCATAAGTAGAGACGGATGTGGGCCCAGAGAAATAGCCCGATGATAAGGATGGAGGCATGGAAGATGGTATGCTAGAAGGGACCCGATCCTCCTCCATAGAGGTTGGGGCCAGTGTGGCTGATGCTGAGATGGAAAAAGGGTCTTTTGGGAGTACAACTTCGGTGGCTGGGTCATCCTCCGAATCTGAGGCTGACAACCATCCACACTGCGTCGATCGTGGGGATGAACAAACAACTGGGGTAGGAGCTACTACGGGTAGAAGAGTCGAGGATGCAGTAGGCGGAGTCATGATGCTCTGAAATAGTATTATTTTAAGTTTGAAGTGAGTATAAGCTTACAAACAAAGAACAATATTATTTAGATTACATGCTTTATGAAATATATCCCTTTTAAACAATTATTATAATGCTTTAAGGTTACAAATATTAATACTTATATATATATATATATATATATATATATATATATATATATATATATATATATATATATATACATATATATATATATATATACATATATATATATATATATATATATATATATATATATATATATATATATATATATATATATATATATATATATATATATATATATATATATATATATATATATATATATATATATATATATATATGTGTGTGTGTGTGTGTGTGTGTGTGTGTGTGTTATCATGTAAGTAGTTCATTTATCAATTTGTAAGTGCGAAGTCTGGTTTATTATTACCCGTATTCTCATTTCAGTATTTTACTATGTAGTGTAAAATTTTCAAGTTTAGCATGTCTAACATTTTTCATAGCAATATCTCACTAAGCAGTACTAATAATCAAGTTTAGTAAATATATATATATAAAACTAGTTCACATAGCATAAAATGCCCTAAGATCTACATGCTTAACTAATACGGTCCCATGATAAAATCCCAAAAAGATTTTTGTAAGTTATAGTCCAGTTTTAAATAAAAGAAAAATAATTTTATTTTTATTTTATTTAAAAATTTTATCTGGTTCTTTATAACTAATGCTCTGATTCATTCTCTGTGACACCCCGGGTAGGGTAAAAAATATGCGAAAATATCCACAGAGATGTCACTAGGGTGGATCCATAGCATATAGTCCATAGAGCATAAGATAAAAAGTTAGTCAAATCAGATTACATGTTTATTTAAACAAATAAATAAAAATTGTCTTAAACATGGTGAAGAGTGATTGTTTGAGTTTCCCAAATAGTACCCCTGACGAGTCCTACAATGCAGATTACTAAGATGCTGGAGACCATGCACACACCACGTACTAACTTCATATTCCTGTGCAAAACATACTAACGGGGGTCAACATAAAGTTGGTGAATTTACAGATTTTAACAATTAATTAGTTTGGACATACAATAATCATAGAAGTAATAATGCACAAAGCATTCTTACTAAAATGTAGATAACATTTGTTTATTATTAGAAACTGAAGCTTAACCTCCGTAACAGATGAGGACGTAGTGCTTTACAAAAAGACACCCATTCCAGTTCCAACATGGTATACGTCTGTTGTCCCGGCCAAGGCACAATGAGCATGACTCACCCAGACGGGGATGGTCAATCCCTAATAGATCTATTTATAACATTCGGGCGATTTACAACAATTTAACAGTTTCAATAATAATCAATCATAGTCAAGTTTATACAATCCAGTTGTGTCCATTATGTGTTTGCATATTTTCTTTCCCAAAAGGGAAAGTTTTATCAAAAGTTTATATGAGGCTGTAAACTCACCTTGGAGTAGGCAATTGTTGTTTAATACGAATATCCAATTAAAGCTCACGCCAATGTTATGCCTAATCAGATAGTACAGTCTTAATAGATAGTACAAAGAACATATATGTATGCTTATACAGATTTTATTCAGTTCATTTATACTACGGTATTTGTAACACCCCCAAATTTATACAACATAGTACAGCGGAAGACTCGTTGGTGTTACGGGATAGCACATTACTCACATCATAGATAACGCATAAAAATTGCGTCGTTTAATAATAAAAGCATTTCCATTCATAAATATCAAAGTTACATCGGTCCCAAGTCATTATATTTCATACAAAGTTTTACAAAATATTTGAATGGAAAATATTGTTTAAGTGCGGGCCATGAATTCTTGTCGTCTTCCCGAGAATTACCTTCAAGTACCTGAGAAAAAACATGTTAAAAGAAAAGGTCAGCGATAACGCCGAGTGAATTCATAGAGTTTAATAAATTCCATCAATATAACTTTGGTATAAAATTAGTACCAAAAATCAGTTCGTACAAATCATTGTAATAGGCCGTAAAATAGCCAAAAATCATTTTATACAAATCTTTGTAATAGGCCATAAAATAGCCAAAGTCATTTTATATAAATCCTTATCGAAAATCATAATATAGGCATTTGCCTTAAAAATTATTATACGAGCCAATGTCGTAAAAACATCATACAATACGTCTTATGACGTTGTATGAAATCAAATAAAAACCGTTATATGAATATGGTTATGAAAACCAAAACACAAACATAATATCATTAGTATGACCCTGTATTGCTAGTCAGGCAATACATCGTAATTCGAAGCGTCTAGTAATATTTTGGTGATTTGGATTATTATAAGCCGCATGACATTGTTACCTTACTAAACCAAAACGGGTAGCTAACCCGATACCAATTTTGCCCATCTAAAGTAGCGTGTCGTCACAAAGGTCACGCTATTGGAAATCTTCTCATGCATAAATTCGCTTACCAATCAATGTGGAACGACGGGGATCAACCGTCAAGGCACGAACTGGGGTGATCGTCCCCAAATAGTACTATTAAATACATAAGCGTCTACCAACTCCCGGTAGTTCATAATTCATGCTAATGGGACTTTTAGTGACATAACCTAACTTTAATAATCCATTTTTATTTGCATCTATTGGGTCCTTTAATCATTTATCGGGTCATACAATCGGGTCATTCAACCATTCGGGTCCAAATCAATAAACAAACAATCGGGACAAATGGTGTCCTAATTTTATTAAAACTAACATGTTATCTCCCTCGCGGGTTTATAAAACATTTATAAAAACATTTAAAAGAGTGCGAGGCTATGAACTCACGTGGATGTGGGAAGGCGGGTTATCGGCAATTCGGACGTACGGTACGTGCTTCAATCACGGAAACCTAGACAAATAATACTTGTCTTAGACTCATGTCCAATGACTTTATAAAAATAACAATTAAGTATACATATGATGATTATATATATGATGATCAAGTGGGTTTATATATTCTCATTTACTCATTTTTGTGTTATATGTCAATAACTTTTACACTAGTTTACTAGTTTTACCTATTTATGTATTTTAAATCCAATAAACTTATTATAGGTTATTTAACTTATTTTAATCCATTTTGTACTTATATTATCAGTAATACACTTTCAAGTTGGGCCCAAATGGGTTAAGCCCAATAAGTTCTTTTTATGGGTGTTTATCTTATTTAGTCCAATTATTAGCCCAAGTATTAGTCCAATATGTTTACTTAGCTTGTTAATGTCCGTATGCCCTATAGTTCGGGTTTTATCGGTTTTTACTTGTTATACATGTCTATATATCAGTATATAAGTTTTATAAAGTTTTCATTAGACGGGTCCAACCATCTAAGTTTTATTTAACAAAAACGTTAATTTTACGGCGATAGCCGAAAAAGTCGTAAAAATCATGTTTATAGTTTTTATTACTTATAAACATTATTTCACCATCATTTATATAATTTATCCATTTGATTAACCTTTTATATATATTTATATAAATAAGTTTTATAAGTTAGTGGGTTTTTATTTTACATTTTATATATTAAAATGTGAGTGCTTATATAATAGTATTATTCTTTAATTTCCAAAAATCTGATTTTTAACTTCATGTTCACCATTTTTAACATATCTAGAGTTCTATAGTGAATTAGAAGCTCAAATTTTTATCACGTAAACTACATGATATGTGCTACATTTAACTCTTCTATAGCTACTGTTGAATCATCTTCTAAATATTTTATAAAAATCGTCCAAAACAGTAACTTCAGATTTATACCCTAAACTTGTTTTGATCATATCTCACTCATTATTTTGATTCCATTGCATGGCCAACTCTCACATGTGTACAAGACCCATAGCTTACTGTAAATCTATTCCACTTCATCATTTTATCAGTTTATGACTTACTTCTTTACTGTTTTATACAGCCATCAAATTTAACCAAGATTTTAACCTTGTTTCTTATGGTTTTTCACCTTTTTATCCATGATTATCAACAACAAATCCCCACATAACATTTTTATCATCATATAATCATCATAAATATATATACAATAGGAAATAAAATACATGTTTACATAATCAAAATAACAAGAAGTTGAGGAGGACAATCTTTATACCACCAACTTGATGTAGTTTATGAGTTTGACATGGTTTTGGATGGAGAAACTTGTGAATAATCATGACCATCTTCAAGACCACCATGCTCCATGAACTCCTTGTGGAAAATCAGCCCTAAGACATCATAAAAACTCCTCCATGGATGTTATAACTTGCACCAATCTTCATCTTTTTGAAAGGAGATTAACATATGTTAATTATAACATATGTTTATGGTTAAATTTTTGTATGAATGGTGGTGTTAAATGGAGAAATGGGACGGCATAGGTGAAGAGGGAGAGAGTGTTTGTAGCTTGTTTGCATGTTGCAAATGAGTGAAGTGGTTTGTGTTTGTTGGTTTTTGGTGTAGGTTAGCTTACTAAGTAAGCATAAGACATGTGTAAGTAACCAAGGTGAAAACTTGACACCAAGTTACTTTGGTGTAGTGTAGTGGCCGGTTTTGATGGGGGTGGGACAAGTGTCCCACTTGTCTCATCCCCATTTATTTACGGGTACTCCTCGATTCTAGTTTCCTCGATTTGCGTGCCCTCGGGTCGTTTTACGAAAGACGTTTTTATAAATTATGAATCGACGTCACAAAACGAATCCAATAAAATTTGTCTCATCAAAAACGGAGTTCGAAAACGTAAATACGTAATTCTAGGGTTTCCGGTTTAGTCGTAAAGGACGTTAAAATAAAATCGTAAGTCCTAATTTCTTCTCGTAAATTTGTGAGTTTATGAACCAACACAAATTTAAAACTCCAAAATAATATTCACGGATAAATTTATTTTCTGAAATGTCGGACTGTCACCAAAGACGGTGTATGTAAACGTAGGCACGTAACGTTGAATCCTCCGGTTTAGACGTAGTCGATGCTACTTCAAGACGTAAATCCAAATTTATTCCCAAAAATAAGTGAGTTCATATTGTAACATTAAAATAATATTTTCAAATAATATTTGAGAATAAAATATCAATCGTAAATTGACGGATTGTCACAGCATTTACCCCTAAACAGGATCTTTGTCCTCAAAGATCATCTTACCTTACTACTCGCTTCTTATAGAGTTAAAGCCATGTGGGTATTTCCTCCACATTCGGTCTTTTCTCACAAGTGTAATCCATTAAAATACGCGAGTTTCATCAAACATAACTACGGGAGTAAGATCATGCTAAATGTTGACTTACTTTCTCTATCCATGATGTTCATGGGTTTCTGATGAATGCAACTTTTTGCCGATCTAAGCTTTACTAAGAACAATCAGATTTTCACTTGATAGATATTCCATCAAGTTCGATATACGAAACATAATTCACGCATCTCTTGAAGTCCTTGGGTAGATCCAGCTTATATGCCTTTCAATCCCAACTTTTACATCATTTCAATGGTCCCATACAACGGGGACTTATATCCCATGATTTTTCAGATCATGAATTCATCTTTCCAAGGTTAAAAATTGTGGCATAACTTCGCTACCCATTTGGCACTTCAAGGTCTACATTTCACATTCACATAACCTCTTGCCCACTACCGGCATTCAATAATCAAATCCTAATTTCAACAATCATTTCAGATCTCGCGGGTCGGGTATTTTGCAAGGATAGGTTCGCCATCATAGGAAACCTTAAACCTAAGAGACATGTCCAACTCACAATGGGTGTATGTCGGGTGTCTTCATCTCAACTCTTGCTTACAGATGCTCTAAGATTTAGATCCTAACAAGATTAGATCTCGAGCCCAATACGATAATTATCAATGATAATCTCTCGAAAGGAAAACGATTATACGGTCTATTACCAAAGGTCATTCATTCAAACATAAAACAACACTTATATTACTCTGTATCATTACTGTACCTCGTCCCTTCGATTTGGGATGCTACTTAGTACTCTCATCAAGGTTCGTTCTCAATGATTTCTGAGCAAATCTCTAGAAATTCGATGCGAAGCGAAGAACTTGATTTAGATGTTCGATACAGGCACACTATGTCTACATAACTCCTTTAAATATAAAAGAGTCAATTTCTTCATCAAGAATTTTATCATTAACGGGAATGATATTAGCAGATTTGGTCAGTCTGTCGACGATGATCCAAATCGAATCAAATTCAGATGATGACCTTTGCAATAGCTAGACGTTTTACTAATGTATGAGGCGATCTCTGCCTTCATAATTGTCATTAGTACAACTTCTTTAGACAAAGATACTTTTAGTCATAATGACATAAATAGAATACTTATACTTACAAATTCCAAAATAACTATATCTCACAATCTCCATATTTATACAATCACAAGTGGCCTTTTATACATTTAACGCTATCGACTTCTCAATTCTAATGGTTTACATTAGCCGCGAACCCCTTTTATTATCTATATTATCCTTTTTACAAACATCGTTTATTTTTATATTGCTCGGCAATTTTATTTTGCACCTTCATTTTTAAGGAACATGTCCTAACTGGTTCTTTACCCTTTTTATATAATATGTCAGTATCTATATTCACTTCTCATGATGATGTGATTATTGTGTCCATAATTTACTCAAATATTCTTTCTATATTATGCGTCAGTAATTATGTTCACCTTTCTGATGAAATAAATGTCACAACCGTATTTATTCAAAATTCTTTCTTCATACCTTCTATGTTTTAGTTTCATCTCACCTATTATTTTTATCAGTTTTTCTCAATCCGGCGTTTAAAGCGTCGATAATTATTATAATTAATTAAATAATAATTATTAAATTTTTCATGAAACGTAAACGTAAAAGTTTTAAATTTCTTAGTTCGACCAATTATATAAAATGTTCAAAATAAATTTGGATTTAAGTAACACGATTTTTGTTGATTTATCGAAAATATTTAATAAGATTTCGTAAATGTTCGAAAAAAAAAACCTTTGTTTATACTTTGGTCAAAGTTTTCTTAGTTTGAAAAGCAAGAATTGTCGTTTTAAGTTTTCAGGTTATGGTATATATGGTTTTACTCATTCCTTCTTAAGTTATCTTGAGGTATACACAAACATTTACCCCTAAACAGAAGTTTAGTTAAATGGTTTGTGTATAAGGGAATAATCCCTTAAAATCCTTTGTTAAAACATTTGTCAAAACATATTTCCATTTCTTTTTGGTAAAATCCAAAGTCTTAAAAGGGCTCTTAATTTTTGAAGAGTCTATATGCATACATCTTACCATTATTAATCCAACGGTCATTTAATGTAAAGGATTAAGTTTTTAATCCCTAAGCGTTAATGGTTCTAATCTTTGAAAAGTCAATATAGCTTCCATTATCTGTTAATCACACGGTTAAATCATGTAAAGGTTTAAGTCTTAAGTCTTATGTTAAACATTCAAGGTACAATTTTTAATTGTTCGGCCAATTTAGGGCAATCTATAAATATTTATTAACTCATTCTTATTCTGATAAACATACATATAGTCCTTAATGATCACGAGCATGAATTTATCAAATTACAGCCTACACACGTGATTCATCATATTTTATGAATACTACATGTGCATTCTCAATCCAAACGACATCACGTGAAACTCATAATGTTTATTACAAGTACTGGATGTAGTGATTGGAATAGATAATCTCCTTCGCAGATGCGAAGTTGATGATAACCATGCTATGGATCAAATTTGCTAGAACCTTGTAAATGATCGAACAATTCTTCCATTTCGAGTTATGGATATCGTTTTCGATTGTCAATTTACTCAGTCACAGTAATCTATAAATATAAGGAAAGATAACACCATAGCTCTTCAGGATGACAGGCTTGGTATAATAAAATCTTTCTCTGACAACTATCTCAGTTGTACGGTAATTCCTTAAATTCAGATGGTGCTGACGTACAGTGCACAAGCCACAAGTGCAGCACCGAAAACATAATCAATACCAATTTCAACTTGCCTTAATGGCGAAAGTCCAGGTAATTTATTAACAAATACCTCCTATAGTTTAGATAACATAAACATCTTTTAATAAATTCATATTAAGTTCTTCTAGATTACAATATCTATGACTAATTCACAACCGTTCATGGTAAAAATTTTAAGTCTAAATGCAGGATATGGACATCCATCAAGGATTATTTAGATCTCTTTTGATAATCAACATCTTATCATTTAGGGAAATTTTATTCGGGTTCCCATCAATTAAGACAATGTCGTCATGTCATAATCAATCAATCCATTCTACTGGCATTACCAACTTTTCAGTTTTATTGTCGTCGATAAGATGTGAACTTCTCAAAAGACTAATAATAACTCATAATCCTTCACAATTCAAGGATATCTGGAGACATAACTAACCTTAAAAGAGCAAGGTCAACGCATAATTTACGCGAGAGAATTTCAAATCAGATATAGACGAAAACATTTAACGAATATGAATATATCCCATGTTTTCATAATTTGAGTACGCATTCGAAAGCTCCTCGGATCGTTACCCAGGTCATTCAAATGAAATCAAATCAAAAGAAATGATAGGAATTTCGATACATCCAGTCGGGTATCAACACTCGGTAATCAGATACTTTTCCTAAGAATCTCACAACGGGAGAATTGGACAAGAACGGAATATAAATTTGTCAAATAAGACAAATTCCACAGATGAGTAAATTCAAATCAGAAGAATAGATGCTATAGGCACATAGGTAGGTGTCCCTAACACTATGTCCCTATTTTTCACTTCTTGCAGATCTCATTAAAATTTAATCTTTCACAATCTTCAAAGAAAATGTAGAGTTTATTCATTAGTTTTATGGTGACTACTAATCAGCCTTGCATAGTCCATTCCAAATTGTATGTAGGCGCGCAACTATATACAATTTCAAGATTAACGATGCAATACTCAGTTCGTCAAATTTTTATCATTATGTTTATAATAAAAACATTTTCGTGCTTAATTCTTAAATAAGAATCAAAAATAAATTTACAAAGATTTTCCTTGTTACGAAAACAATTAAGTTTTCCCAAAGCGTCTTATAAACAATGTCATTTTGATATCAATCACTTATAAATCTCACTTTGAATAATCTTTATTGTGACGAAAATTAAATTTTCTCAAAGGATACCGTTTTAACTTTATAAAAACAATGTGTGATCTGCAAAAGAGTGATGAAAGCTTGTTCATCAAGAATTAACTATGATATGATAGGAAACGAGCTTAGCCAAATAATCATGAGGTTCATGACCTCGATGGCACTCGCGAAGAATGATTCACAACGTAACTCAAATCAAGATGAGTACTTGTTCAATGATTGCATCACTAATGCGAACATTAGGATGAAGCAAGAAATGATAGATAACATCGATACATGTAGAATTTAGCAATCAAAGGTAGTCTTTTTCGTTAATCACAAACAAGTCAAAATTGTACCGTAACACATTACGTGTCACTATGTCATACAATTCTCAGAATTCATCCTACCAACTGATATCTCAGTTAAGTTAGGGATTTTTAAAAGATAACACAATGAATACTAATCTACAAGAGTCATTAGGTGTTCCACATGTCCCAAAAGATTCATCGGTCTCAATTCAGAAGAAGATTTCTTCAATTTATTTCTTAGACACTAGGCATCCTCATTAGTGGACAATGGCCTAGGAACAACCCTTCAATGGCCTAGGAACAATCATTTAAAACCTTATAATTCAATCACAGGACTTAACGACTTCCTCTTAACAATCTCATATTCCATACGAGTTAAATTTTACTTTATTCAAGTTTCAACCAATTTTATACTCAATTCAATATCCTACCTCATTTTTCAATACTTTCAATCTTATTCTTCGGCCTTGTAAAGACAATACAATCTCAATATGAATCAACACTTAATTTCCAATCCTATTAGCTCTTACAACAACAATTATCAAATGAGTCATTAATATGAAATGACTTGATCATTCAACTAGACTTCTCGGAAGGGTACTAGTGGCATGAGGCTTTTGGGTAATGGTTCCAATGACAGCCTCAAGTGCAACATTCACCCTTTCGATTTCAAATTTAAGAATTGGATGACAACGAATCAGATGACATCTTTCTAGGTGATAACATTTTGTCAAACTCCACTCTATAAGAAAAGATCGTCATGATATCGATATCAGATTTAATTTCGCCAATTCTTTTTCAATATCACTATCAACTAATATCTACATTTCTACGAATATCAACCATTTGTTGGGATCATAAATATCCGCAACTTGGTTTAGATCTAGGATAGCTAGAATTCCTACGAGAATAGCTTCGATTAATTTACTAGGAGATTTAGGGTTTCTTGTGACAATCGACGTCGTATAAATACCTCGTATAAATATTAAAATAATCATAAAACAATCATGTAATCAAATTACATCATATATATATAATCCAAGTTATATATATATTAAAATAACACTTCTCAGTCTGGCCTTGTCGGTAACTCGGGAATTCTTCGGCACCGTTATAGTCAAAAGATTTTTAGACATTTTTAGAAAAATGTTTTTAGTAAAAAGATTTTGAAAAGTTTTATTCAAAACCTTAGTTTTAAAAATCTTTCGTTCTCTATAACGAGAGCTCTGATACCAAACTGTAACACCCCCAAATTTATACAACATAGTACAGCGGAAGACTCGTTGGTGTTACGGGATAGCACATTACTCACATCATAGATAACGCATAAAAATCACGTCGTTTAATAATAAAAGCATTTCCATTCATAAATATCAAAGTTACATCGGTCCCAAGTCATTATATTTCATACAAAGTTTTACAAAATATTTGAATGGAAAATATTGTTTAAGTGCGGGCCATGAATTCTTGTCGTCTTCCCGAGAATTACCTTCAAGTACCTGAGATAAAACATGTTAAAAGAAAAGGTCAGCGATAACGCCGAGTGAATTCATAGAGTTTAATAAATTCCATCAATATAACTTTGGTATAAAATTAGTACCAAAAATCAGTTCGTACAAATCATTGTAATAGGCCGTAAAATAGCCAAAAATCATTTTATCCAAATCTTTGTAATAGGCCATAAAATAGCCAAAGTCATTTTATATAAATCCTTATCGAAAATCATAATATAGGCATTTGCCTTAAAAATTATTATACGAGCCAATGTCGTAAAAATATCATACAACACGTCTTATGACGTTGTATGAAATCAAATAAAAACTGTTATATGAATATGGTTATGAAAACCAAAACACAAACATAATATCATTAGTATGACCCTGTATTGCTATTCAGGCAATTCATCGTAATTCAAAGCGTCTAGTAATATTTTGGTGATTTGGATTATTATAAGCCGCATGACATTGTTACCTTACTAAACCAAAATGGGTAGCTAACCCGATACCAATTTTGCCCATCTAAAGTAGCGTGTCGTCACAAAGGTCACGCTATTGGAAATCTTCTCATGCATAAATTCGCTTACCAATCAATGTGGCACGACGGGGATCAACCGTCAAGGCGCGAACTGGGGTGATCGTCCCCAAATAGTACTATTAAATGCATAAGCGTCTACCAACTCCCGGTAGTTCACAATTCATGCTAATGGGACTTTTAGTGACATAACCTAACTTTAATAATCCATTTTTATTTGCATCTATCGGGTCCTTTAATCATTTATCGGGTCATACAATCGGGTCATTCAATCATTCGGGTCCAAATCAATAAACAAACAATCGGGACAAATGGTGTCCTAATTTTATAAAAACTAACATGTTATCTCCCTCGCGGGTTTATAAAACATTTATAAAAACATTTAAAAGAGTGCGAGGCTATGAACTCACGTGGATGTGGGAAGGCGGGTTATCGGCAATTCAGACGTACGGTACGTGCTTCAATCACGGAAACCTAGACAAATAATACTTGTCTTAGACTCATGTCCAATGACTTTATAAAAATAACAATTAAGTATACATATGATGATTATATATATGATGATCAAGTGGGTTTATATATTCTCATTTACTCATTTTTGTGTTATATGTCAATAACTTTTACACTAGTTTACTAGTTTTACCTATTTATGTATTTTAAGTCCAATAAACTTATTATAAGTTATTTAACTTATTTTAATCCATTTTGTACTTATATTATCAATACATACACTTTCAAGTTGGGCCCAAATGGGTTAAGCCCTATAAGTTCTTTTTATGGGTGTTTATCTTATTTAGTCCAATTATTAGCCCAAGTATTAGTCCAATATGTTTACTTAGCTTGTTAATGTCCGTATGCCCTATAGTTCGGGTTTTATCGGTTTTTACTTGTTATACATGTCTATATATCAGTATATAAGTTTTATAAAGTTTTCATTAGACGGGTCCAACCATCTAAGTTTTATATAACAAAAATGTTAATTTTACGGCGATAGCCGAAAAAGTCGTAAAAATCATGTTTATAGTTTTTATTACTTATAAACATTATTTCACCATCATTTATATAATTTATCCATTTGATTAACCTTTTATATATATTTATATAAATAAGTTTTATAAGTTAGTGGGTTTTTATTTTACATTTTATATATTAAAATGTGAGTGCTTATATAATAGTATTATTCTTTAATTTCCAAAAATCTGATTTTTAACTTCATGTTCACCATTTTTAACATATCTAGAGTTCTATAATGAATTAGAAGCTCAAATTTTTATCACATAAACTACAAGATATGTGCTACATTTAGCTCTTCTATAGCTACTGTTGAATCATCTTCTAAATATTTTCTAAAAATCGTCCAAAACAGTAACTTCAGATTTATACCCTAAACTTGTTTTGATCATATCTCACTCATTATTTTGATTCCATTGCATGGCCAACTCTCACATGTGTACAAGACCCATAGCTTACTGTAAATCTATTCCACTTCATCATTTTATCAGTTTATGACTTACTTCTTTACTGTTTTATACAGCCATCAAATTTAACCAAGATTTTAACCTTGTTTCTTATAGTTTTTCACCTTTTTATCCATGATTATCAGCAACAAATCCCCACATAACATTTTTATCATCATATAATCATCATAAATATATATACAATAGGAAATAAAATACATGTTTACATAATCAAAATAACAAGAAGTTGAGGAGGACAATGTTTATACCACCAACTTGATGTAGTTTATGAGTTTGACATGGTTTTGGATGGAGAAACTTGTGAATAATCATGACCATCTTCAAGACCACCATGCTCCATGAACTCCTTGTGGAAAATCAGCCCTAAGACATCATAAAAACTCCTCCATGGATGTTATAACTTGCACCAATCTTCATCTTTTTGAAAGGAGATTAACATATGTTAATTATAACATATGTTTATGGTTAAATTTTTGTATGAATGGTGGTGTTAAATGGAGAAATGGGACGGCATAGGTGAAGAGGGAGAGAGTGTTTGTAGCTTGTTTGCATGTTGCAAATGAGTGAAGTGGTTTGTGTTTGTTGGTTTTTGGTGTAGGTTAGCTTACTAAGTAAGCATAAGACATGTGTAAGTAACCAAGGTGAAAACTTGACACCAAGTTACTTTGGTGTAGTGTAGTGGCCGGTTTTGATGGGGGTGGGACAAGTGTCCCACTTGTCTCATCCCCATTTATTTACGGGTACTCCTCGATTCTAGTTTCCTCGATTTGCGTGCCCTTGGGTCGTTTTACGAAAAACATTTTTATAAATTATGAATCGACGTCACAAAACGAATCCAATAAAATTTGTCTCATCAAAAACGGAGTTCGAAAACGTAAATACGTAATTCTAGGGTTTCCGGTTTAGTCGTAAAGGACGTTAAAATAAAATCGTAAGTCCTAATTTCTTCTCGTAAATTTGTGAGTTTATGAACCAACACAAATTTAAAACTCCAAAATAATATTCACGGATAAATTTATTTTCTGAAATGTCGGACTGTCACCAAAGACGGTGTATGTAAACGTAGGCACGTAACGTTGAATCCTCCGGTTTAGACGTAGTCGATGCTACTTCAAGACGTAAATCCAAATTTATTCCCAAAAATAAGTGAGTTCATATTGTAACATTAAAATAATATTTTCAAATAATATTTGAGAATAAAATATCAATCGTAAATTGACGGATTGTCACAGTATTTATCTAAATAACCGTAGTTCAAGTATCATCAATATTCATTTAACTTATTTATATAAGTTGCATCTCTAAGTAAACATAAAATGTTTAACTATTAATATCAGTTAGCATACATGTATTTATAGTAATCATTCAACTTACAATTAAGTTTCTTTATTTAAGTTGACATATAAGGTCTTACTTAAAATATTAATTTACGTTTTTCTGTTCAAGTATTATAATCACTCATTTACTATTATTAAGTAAACATAAAGATTTTACTGAATATTAGTTCATGTTCGTAGTTTATGTATTATACTCGTTCATTTAAACTTTAATATTAAGTTTCATATTTTAAGTAGGACGTAAGATGTTCTGCTTAAATATTAACATTCAATTTATCCATCGTTCTTATAAATTTTATTTTTCTAAAAGTATATAAGTTTATGTATGAGTATTACATATTCATAGTTGTTTATACAATTATTTCCTAAAGTAAATATAAATGTATAAAAAAATATAATATTTTATTTAACTTTAAAGTTTCTATAAGTTATTTTAATATGGGTTAAAGCTATAAATTACCAACGAACTTTACTTTTTTTCTCGATATTACATATAGAGAAGATAAAATACTTATATAGCCATCGAAACTTGTTTGTACCGGCTATTATTAGTAACGCAATTTTTTTTCCCACGTGGCGCTGACTTTCATTGACTTGTTCTTGATTTTGTCCACGTCAGGATAACTAGATTAGAACATATTAAAATAAAAAAACTCTTTTCATAACGTGAACGTATAAGATCAAATATACAAAGCATATACTAATGATTACTAGAAATTACAAAGCTCGAAAGTGCCAATAGTTTAATAAACCAAATGGCAGATAATCTACTTCCTTAGAATCCCTACTTCCTTTCCATCTGTTTAAATCAGTGCAGTTCCAGAACATACTGCAGCACTTAACTATCAAGCGAATTCAGAAGCAACACCACATCAGCTGTTATAAAGCGACAAATCTGCTCCAAGTTTACAACTATAGCCTTCTCTTTTCCCAAATTGTTGAAGGATAAACGAATAAAGGATCAAGGATAAACGAGCAGGAAGATCAAAACATCGCATCATGATAAACTTATCCATTTTAATAATTTGTGAATCACCAGTTGCAGCATTAACCCAGATACATGATGGAAGGCTTTGGCCACGCTTTATTAGGCCTAGAGCATCCACTCCTGAAAAATGTTGTCAGAAAGATGCAAATGATATGTTAAATGCATCTCGTCCAAGGTTCATCGCTGATGTAGGATTTGGTAGTAGCCGCTCTTTAAGGTCTCCCATTATCAATGTCTATACGCAATGGTGGTGATACGGTGGTTTATGGTGGCGACGGGTTGGTGATGTTGGTGGATCCCGGCGAAGATGGTGGTGATACGTCGGTACGGCTTGCACCAGACGGTGGGTAGACTAGGTTTGATGGCGACGACTGAGATGGAAGAGTGGTGGGTGGATCATATATAATTAAGTTTATTCAAGAAGATAAGAGGATGTGGGTTGGTAGATAGGGTTGTTTAATTAAGGGGTAAGTGGAATGCATAGGTGGAAGTTATCTCATAATAAAAAATAAAAAAAATTAAAATGACCGGTTAAAATAAGTGACGTGTCGGTTACAAGTGCTTTTTAACCTATAATAAACGGTGACTGAGGAAATGGTTGGTAATATTATAATTAAACATAAAGTTTGATGGCTATATAAGTATTTTATCTTCTCTATTTGTAATATCGAGAAAAAAAGTAAAGTTCGTTGGTAATTTATGGCTTTAACCCTTTTAATATTTATAAAATAATTTAAACTTAAGAATTTATACCTTAGTTCTTATTGTCTAAGTATTTTAATTATGTTTTATTATAATTAAAATAGATTTTTAAGGTTAGGGCTTGGTAATGTTTCGGAATATGGCAAAACTGGTCCCTCTATATTTTTAAACAAGTATAATTTTTGGATTTAACATATTTAGTACCTAGGGCTTGTTAAAGTTTCGACTTATGGCAGATTTAGTCCCCCTAGTTATATGTAGGTTTTGTAACTTTACTAAAATTACAAAAACAGCCCCTAGGGCTTCTTTAAGTTTCGGTAAATTACAAAAATAGTCCTTAGGGTTTTAAAATGACACAATAACTTTTAGAAACTTCCCAAAATGGTCCCTAGGGTTTAATTTGCCACGGATAGTATTTATCAAACCCTAGACTTTTGGATATTTACATTTTCAGTCCTTGTGTTTACTAGTTTATCAAAACAAGTTTCATAAGTTATGGTTTTAGTCCTTAAGTTTTATAAATTGTCATTTTCATCCAAAAAGTTTTTATAAGTTATATTTTATTATAAAAACTTTTATTTTAACATTAAAATTTTATATGGGCTCATTAAATGGGCTAAACATCTAATGAGCTATTTTAGTGGGTTTAAATATATTTCAAGTCCACTAATTTATTTAAATGGGCCTTTATATCATTTACTGGGCTTAATACATTTTTAAGTCCTTTAATTAGTTAAATGGGCCTAAGTGTAATCTTAAGTCCATTTAAGTTACTAAGATTTATCAAATGGGCTTATTGGGTCCATTAAGTTTTCAACTAACATTTCATAGACTTAATTAGTCCATTAACATTACTTTATATTTTATGTATGTTCTTACTTAGGATATTCTTATAAGCTTATTATGAGCTTATTAATATTTAGTTTTAAATCTAAATAGATGAATAAAACTAAAAATTTGTTTTATGTGTTATACCAAATTAGATATAGGTGTGTTATAAGGTTCCAAGTAAGTCATAAGCCCTAGTAGGAGCTTACGTCCCACGGCTAACATTAGTTATAGCATATTAAGATAAGTCAATTCTAGTTTTAAGGTTGCATGTAATTTATAAGTGTTACAAAATTAGATCTAACTATGTACACATCAAGAAAATAAGTCACAAGTCCAAAATAAGATTTAAACTATGTCTAGACCTAAAAATCAAACATAGGTCCATGTACACTCATATATAGCTCACGGCTATACTTTTAAATCTTTGTATTTCCAAGATGAACACTTTAGCTAGTTTTTAAGTCTTGTAAGTATTTACAAAAATACAATCATGATCATCTAGGTCACTTGCATGTTCCCAAGGCTACTATTATTCCAAGAAAACAATGTATAGCCTACGGCTATATTGTTTTCTCCCAATATTCCCATAAGATCTACTATCTTATTGCATGTGTATCATGTTAAGTTAACAGTTATCACTAGATCTAGGTTTAAATAAGCATGCATGTACATCTAACCCATTTTAGGTCTTGTATAACCCACGACCATATTTATATACATAAGTTGTTTTTGTGATTTTAATATTCCATTTAACATGTTACATTTCATATTCCATTATTCAAAACTTAGAAAACCAATCATATAGTCTCCACTTAATTTAGCCGTGACCTTTAAGGTCACGGTTTTCTTGATCTTTAAGTTGCACAAGTTCATTTCATGAGATCTATGGTTATTAGTTAACCAAAGTCCCATAAAACAAGATTTGTAACTCATGCAATGTCTAGATTTATAAAAGGTTACATATGGTTTTTAAATCAAGTTAAAACATAATATATAAGTCACAAGTTTCTTATTAAAAGATTTTTAAATCATCAACATGATTTGCATAAATATGTTGTGACCTATAAGGGTCATAGCTTTATCAAATCTTGATTTTAACATGTTATTTACTTGTGTTTATAGGTGTATGATGATGCATGCATGAAAGAATGAAAGAATATGATGTGTATACCTTTCTTGCCTAAAGGTACCAAGAATGATCTAGATGAACAAAGAGGTTTGAGATCTACTCAAGGTGATGAAGAAAACCCTAATACAAGCTAAGCCGTGGCCTTGATGATTTAGCTAGGGCTTGTTTACAGTGATTCTATGAGAATGATACTACTAATGATTTGTAGTAAAGATAAGACAAGGATCTTGGTGGATTTAATACTTAGTTTTTGGATGTATATGGATTTAAGCCGTATGATTGAGAGAGAAGAGAGTGAGAGAACAAGATTGGATTGCATGTATGTGAGGATGTGTGTGTGTTTCGGCTTAAAGTGGAGAGAGGGAAAGGAATGGCAAAAGGTATGATTTACCTTGGTAAGACATATCATGCCAAGTGTCCCCCTTTGCCTTTCCAAGGCAACTCTTCTTCTTCCACACAAGCCTATGCCGTGTGACACTCACTAAAGAGGGGGAAAAGGATGGGCTTTGGTCATGGGCTTATGTTGGGCCTAAAACAAAGAGTACATGATCTTGGGCTAGTCTAAGAAGGTTTAGGGGTGCCTATAATATGCATACATATGCACGGCTATATATACATGGTGTAGCATATTTTCCAATTTTTGTTAAGTGTTGTTTAATCAAATGTAGGTTTTGCATTTTTACTACTTGTTTTATGTACATATTTTACATAGTCAAACTTATTACAACAAGTATGTAAAAATATATGTGCACATTGGACAAGTTTAGACATGACTTATGGAAATATAATACATGAGTGTGTGTTCTAAGATTTAAATGGGTGAATTTTCATTACATAAAATCATGGTAAAATCATGGATTTTACATCATTATGAATACTAAGTAGTATCATTCTGAGTGTTCTAGCAATATCGCAAGGATATAATGTAGGACTCTCTTTATCGTCATTCTGTGTGTCCTAATGAGATTGATTGATCTCTAGGCTCTAGACTTGATTTGTGCACTTTTAGTGGTCAGAGGCTGGAGCAAATTGCCACCTATTCAATATCAACTATCTCGGAGTGAGAAAGCTAATAGAAGTCATGTTGATCTCCGTGACAATAAGACAAACTTCTTTTGAGAGAAGGCTGAGTAAGCTAGGAAAGGGTTGTGCATTACATCACTTGGTCCATAATGAGTTTTTCTTCATGATGTGTTGACCCGGTTTATGCCTAAGTTTTATGGAGGGCTTCTTTGTTTACACCCTTTATCCTTACATTTCTTTTTCATTCTTCAACCCCTTCAATGCTTACCAAGACATCATTACTAGCACCTTGTTGTGATTGTTCCAGTGCTAGCATCAATACTTAGTCGGCATTCATCTACGTTCACATTCTACTCCGGTTCTGGTTGGATCATAGGACTTAAACCTAATCACCCTTTTGAAACCAATAACGTCGTGGATTAAAGATGTTGTGGGTATTTGATCGTAACCATAAAAACCACTTTAAAAAGTCTAACAAAGTGTTTGAAAAACATTTAACACCTTGATAGTTTTGTCGTTTCAGAAATGCCCCCCCCCCCTTCACATGTGCATCGATAATCGAAAGTGTTTTGCACATGTAGGTAAGAGTTAAAGTGCTTGAGTCTTATATAAGATCACATTTTAATCACATTTTCTCCCCTATATCTAATATATAAAATCTTTTGATATTAGAGATACCAAATTTGATTAAAATATATTTTGAAAAATAGTCTTGAAAATCTCCAGGAGAAAGATGTGTCAATTTTTGCATGAAGTTGAAATGCTCCCCCTCAAAAATTGATCCATATGAATTGTCATTGTGAGGATGTGATCCACGTTTCACTTTTTGAGGATAGGAGTTGTTGAACACACAATTTTTGAAAGATTTTGAATAATCATTGAAAAACTCTTGAAAAAATTGTGTTCAACGCTTTTTGAAAAATCCATTCTTTTTGGCGATATGTTTTTTCTAAAGCATAAACTTGAGTTCATAGACTTTTAATGTCTTGAAAAATCCACTCAAGTGTAAGAAGATTTCTCATCTTTTGTTGAGGGTAAGCGCACTAAATCGTACACTCCCCCGTGAATATCGATCCGGGTTGCAATCTGAAAGTGATTACAAGCCATTGTGTTGAGCTCAAAACGTTGAATGTTTTGTGACAAACTCAACCCAAGATAGATTTCTCTACCTATTGTTGGAAAAATTATCCAAAATAGACATTTTCCTTTATTGAAAGATAGAAATGACATGTTTTGAAAAATATTTACAACTTTCATTCGAGCTTTATGTACACACCCGTGTCGTTATTGAGGGACATTTCTAGGCACGTCCATATTATCGATACTGAAAGACATGTCGAGAAGAATATTTTTGGATTTTAAAGGATTTTTAATTTTGTGTTTTGTTTTTATATGATTTATATTTTTGTATTTTGCTTTTTCAATGATATTTACAAGTAGATGCTTGATAAACGAATCAAGCAGGCACCTTTGCCAGAATCTCCAGGTCTGATGGAGTCAAACATCTCATACCAAATTGCCTAATGAGGTACTCAAACCTATCTTTCACAGAGCTTTCGTAAACAAGTCGGCTAATTGGTATTCTGTTCCAACAAAGTATAGTTCAACAATACCTCTTTCAACTTGTTCCTTTATGAAGTGGCATCTGACATCGATGTGCTTCGTGCGGGAATGCTGTACCGGATTACAGGAGATGGCTATGGCCGACTTTGAGTCACAGTACATATGTACTTTATCAAAATGGAAGCCATAATCCGTGAGTTGTGTTCTCATCTATAGAACTTGAGCACAACACGTAGATAGAGACACATACTCCGCTTCGGCTGATGACAGTGATGTGCAATCCTGGTTCTTAGATGACCATCCCACAAGCTTATCTTGACCTAGAAATTGTGCACCACCAGAAGTACTTTTTCGTGAATCAAGACAACCTGCATGATCATAATCTGAATAGGCCGTTAGAAAGAAACCGGTTTCCCTTGGATACCAGAGTCCCAAATGAATGGTATACTTAAGGTACCGAAAGATCCGTTTAACCTCCTTGAGGTGCTTTTCAGTAGGTCGTGCTTGATATCGTGCACAATAACATGTAGCATGTGAAATATCAGGTCTGCTTGCTGTCAAGTACATTAGGGAACCGATCATGGAACGATATCTCGTTTGATCTATGGCATTTCTCTCCAAGTCAGCATCTAGTGATGTGGTTGATAAAGGTGTCCCAACAGGGTCACATGAAGTCATACCATGCTTTTTGATTATCTCTTGACAATACTTAGCTTGGTTTATAAAGATACCACTTGCGGATTAGTGAACTTGAATTCCTAGAAAGAATTTTAGTTCGCCCATCATTGACATTTCAAATTTACTGTGCATGACTTTTTCAAACCATTTTGAAATTTTTGGGTTTGTAGACCGAAAATAATGTCATCAACATAAATCTGCACAAGCAAAATGTCATCCCCATATTTATAAGTGAACATATTTAGATCAATGGAACCTTTTGAGAAACCTTTGGATACCAGATATTTCGAGAACTCATCGTACCATGCCCTTGGAGCTTGCTTGAGTCCATAAAGTGATTTGTGGAGACGATACACCTTGTCAGGATAATGAGGATTGACGAATCCTTCCGGCTGCGTGACATAGACTTCTTCCTTCAAAGGACCGTTAAGAAATGTCGTCTTTACGTCCATTTGATAGACAGTGACCCTTATGTGCAGCATAACCAAGGAAAATCCTGACCGCTTCCATACGAGCAACTGGTGCAAATGATTCTTCAAAATCAATTCCCTCTTTCTGGCCATACCCCTTAGCCACTAGCCTAGCTTTGTTCTTGATGATCGTTTTTTCTTCATCCATCTTGTTTTTCCAGATCCACCGAAGATTTAATGGAATCACATCGTATGGTCTGTCAACAAGTTCCCAGGCCTTAAGTCTTTCAAATTGTTGAAGTTCATCCGTCATCGATTCAATCCAATCATGATCATCCATGGCTTCGTTGATGTTTTTCGGTTCAGCTGTACTCACGGCGAGTGCGAACATACAAACATCGCCATCGGTTTCTAGTTGTCGTCTTGTACGAACAGGCTGTGAAGGGTTTCCAATTACTTGAACCAAAGGATGATCTCGGGTCCAATGATGTGTTGAGGTATGTCGTTGATAAAATGTATGCATATTAGACGGATCAACATGGCGAGTAGAAGACTCTCCAGTTTTGTGTATCGGTGTACCGAAAGGGTTGCGAAAATTGTCATCGTGAGATAATGCATCGTCTGCTTGATTTGTGTTCTCTGGAGGAATGACAGTAGTTGTGGATGTTGTAGGATCTATTGTTGAAGTGATATTTTGAGGAGGTAAATCTACTGCAACCCGTGTTGAAGTAGATAAAGTTGTATCCTTTTGTTGACGATGATTTGTATCATCATTCTGATCATGAGTGGCAACGGAAGACTTTGATACAACTTGTTTCTCCCCCGTGAAATATTCATCAAACATTGGTCCATATAACATTTCCAACTCTTCAAGTGTTGTATCCACTGTCATGTCTGCTCTTGGAACATGTTCAGGAACCAGCTTTGAACTTGATGGTTCATTGTTGTGGTCTTGATTTCCGTGTTTCGTGCGGTTGTGCACAGAAGTATTTTGTAGTTGTGGATCGGGACTTAAACTGTTTTGTTCAAGTGCCATCTCTTGCAATTCATCAAATCTTTTACGAATAGTTTCGACTATCAATTTTGTTCTCATGTTGTAAACTCTGTATCCCTTAGACTGAGTTGCAAATCCCACTAGAATGCATGCATCACCTTTTTCTTTCATCTTATCCAGATTTCCACCATCTCGAATAATGTAACACGTACATCCAAAAACATGAAGGTGTTTGAGTGAAGGTTTGCGATCATTAATTATGTGATATGGTGTCTTTTCGTGTCTTGGAATAATTAAGGAACGGTTTTGTGTGTAACATGCTGAAGGATATGTAAATCTTGCTTATGTTTTAGAGAGAGAAAGAGATAGAAACTTGGTGGAATTCACACACTTATAGAGAGAGAAAATGAAAGATTACTATGTGTAAAATTATGAAAAACCACACCCTCTCCATCTAAGGAGAGGGTTTATATACCAAGCCCATAAGATGGGCTTGGGCTTACAATTGGGTCGGCCATACAAGCATGGATCGGGCTTTTCCTTGTTTGATATATTAAAAGATATCTAGACTACGAGCTACTACTTAATATATTGTCGGAGTGACCGAATCTTCCTAAATACGTAAAAACGTATTTCCAACAATCTCCCCCTAAGGGAGGTCACTCCAAACAAGAGCGTTACCCAAGTTACAATAATGAAATAAACCTAGCATACTATGCTTGTCTTGAGCTCGTAGTCTTCGTCTTTCCTTTTCTTTTTCTTTTCTGGTGAACATGTTGATGTGATCTTAGATATCAATCTTGAGCATTAATCTCTCGCCTTGATCTTGTGCATTCTTCACTAGTGATCTTCGCCTCTTCGTGACACCATGTCCTACATACTTATACCTTCGTATTTCTCGAAAGCTTCAGAGTTCGATAAAGCGGAAAACTTTGACTTTTAGGCTTTCTTGAATTAGATGAAGTATTAAGTGCATAAAGTATAAGCATGCGAGGACGACTTCTTCTTGGATTCCGCAACGCCACCGTCTTCAAATGCCGCAACATAAGTAGACACGAACAAAATGGCTTTGAACATTTTATTCTAGTTCGGTAGAATTTAACCTCCGGTCGGTGAAGACCGTTGGACGATATAAAATATCGTACTTGTGGCAGGTAGATTTAATTAAAAATCTCCTTGACAAGATTTCGCGGGTAAACCCGTTCTCATTACTCGACCGTCCAAAGCTGACTGCGAATGTAAAGAGCGAATCATTTGGATAAAATTATCCGCATGATTGAAGCCGTCAATTCTGATTCCTGGAACAAGTTTGATTCATTAAATAATCGCACCATCGTTGCTTTCCAGTTATCACGAGCTTGATTCATATTGAATCTTGCAAGTTACCTACCAAGTGCTGTTTAAGGTTAACACTAGAAGGATTTCCACTCATCACTGTGAACACTAAGGTATCACTCTGAGTGTCCTGGCAAGACCACTAAGATATTGCGTAGAGGCCTGGAACGTGTTTAAATTCAGTTAAGAATTAAACCACTGTTGCTTTCCAGTTATCACAAGTTTGATTCATAAAGAATCGCACAAGTCACCTACCATGAGCTTTTTGATATTTTCTCAAGAAGGATTTCCATCTTCATTGTAAATACTTCAGTATTACTCGGATGTTCAGGCAAGATCATGAAGATTTTGCGTTGGACTCTTAAGATCTTTCTTACTTTTCATAGTGTGTGAAGAAGCAAGGAATTATGAAAGTGTGTCCTAATGAGATATTTGATGATCTCAAATGGCTCTAGACTCGATCGTGCATTTTGGATTTTAGTGATCGGAGGCTGGAGAGGAGTGCCACCATTTCAATACCAATTTACTCGGAGTGAATAAATCAAAAGATAATGCGTTGTCTCCGTGTGAATAAAACAAATACCTTTTGAGAGATATCTGAGTTAGCTGGGATGGGTAGTGCATTGCATCACTAGGTCCATGATGTCTGTCTTCAGTATCAAGCATCATTATAAATGATCTCAATAGCATATGTATTTACCCGGTTTCTGCCTAAGGTTGTAAGGAGGGCTTCTTTCTTTAGACCCTTTATCTTTACAATTCTTTTTCATTCTTCAACCCCTTGAATGCTTACCAATACGTCATAACTAGCACCTTGTTGTGATTGTTCCAGTGCTAACTTAAATACTTGGTTGGCATTCAGCTACGTTCACAATCTTTCCCCATCTTTCCTAAGGACTACTATTTCTAGCTATGGAATGTCCTTGGGAAGATTCCCCCGGTTCTAGAAGAATCATTGGACTTAACCAATCCTACCATCCTTATGTCACCACAATCTTCATCGTCGTGAAATAAATGGGTCGTGGGTAAGTATAAATCACCATGAAAATCCATTTTGATATGCAAATCCGTTTTTCTCCCCCTTAACATATGCCATGATATTCGAAAACATTTCACATATGTCGGGATGAGCCAGCACACATTAAGTTAACCATTTGTGATAATTTCCCATATTAAATCACATTTTCTCCCCCATATTAAAAATATTAACCCAATCGATGTTTTTAATATCAATTGATTTAATGAAGTTTTAACAAAGGTTTTGGGAAGAAAAATGCAAGTCCTTTTATCTTCGTGATACCAAATGTATGAGATATGATACCAATTGGTAACATGATCACATATTCACCATATTAGAAAAAAATTGACAAGGTTGGACCTGATTGATGAGAACATCATATGATAAAATCAAATGATTCTTGTCGGCATATGTTGGTCGCCTCGTCACGTCTGAAGTCATCTCTTGACACCACGTGTACGATTGGTATTGTTGTCTTGACACCAGTTAGTGAGCTTGGCACGTTCGGCATCGAAGATTCTGAATGCTTGACAATTGCTCCCCCTCAATTGTTGACCCATGTTCTATTGAAAGAGTTGTAGTCGTCGGTTGAGTAGTCTCATTTTCGAGTATGTAGATACCAATTGATAAAATCTTTGGTTTGTGGAGATGATAACTTCATAAAAAAACAAGACTTCTATTGTTTTAACAAATAAATGCACTGAAACGTACATAGATTTGTGTTAGACCAAGTTATAAAGTAAAATCGATCCCTTACAAGGTTTTAAAGTAAGCCTTGCCCGAGAAAATTAATTCCCGTTGTGAGCCAAAGCTTTCATAAGAAATACTTGACTTTAATTTGAAAAACGGGTTGTAGTCTGAAATAACAACAAGCCATTTAGGCATGTTTTATGAAATATTTACACCTTTTGTACGAACTCTATTATGGCGCCGTGTCGATATTAATCAACATTTCTAAGGCCGTAAATATTATCGTACCAAAAGACATGCCTATAAAAAATTTAAAAAAAAAACATTTTTGGATTTTTCTGAATTTTTCAATTTTTATGGTTTTTATATGGTTTTATATTTTTGTATTTTGCTTTTGTGGTCAAAAAATATAAAAAAATATATACAAATGATCACCAAGGATACGGAGAATAGTTTACCACCACTATTCTTTTGCTTCATCTGCCAGTTCCTTTAGAGTCTCAGGCGAGAAAGTTCTCATTCCTAGCTTGTCGGCCAAAAATTCCATTCGAGCGCGATCTAAAGCCTTCGTGAAAATATCCACCAATTGATACTCAGATCGGACAAAGTAGAGCTCGATCACTCCATTTTCCACTTGCTCCTTGATAAAGTGGTAGCGAATTTCAATATGCTTCGACCGGGAGAATTGAACATTGTTGCAGCATAAGGCAATTGCACTCTTGTTGTCGCAGTACATTGGAATTTTGTTGAAACCTAGACCATAGTCGGTTAATTGCGATCTCATCCAAAGAATTTGAGCACAGCAACCGGACATAGCTATGTATTATGCGTCCGTACTTGAAATTGCAGCGCTTTTCTGCCTTTTCGATGCCTAACTGATTAGTCGATCTCCTAGTAGTTGCAAAGTTCCACTCGTGCTACGCCTTGTATCTTGACAACCCGCGTGATCTGCATCTGCATATACCATTAGTGCAATCGAAGAGTCCTTCGAATACCAAAGTCTCCGATTAATGGTTCCTTTAAGATACCGAAAGATACGTTTATCAGTAGCTAAGTGTAACTCAGTAGGTCGAGTTTGATACCGAACACACATACATATAGCAAACTGAAGATCGGGTCAACTAGCTGTGATATACATAAGGGTACCGATCATACCACGATAAAGTGTCGGATCAACGGCAACTCCATGTGGATCTGCATCAAGCTTAATTCGTTCCACCATTGGACTATCCATGGGGTCGCAAGATTCCATCTTATATTTCTTAAGCGATTCAAGGGCATACTTGGATTGATTGATAAAGATGCCTCTGGGACTCTGAGATATCTGAAGTCCTAAGAAGAATGATACCTTGACCATCATTGACATCTTAAACTTGGAAGACATGAGTGTCCCAAACTCATCCGATAAGGTTTGGGTCGAGGCAGCATATATAATATCATCAACATATATTTATACCATAATCATATCTTTACCTCGTTTTTGAATGAACAACGTGAGATCCACCTTGCCTTTAGCGAAGCCTTGTGTAATGAGGAATTGTGACAATAGATCATACCATGCGCGTGGAGCTTGCTTCAACCCATAGAGAGCCTTCTTAAGCTTGTATACGTGATTAGGATAATTAGGATTCACAAAACCATCCGGCTGTTGAACATAGACCTCTTCCTTGATTTCACCATTAAGAAATGTCATCTTTACATCCATCTGATAGACGATCATATTCATGTGGGCTGCATACGCAAGGAATAGTCTAATAGCTTCCAAACGGGCAAAAGGTGCAAAAGATTCCATAAAGTCAATTCCTAATAATTGCTTGTATCCACGAGCTACTAGTCGAGCTTTCTTCTTCAATATTCCACCTAACTCATCGAGTTTCACCTTGTAAACCCATTTCAAAGTGAGTAACTGCACTTGATCCGGGCATGGGACAAGTTCCCATACTTCAAGACGTATAATTTCATTAAGTTCTTCTTGCATAGCTTATATCCAACAGGATTGAGTAAAAGCTTCTTGCCATGTCTTAGATTCAACGTCAGTGAGAAAAGCATCAAAATGACAAAACATTGCATTTTCTTGTAACTGACTTCGTGTGGATATCGGACGATTAGGGTCACCAATAATAGAATCTATAGGATGATCCTTTGTTCACTTGCTGTCATGTTCACGAATCCGCGGATTGGAGTAAACCGTGGTAGGAGCTTCCTCTGAGGTGGACGACCTGGCTTGATTAGGGTTGGGAATAGGTACACCAAAGAATGGAAGTTCACGCATTTGAGCGAATTCCAAATCGTGATCATCATCATCCTCTTCATCATCAATAGGCATGACATGGGTAGTTGAAACATGTGTTGGTTGATAATTACTCGTTGAATGTATATCTTGACCAATTGTAGGTGCAGATGTGTCTGATTGTGCTTCGGTTGCTGGAGCGACAACTTCGGTTATCGGAGCTATTACCTCAGGTTCTGGAGCAACAATACTTGAAGGAGTAAAGAATTCATCAAAGAAAGTTTGAAACAACGTATCCGATTCATTCCTAGTAGGTGGTTTAAATTATGATGAAGTAGGGTTATTTGGGACAAGACCAGAACTAATGTTACTGGGTCCCATTTCATGAAGTGCGGGTTCAGAGCTGCTTTGCTCAGAAGCCATTGCTGTCAGCTCATCAAAATCAACATTCATAGTTTCGAGGATCTTGCGAGATTACGGTTGTAGATTCGGTATGCTTTCTTTGCGGGTGCGTATCCAATGAAAATACCAATATCAGGCTTTGGTTGAAGTTTTCCCAATTGTCACCATCATTGTTTAGATAGCAAAGAGAACCAAATACATGAAGATATGATAAATCTTGAACTTTTCCATGGAGCAGCTCATAAGGTGTTTTTCCATGGCTTTTTCGAATTAGTGATCGGTTTTGGGTGTAAAGTGCGGTAGATACTGCTTCTGCCTATAAAAACAATGGAGCCTTTGCGTAAATTAACATCGTTCGAGCAGCTTCCATAAGTGTGCGATTTCGTCTTTCAACGAAACCGTTTTGTTGTAGAGTGCGAGCAACGGATGTTTCATGAGATATGCCAACTTCTTCATAATAATCACACAAGATTTTATTCACAAATTCAGTTCCATTATCTGTACGAATGCGTCGGACACTAGTGTTGAGACGCACTTGAATCATCTTGAGAAATCCGATGATGAATTTAGGTGCCTCATTTTTAGTTGTAAGAAATTTCACCCATGTAAACCAAGAGTAATTATCGACAATTACGAGGATGTGCTCTTTACCACTAAGACTTTCAACACGCATTGGCCCACAAAGATCCATATGCAATAAATAAAGTTTCTCTTGGTTGGTGTCTTCGGTCTTGGGTTAGTATGACATCTTAGTGCTTTTCCCCATTGTACACACGGAACACAAATGATCCTTGTGAAATGAAAGTTTAGGAAGACCACGAACAAGTTCGTTTTTCGCTAAATGATTAATAGCGTCAAAGTTAAGATGAGATAACCGTCGATGCCATAACCATGACTTAGTCTTCGATGCTTTGGAGAGAATACATACGGGAGAAGCGGCCATCATGTCTTGGAGAGACAAAGTATACAAATTATTCCCTCGATTACCTTTCAATAAATCAACCCCTTCCAAATTACGAATGAAGCAGGTATGCTCTCAAAAAGCAACTTCTAGGTTTGCATCACAAAATTGTCCCACAGAAATAAGTTGTGACCGAGACCTTCCAGATAATACACTCTTGAAATTATAACATTCCCAATATGATATTCACTGTAACCCATTATCTTTGCAATATGATCATTTCCATATCTAACCGTACCAAGAAACTTGCTGGCAAAATTTCTGAGCTAAGAGCTATCTCCGGTCATATGTTTAGAGCAACCAGAGTCCAAATACCAGAGAACAATTTGGACCACCTGTTTTCAACAACAACATTAGACAATGCATTGGAAACTATTGGTTCCGGAGTGTTAGCAGATACAGATAAAATATTATCAGAATTGCTAACATTTTTGTGACCCTTAGATTTCCTACGTTTTCTAATGTGAGTTTTATCACTAACAGGTTTTATTGTTCCAATTTTCTGAGGTTTTGGAGTAATAGTGGGCACTACAGTGGGAGTAGACCTATTCAAAGGGAACTTGTTTCCTACAGTAGTGTTGGTGTTCCTAGTTAAAGGACACGCTTGTGTTTTGGTAGCCTTGGTACTCCAAGTTAAAGGGCACGCTTTCTTCGCTTTAGTGGGAGTGATCCTAGTTAAAGGGCACATATTTCCTACTATAGTGAAAGTTCTACCAGTGGGGCGCCACATCCAACCAACTTTGGTTAACACTTTCCCGTCGGTTTCCATTCTAATCCATTTTTCCGGGCATTCATCTCATTCACATGGTCAATAAGGCAAGAATCATGACGACTAGAAAACATACATTCATTGCAATTCCAACATTTCAAATTAGAATTCACAGTAGGCTTAGAACGATGCACAACCGCGTAGCCTTTAGGTTTAGCTACATGATTCTTTTTATTCAAAACATAAGTAACATTCCTAGGGTGGGCTTCTACTTTCTTCTTCTCTTGACTACTAGATAGCGGCAAGATTCTATCATTCTTCTTGTTTTTTTAAGCTTAGATGTTTGAGCCTTAGTAGTGGTGATTACTCCTGTAGAAGGCAACACGGGAATATTAGAAGCTGGTTTTCATTTTTCCTTATCTTTAGTGACCAATGTTTGAGATGGTTTAGTCCTAGGGCCCTTATTAAATGGTGTGACGGCTATAAGGTTCCTTTTGATTGTACTAGAGGACGATGCTGAGACAATGGCTGCGTTATCCACAACATTCTTACCTTTTAGAGTACGAAGTGTTTCCTTTAACTCAGCCAAGGCCAGATTTTATCAAAAATTTGTTCCCTCAAATCAGATATTTCCACCGACTTTTGATTCAATTGTTCAATCAAAGATTGATTATGTGTGCAGTGGTATTAGCACATGTGGGCTTTACTGAATCCAAGAGTTGTGTATTTTTCTGTTTTAAGTTATCAACTTTGGACAAAATCTTGGAAACTCGATTATCTAGATCAAGTTTAAAATTCTCAGCAGCCTCAAGTACGTTCACATAATTATGCTCCTTAGACTTCTCTATGTCTATTGGCAAAGATTTAGCAACCTTGTCACTCGGCTGACGCTGTTTTGATTCTAAATTCAATAGAAAATTCTTTTGAAAATTTGCCTCATCTATATTAACACCTTCGAATGAAGTTTCAAAGATCTCTTAAATAAATTGTTGCTTGCATTCAGGCGAAATACAATGTTTTTGGATCTCATCAAAAAAATTTGAAAACAAAGTATAAGAATCTTGAAGCTTGTAAAAATTCAGCATCAGATTTATGACAAGTACTATCAACTACATCATCCACAGATTCAACATTATGCACAATAGAATCATTATCAACACTTTTATTCACACACACGGAAACTATATCATGAGACATCACTTGCTTCAGAAGCTGGTCATTTTGGCGTGAAACCTGTTCTATTTCAAGTAAACTGTTTTCGTAAGCATCATCCATTTCATTGAAACACGTCTAACTTCTTATATTTCCAAAAGCAAATCTTGATTAATAGTACTAAGACAAGCTTTAACATTGTTTACAAATGGAACAATTTCGTCTCGAAATGCAGCTCTTGTGTGCTCAAAATTCCATTCACCTTCCGTTATGGCCGAAGCCGTCCTACGTTCCAAAATGACCTTGTCAAAATCGGCTATGTGTTGGTGTACCGAATTTAAGCTAACGGATGCCTTACTTACTATTGGAATTAACTTAGTTAAATCCTTTTTGACAAGTGTAGGAGACGTACTAGGAGGGTTTTCCGTTGACAAACTTTGAGGCACAAAGATAGTTAATTGAGCTAATTCCTTTTGTAAACGAATACGGGTCTTTTTAGATAATTGATATTTGTTATACTGATCATGATCAATCTTATGGAATTTTGAAAGCATTTTAGAATGAGTTTCTTCCGCAAGTGACTGTGTCTCCTCAGTACTACGAACATAAGGTGCTTCTTTTGATTTGCCAATTAGGGTCACATCATAAAGACAAGGAAAATACTCCTGAGCTTGTTTTGCATAACCAGGATTAGGTGATAAATCTTGAAGACGCTTAAGTTCGAGTTCTTTAAATGATTTAGTTAAAAGATGAACCTTTTCTGTGGAAGCGTATTGTTTTAAAAGCTGTTGTTCTTTAAATTTAAGAAGTTTGGTAGCATTAATTTCCGATTCAAACTTTTTAGACTCGAGAGTTTCGAAATCCATTTTAAGTTTTTGAAATCATTGACCACCGACTCTTTTGCTTCTAATTCATTGGAAAGATTAGCTTTTAATGATTCTATTTCTTTCAAGTTTTCAATCTTTTCAAAACGAAATTGGTCAAATTCAGAATAAGTTATTTTTTCAGCTTGAGGGACCATTTCAAAAGCTTTGACCTTTTCTTTATGCAACACAAGCTCAACAGTTAGGGTGGAATTCGTATCTACGGATTGTCTGAGAGCCATATGCATTTGATCAATAATATGTTTAGGCACCATGACCAAATCATGTTGAGCATAAGATTCCATACTCGTCGTAGCATTTGGTTGAGGTTCACTCAAATGTGTAGGATTGGGTACCACATCATTTCAGTTACTAGTTACCGAATGTTGTTCGAGGTTGTCATTTTCAGGCGCAACTTGATGTTGGTTATCATCAATATTATTAGATGTGGTTGGTACCTCACTGACGACATCAGAACCGTAGTGGGAGAGATTAGCAACGAGAGCTGCTTGGGCAGAGTGAATGTCATCACAATCTGAATCATATGCGTCAAGATCATCTGCTTGATAAGCAGCATTAGAAGTGGAAACGACTGCAATGCCTTCATTATCTGCTGCCCCTGGGTCTACAAGAAATGCTAACTCTTCTGAATCCAAAATCTTTCCCTTAGACTGAGCATCAACCAAATACATCTTCTCACGAAACCATGTTGCATCCCTTCTTCTTTTTGGCTGAGTGCATTCCCTAGCCATATGACCTTTTCCTCGACAATTGTAGCAAGTCACAACCTTTTGAGGACCAATAGGGCTTCCATTTCCATCAGCTTAAGAGTTCACAACTTGAGCATTCACAGTCCTTGTAGGAGGTCCATATGAATTTTGCCTTCCCTGAATAGGTTACACCGTCACTTGACCATCTTGAACAGTGGCTTGTTGTCGAGGATTTAAAGAGGTGTGGAGCTGATTGTTTGTTGGTGGAAATCCTCTAGTTGCAACAAGTTTTGATAAGTAGGCAGTGAGATGGTTTAGAACATCAGCTGGCGTATCATTTGGAGTAAAGACCGGTGCTTGGATGGGTGGAAGTTCACTTGAGTAGAAGGCTTGTGCTGGTTGTGCTTCAATTGGAAAATATCCTTGCTGAGGAGTATAACCCATTGGAGAAGTGTTGGCTTGTGATGGTGATGTCTGATGTGGTGGTTGCTGTGGAAAAGATTGTTGATGAACACTTTGTTGAAATGCTTGTTGTGGCATCATTAGTGGTTGATAAGATGGTTGTTGTGATTGCTGATAGGTGTGTGGTGGTGGCTGCTGCAAGTATGATGGTTATTGATAAGTATAAGCGATGTTTTGTTGAGAAGCATACATGGCAAGTGGATCATGAACTTGAGGTGTAGACAACCGAGCCTCGATCACATGGCATTCGTGTTGTTGAATAAAAGCATGAAGTTGATCCACATTGGTGTTATGCAAGTCCTTAGCCAATTTAACATCCGTCACGTACTTTTTCCATTCTGAAGGAAGAGTGTTCAAATACTTGGTGTTCAATTGAAACGTAGGAATTGCCATGTCATAGATATTGAGCTCATTCAACAATAGGGTAAATCTTAGATAGTAATCATAGAGAGTCTCCCCTGGCACATAGTCAAACTTATCAAAAGTATCATAAAGCTTACACTCTCGTTCTTGTTTAGTTAACGAAGTGCCTTCATTAGAACACGAATTCCATCCCATAACTCTTTGGCAACTTTATGTTTACTGACGAGTTTGTAGACATCTGGAGCAAGGGGTTGGAGAATGATATTTGTAGCTTGTTTATCACACTTGTCTTGTATCTTAGCATCTCCAGTTAGTTCACCCGTTGTGCGAGGACGAGTAACAGCACCTTCCATCACAGTACCATATACCAATGGTCCATTGAGCACCGATGCCCAAATAAGATGTCCATTCTCCTTGTTCAACATATAAAGTTCCATGCGGGAAGCCCAATCCTCATACATAGTCTTCACCAACATTTGTGGACGATTATCCGTACCCGAGAGGATGGACTTATCCGTAAGAGATGTGTACTCCATTTCTATAAGTAAAGATTTACAAAGGTTGATCGAACAATGAGAGAAAGTTAATTTGTTTGTTGTTGTTTGTTAAAGCCGAGAAATAATGTTGAAATCCCCTAAATTATGTTCTAGATAAACCAAAAATTCCAAGACAAAATTACACACAATTTTTGAAAAATCTTGGAAATCTTGTCGCTCTATCGGAATGCACAAAACAAGTTCTGTCAGAATATCTATCTGAATGCCTATCGCAATGCTTGATCGCAATACCTGTCGCAATGCTTGATCGCAATACCTGTCGCAATGCTTGATCGCAATACCTGTCGCAATGCTTGATCGCAATACCTGTCGCAATGCTTGATCGCAATACCTATCGACAATGCTTGATCGCAATACCTGTCGGAATATGAGGACTGTCGCAATATGGCAAATGAAATTTTGGCAGAGTGTCGTTTCAATAAGCCTTAATTCCGTCGCAATCCACGATCGCAATGAACGATCGCAATGTACGTCGGAAAAAGGGTATCGGAATACTCTTCGATCGCAATGTAGAAACCCTAGGTTTTTGCGATCGCAATGTAGAACCCTGCTTACTTTGTGATGGATACCAACTTTTCCATGGAGACAAAAGTACCACTTTTCTCGGATAGAACACAACAAATTCGAAATTCTAAGCCTAAAAATGAATCAAACACCCAAAAATTTTGTGTTTTTAACCAAAATACCAATACCAAATCACTATAACAAGTAAATAGATGAAGTATATCAAGATTAAATCATAAAAACACAAAAAAAAATTGGTTCGTGGGATTTTGGATCAAAATGGGCGAGAGAATCAAGAACACAAACACAAAAATCAAACAATCATCCCATGGCTCTTGATACCATTTGAAGGTTATGTAAATCTTGCTTATGTTTTAGAGAGAGAAAGAGATAGAAACTTGGTGGAATTCACACACTTGTAGAGAGAGAAAATGAAAGATTACTATGTGTAAAATTATGAAAAACCACAACCTCTCCATCTAAGGAGAGGGTTTATATACCAAGCCCGTATGATGGGTTTGGGCTTACAATTAGGCCGGCCATACAAGCATGGACCGGCTTTTCCTTGTTTGATATATTAAGAGATATCTAGACTACGAGCTACTACTTAATATATTATCGGAGTGACCGAATCTTCCTAAATACGTAAAAACGTATTTCCAACACATGTGGTTGATACGGCTTCGGCACGAAAGAATAATGGTAGTTTTGAATCAGATAATAATGTTCGAGCAGCCTCAACTAAAGTACGGTTTCGTCTTTCAACAACTCCATGATAGATGTTTCGTGTTCAATCCCTTCGTCAAAATAATTATTCAGAGTTGAATTCAATAATTTTAGTTCGTCCCACTTTTATTTGAGCTTGAAGACCACGTTGTATCAGCTTAAAGAAGTTAAGAGAACCTCAGGTGTTTCATCCTTTGACCTCAAGAAGTGAGTCCACGAATACCTTGAGTAGTCATCGACAATTACCATAACATATTTCTTCCCATTGATGCTTTGAACACGCATGGGGCCACAAAAATCTATATGAAGAAGATCTAACCGTCCTTTAGAGCTTGGCATAGTCTTTGTCTTGAAACTACTCTGTTTAGCTTTACAAAGCTCACAAGAAGAACAAAGATGATCTTTGATGAATTTTAAGTTAGGAAGGCCTCTCACAATATCTTTCTTGGATAGCAAGTTGATGGTATCAAAGTTAAGATGAGATAATCGTTGATGCCATAACGAAGCTTGAGTCGTTGAAGCTTTAGCCATGAAAAAGATTGGAGTTGAAGATGTGGAGTCTTGTAGTGAAATAGTGTAGAGATCAGTACCCCGTGAACTGGTAAGTAAGTCATTCCAATCATAATCACGAACAAAACATGTCTTCTTTCTAAAAGCAACTTCCAAATCCGCATCACAAAATTGACCAAACGAGAAAAGATTGTGATTGAGCCCTTCAACATAGTAAACCTTTTTGATTGTGATATTCCCCTAAACCAAGTCTCCATATCCTAGGATCGGTGCAAATTGATCATTTCCGAAGTGGACCGTACCCAGGAACTTCTCCACGAAGTTAATTAGAAGCTTGATATTCCCCGTCATGTGCTTCGTGCATCCGGAGTCCAGTATGAAGAGAATTATTTCGATCACCTGCAGAAGAATTAGAACACGATGGAGCATTTTCTAAATTGGATTCCATGTTAGTTGTGATTTCTGATTCATTAGTTTCCCTAGTTTCATCACTTAGAGGCACACTAACGCACGTAGTCACATTTTATGTCCTAACCTTAGGCATCCATTTATATCCTGTAGGACATTGATTAGCAAACCACCATTTCCAAGACTTGCTAGCAGACTCATATAAATCCCTAATTCTGCTTCTAGGGTTCTTAGTGGTGGAGTCTGATGCATTACTTTTCTTAGGGGGGTTGCAACAGAATGGTTCACTTTGCGTTTGGGTTTTCTAGCACTAATAGGCATCGCAGTTTGCTTCTTAGTTCTAGTAGCAACGCTTTTGACATCATTCAAAACACACATAGCATGATTAGCATTAGCACACTTTCCGCATTTCACACAAACAAACTTAACATTTAAAGCATTTAAAGTCGAATCATTCAAATCGTCATTACACGCGATTATAGACGTTTTATTCTTAGAAACATTGAAAATCCTAGGGTGGTCTTCTACTTTCTTCATCTTCCCTTGACTTTTGTTTTGCAAAACCATTTCATTCATGCGAGTGCTCTTAAGAAGAGGCCGACTAACACTATCAGTGGGGACTACTCCTGTAGTAAAAGACACACGTCTATTAGTGTTTCTAGAAGTCTGAGGTGATTGACTTTCTTTGTTGTGTGTGGGTTTAGTGGCCAATATATACATCCCGGGTTTAATCACATTTGTGTTCTTAATGCTTTGTGATTGAATATGTGTTTTGAGAGTATTCTGTGGTAACCTATCCTTTCTATCCGTCTTGGGGGCAAACGCAGGTTTTGCAAATGCAGAATTAGAGAAAACAGATGGTTTTCCCAAGACATAGGGTCTAGTCACTTTGTGCGGATTGGGTTGTCTTACTAGAGGTTTCTTAACACTAGGTTCCACAATTTTCCCACCCATCTTAACAACGAGATTCTTCAACTCTGCTATCGCTATTTCCCTGTCTTGTAACTGAGCTTTCAACTCTTTAATTTCCAAACTCTTTTCATTCATTTCTCGACACATGTGGGAAAGTTTTTCTTGCAATTTATTATCATGTGGAAAACTTCCTATGTCTTTTTGCAAAGCAATTTCAAGAGAATGACAATGTTTTTGAAGGAAATCAGTTTTATGTTGAAGTAACTCAAAAGCCTTTTATCAACATTTTCTTTACGTTTCGAAAGCTCAAGTTCAAGACGCTCACATTCTTTGATCTTATCAAGATATTTGCATGCAACATCAGAGTATTCATCGATATCAGCACAAGATTGAAGAGTAACACACAAAATATCTTTGGAGAGACATTCTTCTAAGAGTAGATCATATTCGTTTGAAAAATCTGATTTGTCATTTTGAAGTTCATCAATTGCTTTTTCAAGAGACTCAACATATTTCAAATCATCAAACATTTCAGACCGAATTAATTTTTCAAACTCAAGAACATGTTCTTTTATTATCTTCGTATTTGGTATTAAAAGTTTTTTTCACAAGTACAGTTATGTCGTGAGGAATCTCTGTTTTCCAATTATCCTTTTGCCGTTTTTCCCAATCGATTTCAACAATTGATTGAACATTAACAATGTATTGTTTAAGAAAACCAAGTGTTTTTCTACTTTTGCTTTTAGAAGCATCAAGAGGCAAATCGTTAATATATTTAAAAACATTTGATTTCTTAGTGGCAAACAATTTCTTCCATTGAATTCTTCGTTGTTCGCATTCAAGAAATAATTCCTCACGAGGCGTCTGCTTTTGTGGAGTGAAAAGACCATAAAGACTGTTTTCATAAGCATAATTATATGATGTCACAAATTCTTTGTTGACCGGTGATCTACTCTCCTCATCCCAAAGGTACGTCTCTTCACTATCTAGGCTAGCTACTGGGCAATCATGATCTGTCCATTCGGACTCTTCAAGATATAAGTGAGGGTTAGCAGCTTGAGCTTGTTCGAGGTACTTGGGGCTTGCAAAACTAGGTTGACCCTTAAAAACGACCGAGGTGCTATCATTCTAACGGTTTGAATAGAGTCATGCGTTTTATAAACAACTTTTTTTTACAAATCGAGTTGTTCTTCGAGATCCTTTACTTTGTCCCTATCCTTGCCTTGTTTATTTTTGAAATCTTGTTTTAATTTTTGAACCTCTTGTTTTTTTTCGTCAAGAATTTTAGCAGAATCGTTTGTATTCATAGAAAGCCTTTGTTCAAGTTCATTAACATTGGTTGTGGCAAGGTACGTTTTTTGACGTTCATCACTTAATAAAACATTAAATTGACGTTTTTCTTTAGTTAACAAAGCAAGAGCTTCATTGTATTTAATTTCAAAATCGTCCTTTTTAACATTAATGACACGACTTTTGTACCCCTCAAGCTCTTTGGTCTTTTGAAGAAGCTTGAAATTATGCTTTTATGTGTGTGCTCTAAAAGTGTTGTTCGTACTCGATTCAATCCGAATTGATCACGGTTTAAAGTGGAGAAATCGTTCTTTGTAATGAAAAGGGAAGTTTGGGTTTCTATTTCTAAGTAAAAGGTAAAAGCGAAACGTAATAAAAATAAGCCAAAACAAATAACTAATAATAAAGGATCAAAACAAATAATAAAACATGAATTAAAACAAAAGAATTAATAAAAATCAAATTAAACGAAGAAATTAACTTTCGACTGAAAAATAAAATTAACTTAATGAAAAAGGAGAAAATAAAACTAAGAGGGTACTTTAAAACTAAACGAGCTAAAAGCTAAAGCGGACACTAAATAAAAGATAAAACTTAAACTTTTCGGAAAAATACTAATACTAAAATTCGACGAAAAATATAACTAAAAATACGTGACTTTCAAAATTAAAATCGGAACAACTTTCAGATTAAACTAAACGATTAAGGAACAATATTAATAACTAAACAAGCTAGCAGGCAAGCTGCTCAAGCAGCCAAGCTACTAGCTCAATTTGGCGCCAAAATGGATTAAGCATGCAGGCATGCATGTCATTCGATCGTAATGTTATACTAAATTTTGTCGGAATAATAGATGGTAACAAAATCTATCGGAATGTAGAAAAAAAACTATCGGAATGTAGAACAAATAAAATCTGTCGGAATATATGATAAAAATAACTATCGGAATACTAATTGAAAAGTGTGTCGGAATAGCAAAGTGCAAAACTGTCTCAATATAAGACTGTCGTAATGTGAAATATCACAATATGGAAAACCTATCACAATATGGTTGTTGAAAATTCGGCAGCGTTTCGTCGCAATATGCCTTCTACCCGATCGCAATGTACGATGCCAGGGGCTATCGCAATCCACGATCGGAATAAGTGATCGGAATGAGCTGTCACAATAAGCTGTCACAATATAGAAACCCTAATGATATTGTGATGGAAAGATCACAATATTCAGATGCAGTAAAAATAAGCATAAACCCGAATAAGCACTTTTCAAAAACTTAACCAAAACAATAATAAGAAGAACAAATTAACTACGAATTTAAAAACTTTCAACATGCCAATAAGCAAAATTTATAAATTGAACTAAAAGAAAAATATTAAGCTTTAAAAAGATAAAACTTTTAAAAATACTTAAATGAAATTAAGCTAGACACCAATTAAGCAAAAAACACAATAAGCTAAGACCATGAATCACACGAAAATGATAATAACAAAAAGATAATAACTTTAATCAAATTAAGCATAAAGATGAAAACTTTAAGATTAATCAAACAAGACAATAGCTTTTAAAAACAAGAAGAGAAGAATGAGAATGATTATGAAAAACTTGATTAAAAATAAAGATTCAACAACACAAATTAAAAACTTACTTGGAAATAACTTGAAATTAAAGACAATAAAGTAAAATAAAAATATGAAAGTGCATGAAAATTAAGTGGAGAGCTAAGTTTTCAATTTAGCTAACACCTCCAAAATGAGAAGGAGGGTTAGTATTTATAGGAGGAGCGGAAGGTAGGTGGTTGGATTCTTCCTTTCTTTCTTTCTTTTTGTCTTTTCGTCTTTAGTCTTTGATAATAAACTCGTCATTCTCGACTTTGTCTCGGGATTTGTCGATGGATAAATTGAACTTGTCTTATAATTTCTTCATTTATTAGACTTGAGTTCTTCGACTTTATTAAACTTCCGTCTTTAACCTTTTTCTTCGATAAATCTTCAGAATAGGCCTTGGACTTCCGTTCTTTTTTCACTCTTGATCTTTCGACTTCGTCTTTTGTCTTTTTCTTTGATAAAAGCACGTCAAAAGCCCGTGTTTTCTTCCATTTTCACATTTTGATCCTAAATCACAACAAAAACACAAACCACGCATAATTCCGACATTTACGACATAAAATAAACGTTTTGGCTTGGTTATTATTATAATTAAGTGGTAAAAGGATAAGTGTTTTCACACTTTTTAAATCCCCTAGACTTGACCATTGCAATGCCCTCATGCAATGCATTAGTTACAAAGCAAGATTTAAATTTTCCATCATAATTAACCTACCTTGGCCTTTATTCAACATAAGACATTAAAGAAACTAAAAGAGATAGAATATTAAAGAATATTAAAGGAAAAAAAACAAGTAAAAAGATCAAATACTTACCTTAGGGTTTTGGAATGTCATGAATGTTTATCACCCTCAAGTTGCACGTTACCCATACCAAGCTTAAAAACGAGATCATTGTTATTATAAGTTAGCAAACTATCAATCATTCATGTGGCCCAATTATTCACTTAGACTCCTTTATTCCTAGGTGTATCTCTTATATTTTATTGTTGTCTAGAATGATCACGGGGATGCATTGTTGACTTATTTCGATAGTTTATTTAGGCCGAAAATAATGTGGGACGATTTAATAAATAGTTAGCTAAAGGACAAAATCTTTTAAAACTGCTTCTCTGGACCTCTTAAAGTTCATATCTTGGCATAACTCGCTTCACGATTTGATACCTTTCTCGGATCGATATTTGGCATTGACTTCATATTTCGAATCTTGAGAGATGATCTTGAAATAAGGGTCTTCTCTTCATAATAGGAATTCTTCACTTGAAGTTTTTGAGAGATTCTTCATACTTGGACCACGACTTCTTCATTTTTCTCAATCTTTATTTTGGATTTTGATATACAACGATCAGCCTCCTTTTAGGACTTAGATCTATTTATCCTCATACCTTGCTAGGGTCTTTTCGGATAGACTTCTCCATGATCTTTAGAGGAGTATTTGCTTTTCGTCGTGTGTCTCGATCCTTCATATTGATTTTTGATAAATGATTCTTCACATCACTTTAGATCTTTAGCAACAAAATGTAGCCCTCATGCCTTGTTAGGGCCTTTTCGGACTCGCCAATCTTCGCATCCCGCTTCAATAAGTTATGCCTTGGCTATGAACTCTAATTAATACTGAGCAACTTTTAAACGATCTTGGGCTAGAAGCTAAGTAACTTTTCAAATCGTACGACCTTATTTATTATAATTAAATTTATTAACAAGCGATGGGAGAAAAAGCTCATAATCAACTCACATAAATTCATGAAAGAATACCAAACTCATAATTAACTCTATCATCTCTCGTTCTCCACAATTTAAAATCTCAAGGAATGAGACTCGTGGATGCTTAGCCAATTAAATCAAAGTTTTGGGTTTTCAAGTCATCTGTAGGATCTTGCATCTTCTTAGACTTTTTCAAGTTTAGAATTCGCCTTTTAAAGTTCCCTTGATAAACGACTTTCTAGGATCAATTATAGGAACTTGCGAAAAGTTCTTGTTCTTAACCCGTAAGAGTTAAGACTTTCGCGTTTTAAAGTTCCCTATATAAAAGCCTAGCAAAACTTGACTTAAACACGTTAAGGATACTAGCTAGAGTAAACTTGGATAAGTAAACTCGGGTTGAGTCAAAAGATTCATGACGTTGAAAAATACATTGATTTTATGTTTTTGTATGTACTCTAAAAGTGTTGTTCGTTCATGATTCAATTCGAATTGATCAAGGGTTCAAAGTGGAGCTCAATTGTTTTTGGTTAAGAAAAAGGGAAGTTTGATTATCTATTTCTACTTAAATAAGCCAAAAACAAATAACTAATAATAAAGAAGCAAAACAAATAATAAAACGTAAATTAAAACAAAACAATTAATAAAAATAAAACTAAAAGAGGAAATTAACTTTCGACTGAAAAATAAAATTAACTAATGAAAAAGGAGAAAATAAAACTATGAGGGTACTTTAAAACTAAACGAGACAAAAGCTAAAGCGGACGCTAAATAAAAGTCAAAACTTAAATTTTTCGAAAAAATACTAATACTAAAATTCGCCGAAAAACATAACTAAAAATACGTGACTTTCAAAATAGAAATCGGAAAAACTATCAGATAAAACTAAACGATTACGGAACAATATTAATTAATAAACAAGCAGGCAAGCACACACCTCAAGCACCTAGGCAAGTAGCTCAAATTGGCGGGAATAAATAGGAAGCTAGCAGACATGTAGGACAATCTATCGGAATGTTTAATGCGAAATGTATCGGAATATCTATCACAATATGAAAACCTAGAGAGAGAAAGTAAAAAACTAGAGAGAGAAAATAAAAACACCTACTCCTACTCCAAAACTAATCTACTCCTAAAATGACTAACACCTCATAATGACATATTAGGAGGGTTTATATAGGAGGAGGAAAATGTGTTGGAGCTTTCTTCTTTCTTTCTTCTCGTCTCGATTCGATTTAAATTTTTTGTCTTCCTCGACGTCGTTTTGGGATTTGTCGATATAAATTTAACTCGTCTTATAATTTTCTTCATTTATTAGACTTGAGTTCTTCGACTTCATTAAACTTCCGTCTTTAGACTTTTTCCTCGATAAATCTTCAGAATATGCCTTGGACTTCCATTCTTTTTGCACTCTTGATCTTTTGACTTCGTCTTTTCTCGATTTCTTCGATAAAAGCCCGTGAAAGCCCGTGTTTTCTTCCTTTTTCATCTTTTGGTCCTAAAACACAATAAAAACACAAACCACGCATAATTTTGACATTTACTACATAAAATACACGTTTTGGCTTCGTTATTATTATAATTAAGTGGTAAAAGGATGGGTGTTTTCACACCTATCAAATCCCCTACACTTGACCATTGCAATGCCCTCATGCAATGAATTAATTACAAAGCAAGTTTTACATTGTCCATCATAATCAATCCCCCTTTGCCTTTATTAAACATAAGACATTAAAGAGATAGAAATTTATAAAATATTCAAAGGAAGAAAACAAGTAAAGAGATAAAAGACTTACATTAGGGTTTTGGCAGTCATGAATGTTTTTCATCCTCAAGTTTCACGTTCCCCACACCAAGCTTATAAACGAGATCATTGTTATTATAAGTTAGCAAACTAACACAAACTCATGTGGCCCAATTATTCACTTAGACTCCCTTATTCCTAGGTGTATCTCTTATATTTTATAATTGTCTTGAACAATCACTAGGATTCATTGTTTGACTTATTTCGATAGTTAATTTAGGCTGAAAATAAAGTGGGACGATTTAGTCAATAGTTAGCTAAAGGACAAAATCTATTAAAACTGCTTCTCGGGACCTCTTAAAGTTCATATCTTGGCATAACTCGCTTCACGATTTGAGACCTTTCTCGGACTGATATTTGGCAGCGACTTCATACTTCGAATCTTGAGAGACGTTCATGAAATAATAGTCTTCTCTTCATAATAGGAATTTCTTCACTTGAACTTTTTGAGAGATTCTTCATATTTGGGCCACGACTTCTTCATTTTTCTCTAATCTTTATTTTTGACTTTGATATACAACGATTCGCCTCCTTTTAAGACTTGGATCTATTTATCCTCATACCTTGTTAGGGTCTTTTCGGATAGACTTCTTGATAGGTGTGTAAACACCCATCTTTTCTACCACTTAATTACAATAATAACCGGACCAAAACGTGTATTTTATGTCTTTTATGTCGGAATTATGCGTGGTTTGTGTTTTTGTTGTGATTTAGGATGAAAAGGTGAAAAGTGGAGAAAACACGGACATTCACGGGCATTTACGGACTTTTATTGAAGAAAAGGATGAAAGACGAAGTCAAGAAGTCAAGAGTGCAAAAAGAACGGAAGTCCACGACCAATTCTGAAGATTTATCGAAGAAAAAGTCAAAAGACGGAAGTTTATCAAAAGCCGAAGAATTCAAGTCTATTTTATTGAAGAAATTAAAGACGAGTTCAAAGAAATCCCGAAGCCAAAAGTCCCTTAAGTCCAAGTTTAAAGAAGAATAGAAGAAAAGGACTAATGGTGTAATTAATGAAGAATTAAGAAGAAAGGGGCTTAATCTTGCAATTAACAAGAAATGAAGGAGGGGAGGAAGCTTCCTAATCCTCCCCTATAAATAGTCATTAGATGTAAACATTTCATTTTGTTGGCTAAGTGTGACAATTAGTCTTCCACCTTTAATTACCTTGTCATTTAAATACTTGTCAATTTAATTACCTTGTCTTGCACCTTAAATTCATTTAATTTCAAGTAAGTTTTCCTATAATTATTGTCAATCTTTACTTTATCTTGTCAATCTCTTATCTACCTTTCTTAATCTTTGATTTGCTGTGTTTATGTTTATGTTCATGCTTTTATTTTGATCCAAAGTGGTTTTTGATTATTGTGGTTAAAGTTGTTTGATTTCTTGTTTTTAACTGTTTGTTGATGTTTATTTGTTGATTCGTAACTATTTAGATTAATCGTTTGTGTTATTTTGATTAATTTGTGGTTATATCTGCTGTTACTGTATCTCCTTGTTCTTCGGGGGTGTTTGCTTTGTTTCTGATCTTTCCAGGAAAAGTTCCGAACCAAGAAGGAGGGAAAGCGCTCATTCGGAACTTCCAAAGTTCTGAATCAAGTGTTCATCCGGAAGATTTTGGGGTCAGCAAAACTTCCGAGCCAAACTTGTTCATCCGGAACTTTCAAAGTTCCGGACGAAGTGAAACAATCTGAGTCAAGAGTATTCGTTCGGAACTCCAAAGTTCCGGACCAAGGGTTTCATCCGGAACTTCTCAAAAGTTCCGAATCAACTCAAAGTTCCGAATCAAGGGGCAAGTTCCGAATCAAGGCTTTTCATTCGGAAGTCATAAACTTCCGGATCAAGCTTCATTCGGAACTTAAAAGTTCCGAATAAAGTTCCGGATCAAGGGGCTACTTCCGACTCAAGAGGTGTTCATTCGGAAGTTCTAAACTTCCGAATCAAGGGGCTTCATTCGGAAACTTCCGAATCAAGGGGTGACCAAATAGTTCCGAATCAAGGCAAAATTTAGAGTTCCGAATCAGTAAAGGTCCGAACGAAGGATTGTTTTGGATAAGTGACATATTCAGATCAATTAGTTCCGGATCAAGGATTTTGGTACTATTCCAAGTGAAGAGGAATCATTTCAACCGAAGGTGACATTTAGGACGAGTGATTATTCCAAACGAAGGTTTATTCCGAATGAGCTGTATTCAGGTTCTTATTAGCTTTTGTCTTTGATTTTTACTTTCAAGCTTAATTTTTTCCGCCTTTATTTTAATTGCACTTTAAGTTTATTTGCCTTAGTTTTATTTTAGATTTGCCTTAGTTTTAGTCGCGTTTTAAATAGATTTAAGTTTACGTCATTTACTTTAGTGCCCTTTAATTTCAGTCTCGCTTTTAATACTTGCACCTTTGTTTTAATTAGACTTAGATTTACTTTAAGAACACCTTTACGTTAATTGTTTTGCACCATTTATTTTAAACACTACAACGACACATCTTTGTTCCACCAAAAACAAATAGAGTCACACATAGAGAACTAAGATCAATTCGATTAGACCAACACAACGAACTGAACTTTAATTTTTATACGGGCAAAAGCCGTGTATCAAATGGCGCCGCTGCCGACTCTTTTCGTTAAGATTGACGGTTTTCTGTGAGAGACACGTTGCTTTTTGGGATCCGTACACTTGTGAACGTTATTTTTCTTACATAAAAAATTGATAAAAAACCATAAAAATTAAAAAGTTCAAAAATCCAAAAAGATTTTATCTTTATTGTGCATATATATTGTCTTTGCGTTTGGTTTCTTTTTCTTTTGCATTTTCAGGTGTATGCGTACTAGATCTTCTAATTATCAAGAGCCCGAGCCTCAAGAAGATTTAGATATGGCAGGTGTTAACAACAACAACATTCCACCGAACCTCAATAATAGTAATAACAACAATGCTCTTCCACAGCCCGATCTTCGGACCATGGAGGAACTTTGTCAACCAACAATGTTTGGACGAGGAGGACCGATTGCGCCGATGCAAATCAACGCTCCTGAGTTTTCGTTGAAGCACCACATGATTCAGCAAGTGCAAACAAACCCATTTAGAGGATTGCCTGATGATGATGCCAACAAACACCTCGACAAGTTCATTACAATCACCCAAAGCATGAAGTTGCCTGGGGCCACAATGGATGTTCTCCGCCTACAACTCTTTCCACACACGTTATCGCATCATGCCGAGAAATGGTTTGATCGTCTCCCGAAGAATTCTATTCACACTTGGGATGATATGACTCAACGCTTTCTATCGCGCTACTTTCCACCATCCATGGTCACGAGCCTTCGCAATCAGATCAGCGGTTTCATGCAAGATCCCGATGAATCTCTTTTTTATGCTTGGGAGCGATATAATGTCTTGATCGATAGATGTCCAAACCACAACATGCTCCCTGTGACATTAATTGATACTTTCTACAATGGATTGACTTTTCGAGATCGTGATACTATCAATGCAGCCGCCGGTGGCACATTCATGAAAAGGAGACCCGAGGAGTGTAGAGAGTTAATTGAGAACATGACTACTCACCACAAGAACTGGGATTCCTCTGCTTCTTCTAGGAACAACCCGAGAGTCAATGTTTCTTCTACCTCAGCAAACCCTGAGATGACCGAACTCACCCGCATGATGGCCGAAATGAGCAAAAGTATTATGCTTCTCGCTTCAAACCAACAACAACAACAAGTTAAAGCGGTTACAAATCCTTGTGAAACATGTGGCGGTCCTCACTCATACACCGATTGTCCTTCGACACAAGGAAATCCGGAAAATGTGTATGCAGCTTATGGTAATTATTCACCGGAAAATTACCAAGCTAGACAACAAGGGGATAGAAATCTGCTAAGCTACCGTTCCAACAACTACCTTTCACCCGGTTTTTCTCCTCAAAACCAAAATCCCGCCAACAACTACAATAGAAGCAACCAAATCCCACCTCGTGCTTCTAACCCTTATCAACCACCCACCCAACAACACCCACCCATTAACCCCGATGTTGACACCATCATGAGAACTCAAGGTGAGCAAATCAAGAATCTACAGAGCCAAATAATCAATTTGAAAGGAGATATCTTGAAGCAAGGTAATGACATCAGAACCAAGGTTCGTGATAATCTTCAATCCTCCTTCATCACTCAAACAACTGAATTAAAGAATCTGTTGGCTAGTTTCTTGCCCGAAGCTCAACCTTCTTCTTCTTCGGGTTCTCTACCTTCAAACACCGTCACTAATCCGCGAGCTAATGTGAGTGCTATAACTACGCGTAGTGGAGTCACCATCGTAGGACCACCAATCCCACCCCCATCATCTACACCTCCTCCACCACCATGTATCCATACTCCTCCTACACCTAGTAGTAGTGCACCATTACCGTCTCCGCCTCGTCATGACGATGTATCTCGGAAGGACCCTTCAACATCACAACCTTTACCAACCACACCTTCACCGTATCCCTATCAACCCAGAATCCCATACCCTTCTCGCATAGGCAAGACCAACGAGCTAACCAAGAATGACTGTCAAGTATCGAAATATATGGATATGCTATCTAAAATGACCATCAACATTAGCCTTGTTGAAGCACTTTGCCACATGCCGAAATTTGTCAAAGCATTCAAGGAATTGCTTAGCAAGAAGGAGAAGCTGATTGAACTCGCCAACACACGCTTAAATGAAAACTGCTCTGCAGTTCTTCTTCGAGAACTTCCGGAAAAGCTTGGAGATCCCGGTCGTTTTGTGTTGCCTTGGGTGTTCAACAAAACTGAAGAATTTACTGCCCTTGCTGATCTCGGGGCTAGTATTAATTTGATTCCATTAAGTGTTTGGAAAACACTATCATTACCCGATCTCATTCCAACAAAGATGACTCTCGAACTTGCAAACCGCACTCTCGCTTACCCCGTTGGTATAGCCGAAGACGTGTTTATCAAAGTTGGCACATTTACTTTCCCGGTCGATTTTGTCGTAGTTGATTATGAAATGGGCCCTCGTATTCCTCTAATACTTGGTCGGCCATTTTTGAGAACCGGACGAGCTTTAGTGGATGTGGCCGAAGGTGAGTTAATCTTACGAGTCGGGGATGATTCAAAAGTTTTTAAAATGGGGAAGCTTACAGGCAAATCCTTTGGAGGCCGAGAATCAGTGAATATGATAAATGTACTCGATGACTTTACTGTCTATGACAATCCTCTATTCGAGTCTTCCACTGATAATCCATTCTTTAAAGATAATGTGGATCATTCTCACTCTACTTTGGACGCTTCTCCCATTTATGATTCACCACCGGTCTTTGATGCTTATGATGATGATGATTCTAGCTCAGATTCGGATGATTTTGATTGTACTTCTGAGTATCCCGAGCTGCCCACTTTCGATGATTTCGATGAGGCTGAAACTCTCTCGAGCGATTCTTCACATGATGAAGATCCTCCGCCATCACTCGATCCTACTTTGGACGATTATTCATTTGAGTAAGATTTCTCTGAATTTCTCAACACATACTTCCCTCATGAGAGTGATGCTCCTCCTTATGACTTTGAAGATTATCGTCTTGATCCTACTTTGGATTTGAAGAGCATTCTGTCAAAGGAGAAGAAACTGGTCGACACCGAAATCCGTTGCACTTATGATTTGACACCTCTTTGTCTCCCTTCTGAGGACGAGGTTGTGCTTCTTCGCGGATCTTCTTCACACTCGGCTGAGCCTGAGTGCTATTTTCCCTTGAAGGAAAAGGTGTTCGACCCCGGTATTGAAGTTTTTAAGCCATCTCAGTATCCACCTGATGAAATAAAAGGAAAAATCTTTGGAAATTTTGAAGACATGCTTGCTCCACTTCAACTTTGCTTCCATCGTGCTCCATCGCTGCTTAAGGGAACCTTGCCTACTCTTCTTTGGCTTGCCTTGTTCGCCTTAAGCTTGTGCTATTTGATGGATGAAAACTATGTCTTTGATCCTGGTGGATATGTTTCATGCTTCTTTCGTTGATGATCAAGGTCGAGTCAGGCTCACGACTCAGTTAACAAAAACCAAGCGCTTCTTGGGAGGCAACCCATGCATCTATCTTTCCGCTTTCTTTATCATAAGTGTAGGGGGGACCCCTTTGGTTTGCTTTCCTCTCCTCACTTCTTAATCAGGGATTCGAGCTTCAATGATCCACTCTTGATGATTCTTGACGCCCCGTGATTCCGTGTTCTACTTCATCCCGGTTCTATCCTAAACTCTTTTCGATTCACTATTTTATATATTTTCTCAATATTAAAATAGGAATTTCTTTAGTTGTCTTTTCCTTAGCGAGATTTAAATAACGTGCACAATCTCCTAAGTGTAGGGGAGTTTACTCCCACATGATTAAACATTGAGGACAATGTTTATCTTAAGTGTAGGGGGGACTTCTATCGAAGTTAAGTGGTCTTTTCCTTGTATTTGTCCTCATTTTAACCGGAAAATCAATTTTTCGACATTTTTCAAAATTTTTGATCTATTTTGGCCTATTAGTTTTTCCTTTGTATAGTTATTTTCTTTCCTCATTAGAATAAATGTTTAATAAGTGGTTTTAATCTTCAAACATTGTGAATCTTTTGACTCAATCCGAGTTTACTCTAGCTAGTATCCTTAACGTGTTTAAGTCAAGTTTTGCTAGGCTTTTATATAGGGAGCTATAAAACGCGAAAGTCTTAACTCTCACGGGTTAAGAACAAGAACTTTTCGCAAGTTCCTATAATTGATCCTAGAGAGTCGTTTATCAAGGGAACTTTAAGATGCGATTTCTAAACTTGAAAGAGTCTAAGAATTTGCAAGATCCTATAGGCGACTCGAAAACCCAAAACTTTGATTTAATAGGCTAAGTATCCACGAGTCTCATTACTTGAGATTTTAAATTGTGGAGAACGAGAGATGATAGAGCCAATTATAAGTTCGGTATTCTTTCGTGAATTTATGTGAGTTAATTATAAGCCTATTCTCCCATCGCTTGCTAATAAATTTATCTGCTAATAAATAAGGTTGTACGATTTGAAAAGTTACTTAGCTTCTAGCCCCAGATCGTTTAAAAGTTGCTCGGTATGGATTAGAGTTCATAGCCAAGGCATAACTTATTGAAGCAGGACGCGAAGATTGGCGAGTCCGAAAAGGCCCTAACAAGGCATGAGGGCTATATTTTGTTGCTAAAGATCCAAAGTGATGTGAAGAATCATTTATCGAAAATCAATATGAAGGATCGAGACACACGACGTAAAGCAAAACTCCCCAAAAGTCATGGAGAAGTGTATCCGAAAAGACCCTAACAAGGTATGAGGATAAATAGATCCAAGTCATAAAAGGAGGCTGATCGTTGTATATCAAAGTCCAAAATAAAGATTGGAGAAAAATGAAGAAGTCGTGGTCCAAGTATGAATCTCTCAAAACTTCAAGTGAAGAAATTCCATTATGAAGAGAAGACCATTATTTCATGAACGTCTCTCAAGGTTTGAAGTATGAAGTCGCTGCCAAATATCGGTCCGAGAAAGGTCTCAAATCGCGAAGCGAGTTATGCCAAGATATGAACTTTATGAGGTCCCGAGAAGAAGTTTTAAAAGATTTGGTCCTTTAGCTAACTATTGATTAAATCGTTCACTTTATTTTCAGACTAAATAACTATCGAAATAAGTCAAACAATGCATCCTCGTGATCATTCAAGACAACAATAAAATATAAGAGATACCCCTAGGAATAAGGGAGTCTAAGTAAATAATTGGCCCACATGAGTTCGTGTTAGTTTACTAACTTATAATAACAATGATCTTGTTTTTAAGCTTGGTTTGGAGAAAGTGAAAACTTGAGGATGATGATTATTCATAACATTTTCAAAACCCAAGGTATGCTTTTGATTTCTTTATTTTATATGTCTTTAATTTTCTATCTCTTTAATAAAGGCCAACATAGATTGATTACGATGAAAAGTGTAATCTTGCTTTGTAACTAATGCATTGCATGAGGACATTGCAATGGTCAAGTGTAGGGGATTTGATAGATGTGTAAACACCCATCTTTTCTACCACTTAATTACAATAATAACCGGACCAAAACGTGTATTTTATGTCTTTTATGTCGGAATTATGCGTGGTTTGTGTTTTTGTTGTGATTTAGGATGAAAAGGTGAAAAGTGGAGAAAACACGGACATTCACGGGCATTTACGGACTTTTATTGAAGAAAATGATGAAAGACGAAGTCAAGAAGTCAAGAGTGCAAAAAGAACGGAAGTCCACGACCAATTCTGAAGACTTATCGAAGAAAAAGTCAAAAGACGGAAGTTTATCAAAAGCCGAAGAATTCAAGTCTATTTTATTGAAGAAATTAAAGACGAGTTCAAAGAAATCCCGAAGCCAAAAGTCCCTTAAGTCCAAGTTTAAAGAAGAATAGAAGAAAAGGACTAATGGTGTAATTAATGAAGAATTAAGAAGAAAGGGGCTTAATCTTGCAATTAACAAGAAATGAAGGAGGGGAGGAAGCTTCCTAATCCTCCCCTATAAATAGTCATTAGATGTAAACATTTCATTTTGTTGGCTAAGTGTGACAATTAGTCTTCCACCTTTAATTACCTTGTCATTTAAATACTTGTCAATTTAATTACCTTGTCTTGCACCTTAAATTCATTTAATTTCAAGTAAGTTTTCCTTTAATTATTGTCAATCTTTACTTTATCTTGTCAATCTCTTATCTACCTTTCTTAATCTTTGATTTGTTGTGTTTATGTTTATGTTCATGCTTTTATTTTGATCCAAAGTGGTTTTTAATTATTGTGGTTAAAGTTGTTTGATTTCTTGTTTTTAACTGTTTGTTGATGTTTATTTGTTGATTCGTAACTATTTAGATTAATCATTTGTGTTATTTTGATTAATTTGTGGTTATATCTGTTGTTACTGTATCTCCTTGTTCTTCGGGGGTGTTTGCTTTGTTTCTGATCTTTCCAGGAAAAGTTCCAAAGCAAGAAGGAGGGAAAGCGCTCATTCGGAACTTCCAAAGTTCCGAATCAAGTGTTCATCCGGAAGATTTTGGGGTCAGCAAAACTTCTGAGCCAAACTTTTTCATCCGGAACTTTCAAAGTTCCGGACGAAGGGAAACAATCCGAGTCACGAGTATTCGTTCGGAACTCCAAAGTTCCAGACCAAGGGTTTCATCCGGAACTTCTCAAAAGTTCCGAATCAACTCAAAGTTCCGAATCAAGGGGCAAGTTCCGAATCAAGGCTTTTCATTCGGAAGTCATAAACTTCCGGATCAAGCTTCATTCAGAACTTAAAAGTTCCGAATAAAGTTCCGGATCAAGGGGCTACTTCCGACTCAAGAGGTGTTCATTCGGAAGTTCTAAACTTCCGAATCAAGGGGCTTCATTCGGAAACTTCCGAATCAAGGGGTGACCAAATAGTTCCGAATCAAGGCAAAATTTAGAGTTTCGAATCAGTAAAGTTCCGAACGAAGGATTGTTTTGGATAAGTGACATATTCAGATCAATTAGTTCCGGATCAAGGATTTTGGTACTATTCCGAGTGAAGAAGAATCATTTCAACCGAAGGTGACATTTAGGACGAGTGATTATTCCAAACGAAGGTTTATTCCGAATGAGCTGTATTCAGGTTCTTATTAGCTTTTGTCTTTGATTTTTACTTTCAAGCTTAATTTTTTCCGCCTTTATTTTAATTGCACTTTAAGTTTATTTGCCTTAGTTTTATTTTAGATTTGCCTTAGTTTTAGTCGCGTTTTAAATAGATTTAAGTTTATGTCATTTACTTTAGTGCCCTTTAATTTCAGTCTCGCTTTTAATACTTGCACCTTTGTTTTAATTAGACTTAGATTTACTTTAAGAACACATTTACGTTAATTGTTTTGCACCATTTATTTTAAACACTACAACGACACATCTTTGTTCCACCAAAAACAAATAGAGTCACACATAGAGAACTAAGATCAATTCGATTAGACCAACACAACGAACTGAACTTTAATTTTTATACGGGCAAAAGCCGTGTATCACTTCTCCATGATCTTTTGGGGAGTATTTGCTTTTCGTCATGTGTCTCGATCCTTCATATTGATTTTTGATAAATGATTCTTCACATCATCTTTAGGATCTTTAGCAAAAAAAGTGAATCCTCATCCCTTGTGAGGGCTTTTTGGACTCGGATATCCTCATGCCTTGTTAGGGACTTTTTGGATACGCCAATCTTCGCGTCCCGCTTCAATAAGTTATGCCTTGGCTATGAACTCTAATTAACCCCGAGCAACTTTTAAACGATTTTGGGCTAGAAGCTAAGTAACTTTTCAAATCGTACGACCTTATTTATTGCAATTATTTATTTGACAAGTGATGGGAGAAAAAGCTCATAATAAACTCACATAAGCTCATGAAAGAATACAAAACTTATAATTAACTCTATCATCTCTCATTCTCCACAATTTAAAATCTCAAGGAATGAGACTCGTGAATGCTTAGCCAATTAAATCAATGTTTTGGGTTTTCAAGTCGTCTATAGGATCTTGCATCTTCTTAGACTTTCTCAATTTTAGAATTTGCATTTTAAAGTTTCCTTGATAAACGACTCTCTAGGATCAATTATAGGAACTTGCGAAAAGTTCTTGTTCTTAACCCGTGAGAGTTAAGACCTTCGCGTTTTAAAGTTCCCTACATAAAAGCCTAGCAAAACTTGACTTAAACAGGTTAAGGATACTGGCTAGAGTAAACTTGGATACGTAAACTCGGGTTGAGTCAAAAGATTCACAACGTTTAAAAATTAAAACCACTTTATTAAAATTTATTCTAGCAAAGAAAGAAAATAACTATAACAAAGGAAAATACAACTACGCTAAAATAGATCAAAAATTTTGAGAAATGTAAAAAAAAACTCAATTTCTCGGTTAAAATGAGGACATATACAAGGAAAAGCCCACTTAACTTCGATAGAAGTCCCCCTACACTTAATATAAACATTGTCCTTAATGTTTAAGCCTGTGGAAGTAAACTCCCCTACACTTAGGACATTGTGCACGTTGTTTAAACTTGCTACGGAAGAGACAACTAAAGTGATTCCTATTTTAATATTGAAGAATATAAAATAGTTAATCAAAAGAGTTTAGGATAGAACCGGGAACACGGAATCACGGGTCGTCAAAAGTCATCAAGAATGAATCTTTGAAAGCTCGAATCCCTGCACATGATAAGAAAGAAAACAAAAAACACATACTAGAATCTCCCCCTACACTTATTATAAAAAAACAGATAAAGATAGATAGATAATCGGGTTGCCTCCCAAAAAGCGCTTGTTTTTGTTCACCGAGTCACGAGCCTGACTCGTCCCCGAATTAAATGGTCCATGGGCAAGCCTCAAATGTAATACCGGGATCAAAGACCTTATCTTCGTTCCCGGAGGACATCAATGAAGGAGAGGCTGGAGGATAAGTCTTGAAGGGTAGAAAAGTCCTCTCAACATACGAAAAGTATGTGAGGTTGTAATCCACGAGAGGTGGGGTGGGTAAACGAAGCACATTGTCATCCCCCAAAGACAATGGATGTTGACCAAGCGGCAAAGACATAAAGTTATCACTCATAAAATAGTCAATGTCACCTCCCGGGTAAAAACACTCATCCTCGGTAATGGTTTCTAAAGGTTGGGATAAAAGGTGCTCGGGAGGGGGACTTGGGACAATATCTTCATGCAGCAAATTATCAAAAAGAATATCCCCCTCCATGTCATCATCATCAATACCCGGAGGTATTGAGAGAATGTCGATTTCCTCCATAGCTGTATCATTATTCTCAACTGAAGTAATAGACGGAGGTAAAGATTCGAAAATAGGATCAGAATTCAACGCTTCAATTTTAGCAATAAGAAGATGAACTTTCAATAATTTGTCGCGAAGAATAACGTATGATCATTAAGATCAACCTCTTCCGTTGGTTCCACAAAATTCGTTGCATCACAAACCTCATCAAAGAATTCATCAAGACCAAAATCACTAATTTCACTCGATGTATCACTATCCTTAGACGCATTAGGGATATCAAGAGTAGGAGTAGTAATCTCAGAAGATGGGTTGAGATCATAGATATCATCCTCGTCATCATCATAATAGTAGGATGGACGCACAAGAGGAGGAGTGTAATCACTAAGATTAGATACTTGCTCTTGTTGATGTCGCTTTTCCTCCTCCCATGCTTCTTTTAGTTGAACCACGGCTTCTTGAAGTTGCAAAATAAGGGCGTGTGTTTCGTCATTCGGATTCAAAGAAGGTTGATGATCGAGGGTGTATTGTGGGGGCTCAAAATTATGAAAACCAGAATTATAGCACGGATGTGGTCCATCATAAATCATCGGTTGAAAAGAAGTAGAACACGGATTTGGCTCATAATAATTCATCGGCTGACAATAAGAAGTATCGTGAGGCCCCCCACAATTGTTGCAATACGGGTATTGAGAAAAACCCGGTGCGTCATGTGGATAGCTATTAACATTGTCATAATTGTAACCCGGTTCTTTCTCGTCATGAGACGGGTATCGAATCGGACACGAAACATGCCAATGAGAATTGCTTCCACAATATATGCAAGAGGGTGGAGTAAGTGCATTAGAAGCAAAGGATGAGTTAATTGAATTGCACGAGGGACAAAATCCAAATTGTGTATTGTCGATATCATTCCCACACCACTCACATGTACACCTTTGACATGTTTGAAAACCATACAATGGTCTTCCACACCCTGCACAAGAAACATACGAATTCATTAAGAACAATAGATAAGCAAGAAGAATATTTTTGGTACAAAACTTGGAAAAAGAATTGCTTTTTATGATTTTTTTAATTGTTTTTGGGATTTTTGACATTTTTTATTTTTAGGATTTTTGAAAATTTTTTGCAAGGAAAAGTAACGTTCAAAAGTGAACAGATCCCAAAATCCAAGGCGTCTCTCACAAAAAACCGTTAATCTTCACGAAAAGAGCCGGCAGCGGCGCCATTTGATTTTATGTTTTTGTATGTGCTCTAAAAGTGTTGTTCGTTCACGATTCTATTCGAATTGATCACGGGTTCAAAGTGGAGCTCAATTGTTTTTGGTTAAGAAAAAGGGAAGTTTGGAAATCTATTTCTACTTAAAAAGTAAATGCAAAAAGTAATAAAAATAAACCAAAAATAAATAACTAATAATAAAGGAGCAAAACAAATAATAAAACGTAAATTAAACAAAACAATTAATAAAAATAAAACTAAAAGAGGAAATTAACTTTCGACTGAAAAATAAAATTAACCTAATGAAAAAGGAGAAAATAAAACTATGAGGGTACTTTAAAACTAAATGAGACAAAAGCTAAAGCGGGCGCTAAATAAAATTCAAAACTTAATTTTTTTGAAAAAATACTAATACTAAAATTCGACAAAAAATATAACTAAAAATATGTGACTTTCAAAATAGAAATCGGAAAAACTATCAGATAAAACTAAACGATTACGGAACAATATTAATTAATAAACAAACAGGCAAGCACACACCTCAAGCACCTAGACAAGTAGCTCAAATTGGCGGGAATAAATAGGAAGCTAGCAGACATGTAGGACAATCTATCGAAATGTTTAATGCGAAATGTATCGGAATATCTATCACAATATGAAGTATCACAATATGAAAACCTATCACAATATGAAGTATCACAATATGAAGTATCACAATATGAAAACCTATCACAATATGAAGTATCACAATATGAAGTATCACAATATGAAAACCTATCACAATATGAAGTATCACAATATGAAAACCTATCACAATATGAAGTATCACAATATGAAAACCTATCACAATATGAAGTATCACAATATGGAAAACCTATCACAATATGGCTGTTGAAAATTGGGCAGCGTTTCGTCACAATATACCTTAAATCCCGATCGCAATCCACGATGCCAGTGGCAATCGCAATCCTCGATCGGAATAAGGAGATATCGTAATGAGCTGTCACAATAAGCTGTCACAATGTAGAAACCCTAATGATATTATGATGGAAAGATCACAATATTCGGATGGAGTAAAAATAAGCATAAACCCGAATAAGCACTTTTCAAAAATTTAACCAAAACAATAATAAGAAGAACAAATTAAGCTACGAATTTAAAAACTTTCAAGATGCCAAATAAGCAAAATTAATAAGATCAACTTTTTTAAAAAGATTAAACTTTTAAAAACACTTAAATGAAAATAAGCTAGACACAAATTAAGCAAAAAACACAATAAGCTAAGACCATGAATCGAATGAAATTGATAATAACAAAAAGATAAGAACTTTTATCAAAATAAGCATAAAGATGAAAACTTTAAGATTAATCCAACAAGACAATAGCTTTTTAAAACAAGAGGAGAAGAATGAGAATGATTATGACAAACTTGAAATTAATGATGAAGATTAAAGATTCAAATACAAGATTAAAGTGAAAAGCTTAAAACTTTAAAGAAAAACTAGAGAGAGAAAGTAAAAAACTAGAGAGAGAAAATAAAAACACCTACTCCTACTCCTAAACTAATCTACTCCTAAGATGACTAACACCTCCTAATGACATATTAGGAGGGTTTATATAGGAGGAGGAAAATGTGTTGGAGCTTTCTTCTTTCCTTCTTCTCGTCTCGACTCGATTTAAATTCTTTGTCTTTCTCGACGTCGTCTTAGGATTTGTCGATATAAATTTAACTCGTCTTATAATTTTCTTCATTTATTAGACTTGAGTTCTTCGACTTCATTAAATTTCCGTCTTTAGACTTTTTCCTCGATAAATCTTCAGAATAGGCCTTGGACTTCGGTTCTTTTTGCACTCTTGATCTTTTGACTTCGTCTTTTCTCGATTTCTTCGATAAAAGCCCATGAAAGCCCGTGTTTTCTTCCTTTTTCATCTTTAGGTCCTAAAACACAATAAAAACACAAACCACGCATAATTCTGACATTTACGACATAAACTACACGTTTTGGCTTGGTTATTATTATAGTTAAGTGGTAAAAGAATGGGTGTTTTCACACCTATCAAATCCCCGAATTAACAAAGGAAAAACTACTAGGCCAAAAAATATTAAAAATTTTGAAAAATGTCGAAAAATCAATTTTCCGGTTAAAATGAGGACAAATACAAGGAAAAGCCCACTTAACTTCGATAGAAGTCCCCTACACTTAAAATAAACATTATCCTCAATGTTTAAGCATTTGGGAGTAAACTCCCCTACACTTAGGACACTGTGCACGTTGTTTAAATCTTGCTAAGGAAGAGACAACTAAAGTGATTCCTATTTTAATATTGAAGAATATAAAATATAGAATCAAAAGAGTTTAGGATAGAACAGGGAAGACGGGTACACGGAATCACGGATCGTCAAAAGTCATCAAGAATGGCTCTTTTGAAAGCACGAATCCCTGCACATGATTAGAAAGAAAACAACAAACACATACTAGGGTCTCCCCCTACACTTATTATAAAAACGGAATAAAAGGATAGATACTCGGGTTGCCTCCCGAGAAGCGCTTGTTTTTGTTATCCGAGTCGTGAGCCTGACTTGTCCCCGAATTAAATGGTCCATGGGGAAGCCTCGAATGTAATACCGGGATCAAAGACCTTGTCCTCGTTCCCGGAGGAAAATAATAAAGGAGAGGCCGGAGGATAAGTCTTGAAGGGTAGAAAAGTCCTTTCAACATATGAAAAGTATGTGAAATCATGATCCACGGGAGGTGGGGTGGTTAAAGGAATCAAAATGTCATCCCCAAAAGACATATGATTATCACTGAGCGACAAAGCCGTAAAGGTGTCAATCATGGAATGGTCAATGTCATCCCCGGGTCAAAGCACTTATCCTCGGTAATGGTCTCCAAAGTATGGGATAAAAGGTGATCGGGAGGGGGACTTGGGACAATATCTTCATGCATCAAAGTATCAAAAAGAATATCCCCTTCCGTGTCATCATCATCAAAACCCGGAGGTATTGAGAGAATGTCGATTTCTTCCATAAATGTGTCATTATTCTCAACGGGAGTAATAGACGGAGGTAAAGACTCAGACATAGGAGCAGAATTCAACGCTTCAATTTTAGCAAAAAGAAGATGAACTTTCAGTAATTTGTCGCGAAGAATAACGTCTTCCACCTCATCTACAAGACCAAGTTCAGTGGTGTACTTCTCGTAAGTCGGAGAGAATAAATCAACATCGCCCTCATCGCTTGAAGGAGAAGGAGAATTTCAAAGGTGAAATTCTCATAGCATGGAGAAAAATCATCATTAAGAGCGACCTCTTCCGTAAGCTCCACAAAATTCGTCACATCACAAACCTCATCAAAGAATTTGTCGAGACCAAAATCACTAATCTCACTCGATGACTCACTATCCTAAGACGCATTAGGAATATCAAGAGTAGGAGTAGTAATCTCAGAAGATGGGTTGAGATCATAGATATCATCCTCGTCATCATCATCATAATAGTAGTATGGACGCACAAGAGGAGGAGTATAAGCACTAAGATTAGATACTTGCTCGTGTCGTTGATCCTCTTGATATTTTTCGATGTATTTATTGAAAGCTTCTTGAAGTTTTTGACCTTGCTTAACAAGAATGGCCCACTGTTCGTGGGGGCTCAAATGTTCGAAGGAAGGTTGATGATCGACGGTGTGACGTGGGGGCTCAAAATTTTGAAAACCGGAATTATAGCACGGATGTGGCTCATAATTCATCGGTTGAGAAGAATTAGAACACGGATGTGGGTCATAATAATTCATCGGTTGACAGTAAGAAGTATCGTGAGGGCCCCCACAATTATTGCAACACGGGTATTGAGAAAAAACCGATGCATTTGGCAGATAGCTATGACCATTGTCATAATTGTAACCCGGTTCTTACTCGTCAAGAGACGGGTATCAAATAGGACACAAAATATGCCAATGAGAATCGCTTCCACAATATATGAAAGAGGGGGGAGTAGGTGCATTAGAAGCATAGGATGAATTAGTCGAATTGCAGGATGGACAAAATCCAAAATTTGAAAATTATGAATCGGAAACGGAAACATGTCATGGGATCATGGGGTAAGAAAAAGGGTTGTTTTCGGGTTGGTTGTTTCGGCCGACACACAAACTAAGAGCCCCATGGCTCTTGGCGTGTTCTTGTCACGACCTCCAACCGAGATCTAGATCTCGGTGGTGGTGGGGTTCGGTCGACAGCAAAGGTACAAGGCACCCCGACTTCCGTCGGGGGTGTCCTTGTGGTTATGTGGTCTCGACAGCAAGCAAACCAACACCCCCGGCCCAGCCGGTGGCTAGGTTGGTCAAGCAGGAGGAACCACAGGCGGCGCAACAGGGGGCCACCGGCACACAGCCGGTGGGAACCCTTGTGGTGTCAGTGGCTAGCCGAGAGAAGCAAGACCACCGGCACACAGCCGGTGGCAGTTTACCAAAAGCAGGGGCAATCGGCTCAGCCGGTTTGCCACTGTTTTTGGGGGTGTTTGGTTTGGACCGGTTCACGGGTTCAAGGGTCCGGTTCACGACATGTTTAATTAAATAACACATGGGTTCGGTTCATGATTATTTTTACAAGTCTAATTAATTTTACAAGTATCTTATTTGTACAAGATAATTAAATTAATTAATACTTGACTTATAATTAATTTAATTAAACATGAAACTTAGGTTATTATTATTATTAAATAATACATGTTTTAACCTAAGTATTTAATTATTTATTTTACACTATAGTATTAATTAATTATTAAACATGACATATAATTAATTAATAATCATGACTTAGGTTATATTAATATAGTATTAATACATGTTTTAACCTAAGTATTTTATACACTTTGATTTAATTAATTTATGCTTATATTTAATTAAACTGTATAACCTATAGTTTATTTAATTAACCAAATATTATTAATAAATTATACTATAACTACATGACTTATGATATTATTCCATCTTAATTCTAAATATGGAAACTTTCTAATTAACTTACTATTTTTGGGAACTTTCTATTTTAGAAACTAATCTATTTTAGGCAGTAAATCTATTTTTGGAAACTTTCTATTTTTGGAAACTTTCTATTTTTGGAAACTTTCTATTTTTAAAAACTTTCTATTTTAGGAAACTTGTTATTTTTAGAAAGTAATTATTATTACACAACAAGTATAATAATACAAGAAATACAAGTAATACTTAAGCATAATATACAGAATACATGATAAACACAGTATAACATTAAAATCAGTAGAACAAGACATGAACATATAAAACAAGTTAAGACACGGTAAAACCAGTTACGTACGCAGTAACCAGAATACTTATACACGTATACTATTTATGTATCATTAGTGAGATCGAAGTAGGACTCTCTTTCGTTTGTCTTCTTCGTTCACTGGACATAAGGTACGGATTTCCCGTCCCTTCAGTATGGACATACTTTCCTTATTAGGATTTCCTGGTCTGCACCCAACTGTTTTCCCAGTATTTGTTTTATATGTTTGATACTTATGTTAGAATAAGAGCCTAAGCCATATACATGCATGACCAGTGTCACCTAGTTATGGAGGTACCATAACCATAACACTGGAGGCACCAGTGTTATGACTTCCCCACGGCAAAGTGATTGCTCGTGGCGTCCCTTTTCAGTTGTGGTCATTATATTTTATTATCATGTGGGGCGTATGGGATCATCTTAGTTACATGTTTAGTAGTATTATCAGAGTGAATACGATGTGTGCCTTGCATCCTTCACTAGGAGTTGATCGCTCCTACCCAGACTATTTAATTAGAGGCAACCCCTCTAATTGCATGACGAGGTCTCCGCTCCAATTATTCATGCACGGTGGAACCTCATGACCTATATGGGATATTTGGCTAACTAAACAGATTTTCATTGAAACATAAGTTTTTTCAAACTATAAAACCAGTTTTATGAACATAAATCCATATTACTTAGAACTTATGATATTTTGCTGCTATTAGTCTTATATGCTTACGTTATTCCATTTCATACTTGTATATCCGTGCACTGAGCGTTATGCTCAGCCGTTTTCCTTTCATGTTCCCAGACGGCAGGTACTCAAGGGCGCTCGTAGACTCTAACCGTACGTGCATATGGATTGGAAGCTTTCTAGCCTTCTCTACTTTATGCATTTCATCATACATTTTGATACTTATTTCCATGGACGTTGTTTAGTCCTTTTCCTTTACAGTACGTATGTATCTATGTGATGAGCTTATACTTTGGGGTACCGATGTTTGTTTCCGGTATTTCCTTTTATGGTTATGTAATGTTTTAAGACATTTTCCTTGCATGATTTGATGACACGCCATAATCACGCATGACATTCCATTTACCAAAATGGGGTGTTACAATTATGGTATCAGAGCCAAGGCTTCGACCTGTAGGCTCTCAAAACACGACATGTGATTAGTGGGTAGTCACTATAGACTTCCTAGAACTGACAGTCGGTTTTCATGCATTCATTGTTTTCATGCATTCATGTTATATGTCATTGTCGCAGGTTTATGACTAAGTAATGGTTAGTACAGGGCTGGCCCTATTTAGTCGCATGTGCTTTTATCGAAACTTTTAACTTTGGGACCGACCCATAGGCGTCCCCTCGCCATCTCTTTTGTTTTGAGTGAACTGACCATAGGCGTTCACTCTCGCGCATATAAAAGTTTTCATAGAATTGCATCATGCATTCATGTACTAGTTTTCCTGCATAAAATTTTTCTCATGATTTATTAGTATAATTTTTTTTTTCATGTATATATTTTATGTTTGATCAGTTTAATCATGTATTTTGTTTTATACTGTCAGATGGTTCTCACACGCGAGCAGGAACAACTCAATGCAGCATTCAAAGCTGCGATGCAAGCTTTGCTTCCTCAGCTGAGGAACGAAATCAGGGCTGAGGTATAGGCTGCCAACAATCAGCAACAGCACCCAATACCTCCTCCTCCTCCTCCAACAACATTGGTCACATGGCTGGAGAGATTCAACAAGCAACGTCCTCGATCCTTCGAGAGAACTGATAGCCCCAGTGAAGCTGAAAACTGGTTGGCTCATATCGAGAAGATATTCGATGCAATGGGTTGTGACCCCGTCTTTTAGTCGAGGTTGGCCTGTTACAAGTTCGAAGGTGATGTAATGGTATGGTGGAAGGCAGTCAAGCAGTCTGAGAGATGTGACAATTGGGTGGCTGGTTTGACTTGGGCTTAGTTCAGGGAGTTAGTGATGGGACAGTTCTTTCCAATGCTGAGCAAGACAAGATGAAGAGGGAATACCACGGAATCAGGCAGAGAGTTGGTGAGAACAGCAACGAGTTCAAGCAGCGCTTTCTTTGTTTAGCTGGTTTTCTTGGTACAGCAGCAGGTACTGCCGAAGAGCAAGCATACCACTTCCGGTGGGCTCTTCGTACATCGGTCGCCAACAACTTGGTGTGTGCTACCTTCAATACGGTGGCACAAGTTGCCGATGCAGCACGTAAGCTGGAGATGCTGAAGGAAAGAGAGGAGTTCGGGGAAGCAGAGAGACCCGAGAAGAGGTATTTATTCGTTATTAAGCGGTGACCATTTCGAATTCATTCAATACTATCAAATATTTATATCTCTCTTAAAACTGCATCTTTCAGGCAGAAGACTAGGGACCAGTCTCATCCGGCTACTCAGCAACAGCCTACTCAGCCCAAGGGTAACGGTCAGACGCAAGACCGTTCTGCTACGAATAGGCGCGGCGGTAATGATAATTATCGTAACAACGCTGGAAACTCCAACAACAGCAGGTCCTTACACTTACTCATTTCCTTATGTTACATGTGATAATTCATAAATCTGACACATTAGCAATCTTCTACTAGGAATCATGGTAACGGGAGGGAGCAGAACCAAAGAGGTTCATAGCCTAACCGTATAGCTATCACTGGTATTGTAACACCCCATTTTGATAATGGAATGTCACGCGTAATTATGGCGTGTCATCAAAGCATACAAGGATAAATGTCTAAAACATTACATGACCATAAAAAGGAAATACCGGAATCAAACATCGGTAGTCCAAAAGTAAAGCTCATCACACAAAAACATAAGTACTGTAAATGAAAGGACTAAACAATGTCCATGGAAAGAGTATCAAAGTATAGATAATGCATAAAGTAAAGAAAGGCTAGAAAGCTTCCAGTCCATATGCACGTACGCTTAAAGTCTACGAGCGTCCCTGAGTACCTGCCGTTTTGGGAACATGAAAAGGAAAAACGGCTGAGCTATAGGCTCAGTGCACTGATGTACAATAAAGCATGAGTAATATAAGCATATAATCATATAACAGCGGAAGAAACTAGGTCCCGAATAACTCGGTTAAGTCTTAGTAAAACTGGTTTTATAGTTTGAAAAGCCTTATGTTTATCTTGTAAAAACTGTTTAACATATTTTACCATTAGCCAATATAGGTCATGAAAATCCACCATGCATGAATAATTGGAGGGGTGACCTCATCATGTAAATTAGAGGGGCTGCCTCTAATTTAATATACTGGTTTTGGGTAGGAGGGATCAGCTCCTTGTGAAGGATGCAAGGCACACACCACATTCACACTGAGTAATCTGCTGAAAAACATGTAACTAGGATGCACCCATACGCCCCACATGATAAATATAATAATATGGCCAAAAGCTGAAGGGACGCCACGAGCAATCACTCCGCCGTGGGGAAGTCATAACACCAGTGCCTCTAGTGTTATGGTTATGGTACCTCCATAACTAGGTGAAAGTGGTCATGCATGTATATGGCTTCAGGTATTCTAAATTAAACATAAGCAATCAAACATATAAACTTATACTATGGGAAAACAGTTGGCTGCATACGGGGAATCCTAATAAGGAAAGAATGTCCATACTGAAAGGACGGGAATCCATACCTTATGTCCAGTGAACGAAGAAGACGAACGGAAGAGAGTCCTACTTCGGTATCACTAATGTTGCATAAATACATACGTGTATAAGTATCTGATTACTAAATACGTAACTGGTTTTATATCATTTCTTAGCTTATTTTATACGTTCATGTCATGTTTTACTGTTTTAAGCTTTATACTGTGTTTATCTTATATTCTGTCCATTCTAATTAAGTATTACTTGTATTTCATATATTATTATACTTACTGTGTAATAATAAGTAACTTTCTGAAAATAGCAGGTTTCCTAAAATAGAAAGTTTCCAAAAATAGAAAGTTACCAAAAGTAGAAAGTTTCCAAAAATAGAAAGTTTTAAAAATAGAAAGTTTCCAAAAATAGAAAGTTTCCAAAAATAGAAATTTTCCAAAAATAGAATTACTGCTTATAATAGATAAGTTTCTAAAAACAGAAAGTTTCCATAAATAGATTAGCTTCCTTAATTAAATAAGTTTCTAAAAATAGAAAGTTTCCATAATTAGATATAAGCTGGTTAAATAAGCTAATTATATAAGCCTAAGTGTTTTCTGATTATTTTTCTAAGTCATGTTGTTATAAAGTATATTTTATTAATTATTACATGTAAATTAAATAAACTATAGGTTAAAAGTATTTAATTAAATACATCATGATTTTAATTAAATATGGTAAAATACTTAGGTTAAAACATGTATTATTAATTATTAATAATATGACCTAAGTCATGTTAATTAATTAATTATAGTCATGGTTTTTAATAATTAATTAATTATAAAGTCTAGTTAAATATAAATACTTAGGTTAAAATTCATGATCTAATAATTAAATTTATAACCTAAGTCATGTTAATTAAATTAATCATGTCATGTTTTATTAATTTAATTTTTTTAACACATAACAATTAAAATCATAACTTTAAAATTATCAATGAACCGGACCCGTGACTAGAAACCATGAACCGGACCCGAAATCAACACCATACCCCGAACCAAGTCGTGGTTCCCCCTTGTTTGCTGCTGCCGTGGGACCATCACCACCATACTGAGACCATGAGGTCTCGATGGTGGTTAATAAGCCAAGCCAAGACCCCCCTTGGTCTCGGTTAGGCGTCGACCAACATCAAAACACCCCTAAAAACCCTTGTTTGATTTACCCATGATCATTTACATGTTTTAATTATTGTTTTTAATTAGTTTTTAAAAACATCATGATTTTATGTGATTTATTAAATCAAAACATAAAAGAAAAGGGTTAAAAAGGTTATACCGAATGCGTGGATAAATTAAGGATGAACACACACGAATGCTTGCACGATTTCCAAGATCAAATCAACCGAAGACCCCCTTTTTGTGTCTTGAATCCGGCGGCCAAAGAGAGAAGGAAGAAGGAAAAGAATTTTAGGGTTTTAACTATTTTTCTTATTCTATAAATAATAAAACATGTTTTCCTAAATCCTTGTTTTAGTAAAAATTAAAATGGGCTTGGCCCATTCCTTCTTGGTTTAGCCGCGGGTAGGGGGCCCCACATGGGGTAACCCGTACCTTTTCCGAGTCTAATTATTATAGTGTGTTCGTGTTTTATCGTGTTCGTGTTTTTATGTGTTCTAATTAATTATTGATCGCGACTTAATATATTTATTCGTGTTCGTGATAAATATATATACGTAAATAATATTAACTCGTGATTAAATTACGTTCATGACTTCATGATCGCATGTTCGTGATTATAATTATTATTTGAATAATTATTGTGTGTTCAAACGTAATAAATACTTATCGTGTTCTAACACGTACGTAATACTTAAAATTCTTATACGTGAACGTAAACATGCTATAAAAGGAAAGTTTTAATCTAGTACGAATTATAGATAATTCGTCCCCGAATTATAGATAAAGTAAACTAGAAAATAAGAACATACCCGAATTTAAAATATGAAATGAGGGTAAAAAGCCTGGATAGACTCCTCTGTTTCCCAAGTGGCTTCCCACTCGGTATGATCCCTCCAAAGGATTTTGACGAATGGAATCGTCTTCCTTCTCATGACTCGTTCTTGTCTGTCAAGAACACGTTCGGGTTCTTCTATGAAAGTGAGATCTTCACATATCTGTTCCAGTGGGTACTGAACCATGTGAAGGGGATGATACTGGTACCCTATGAGTAAGGACACATGAAACACATTGTGTACATGCGAAAGCTGCGGAGGTAACGCTAACCGGTAAGATACTTCACCGACTCGTTCTATGATATGAAACGGTCCGATGAAACGAGGACTGAGCTTCCCTTTAATCCCGAAGCGTCTAACACCACGTGTCGGCGAAACCATAAGAAAGACGTGATCTCCTACGTTAAAATGCATGTCCCTACGATGCTTATCGGCGTAACTCTTCTGAGGTGACCGTGCTTCCTGAAGTTTCTGCTTAGCTACTGCGACCCTCTCATTAGACATCTCTATGATCTCTGGTCCTTCAAGTGTTCGCTCGCCAACCTGATCCCAGCAGATTGGGGCGCGACACTTTCTGCCATACAACATCTCGAAAGGAGCACACTTGATACTTGTGTGCCAACTGTTGTTGTATGCAAACTCCACCAAACAGATATAATCGTCCCAATCACCCGTCCATTCCAACGCACATGACCTCAACATATCTTCCAATGTCTGAATCGTTCGCTCTGACTGCCCGTCTGTTTGAGGATGAAAAGCCGTGCTAAGCTTAAGTTGTGTACCCCAAGCTTTCTGCAGACTCTTCCAAAATCACGAAGTGAATCGAGGATCTCTGTCTGAGACGATGCTGGATGGAGCACCGTGGAGTCTCATGATTTCTCTTCTATACGTATCAGCGAGTTTACTTACCGAATCTTCCTTGCGGATCGGTAAGAAATGAGTTGATTTGGTAAGTCGATCTATGATAACCCAAATTGCATCATGCTTCCTCTTGGTTGGCGGAAGACCAGTAATAAAATCCATGGTGATTTTGTCCCACTTCCACTCTGGAATATCTAACGGTTGAAGGAGACCGCCAGATCGTTGATGCTCGATCTTAACCTGCTGGCAGGTAAGACATTTGGAGACGTAAGTGGCAACATTCTGTTTACATACCACTCCACCAAAAGTATTACTTGATGTCATGGTACATCTTAGTCGAACCAGGATGTATAGAAAATGAGGAGCTATGAGCTTCAGCTAACTAGGCTTCCCGGAGTTCTTGATCATCAGGAACACAAAGTCTCGTGCCCTGCCATACGATACCATCTGCATCTACTCTGAATTCCGTCTGCTTCTCCAAATTCTGAACTATCGCCCAGATTTCTCCATCATCTTTCTGAGCTTCCTTGATCTTAGAGAGTAACTCGGGTTCTACTCTAAGATTAGCCCAGTAACCTTGCTATCCACGTACCATGATCTCTATGTCTAGTCGCTCCAAGTCTCTTATGATTTCCTCCTCAATTTTAATGTTGTTGATCATTCCGGACTTCCTTCTAAGTGCATCTGCTACTACATTCGCCTTTCCGGGATGATACTGTAGATTAATGTCATAATCCTTCAACAGCTCTAACCATCTCCTCTGCCTCATGTTCAATTCACGTTGAGTGAAGATATACTTCAAGCTCTTGTGGTCCGTGAAAATTTCACATGATTCTTTATATAAGTAGTGCCTCCATATCTTCAATGCAAACACGACTACAACAAGTTCCAAGTCATGCGTAGGGTAATTTTCTTCATAAGGCTTAAGTTGTCGTGAAGCGTACGCGATCACTTTCCCATGTTGCATGAGAACACAGCCAAGTCCCTTCCCCGATGCATCACTGTAGATTTGAAATCCACCTGTACTAGATGGGAGAGTAAGAATAGGTGCAGATACTAGCTTCTGCTTCAGGTCTTCAAAGCTCTTCTCTCGTTCTTCAGTCCAGACGAATTTCTCCCCTTTCCGCATCAGTTTGGTCAATGGTAGTGCTAAGCGGGAAAAGTTCTCCACGAACCTACGGTAATAGCCAGCTAAGCCTAAGAAACTACAGACTTCCGTCGCTGATGTCGGCCTCGGCCACTTAGTAATAGCCTCAACCTACGCTGGATCCATAATGATTCCTTATGTTGATACAATGTGACCTAAGAATGCCACCTTGTCTAACCAGAACTCACACTTGGAGAATTTAGCATACAGCTGCTTCTAGCGAATAATCTGTAGTACTGCACGAAGATGGTCTTCGTGTTCCTCCTTGGACTTTGAGAAAATCAGGATGTCATCGATGAAGACAATGACGAACTTATCCAGAAATTCATAGAAGATTCTGTTCATCAAATCCATGAACACTGCTGGAGCATTGGTCAGGACGGCATGACTACAAATTCGTAGTGGCCCTAGCGGGTACGAAAAGTAGTCTTGGCGATGTCCTGCTCCTTAACCCGTAGTTGATGATAGCCTGACCTAAGATCAATCTTGGAGAAGTGTTTGGCCCCTTGGAGTTGGTCAAACAGATCGTCTATTCGCGGCAGTGGATACCTATTCCTGATAGTAATCTTGTTGAGCTCGCGATAGTCTATTCAAAGACGCATACTGCCTTCCTTCTTCTTAACAAATAAGACCGGTGCGCCCCATGGAGATGCGCTCGGTCGAATGAAACATCGTTCTAGAAGTTCTTGCAGTTGATCCTTCAGCTCCTTTAACTCTATGGGAGCCATGCGATAAGGAGCCTTAGAGATCGGTTCAGCTCCTGGAATAAGCTCGATATTGAATTCCACTTCTCGTGCAGGTGGTATGCCCAGAAGTTCTTCTGGAAATACATCTTGGAATTCTGACACTATTGGCTGATCCTGAATTGATGGAGATTCAGCATCCATGTCGTGAACCGTAGCTAGGTAACCCTCGCAGCCATGTGATAGTAGTGCACGCGCTTGCAGGATAGATATGATTTGTACAGACCTTCTGGGTACGAACCCGTTGTGAATGTACTCTGGTGCATTAAAATCACCGAAGATGACTCGATATGAATGGCAGTCTATGGTAGCATGATGCTTGGATAGCCAATCCATGCCCAAAATCATGTCAATGTCATTCATGTCCAGCGGAAGTGCGTCAACAGGACGAACCTTATCGTCAAATTCAAGGGGAAGACCCTTGTATACATGGGTTATGCGTACAAAGTCTCTCAAAGGCGTGGAAATACTCAATATATTATCTAGTGGCATGGGGAGCATCCTAATGTTCTTGGCATAAGCAGTAGAAATGACTGAGTGAGTAGCACCCATATCAAAAAGCACACACGCAGCCTGACCATACATATACAAGATTCCAGTGATGGTACCTGTATACTTGTTGGCCTGATCTCGAGATATCTTGTAGACACGTCCATTGGTAGGAGGCGGCTTGGTATCAGCATGTCCCGATGTGCCCTCCATCTCGCCCTTATGGCAGTCCTTCATGCGATGGCCAGGAAGACCACACTTGAAGCATGTGTCGGTGTCACGACGACATGGCCCTGGGTGCCTACGGTGGCAAGTAGAGCAAAGAGGATGAGTATATCCTCCAGCAGGTGCTCTGGCTGGCTGAGGACCTGATAAAACAATTTACATGAGACATGATAATAGGGTACAAAGGACAATGCGAATAATCGTAAGATTGAATACCAGTAATAGCTCAACGGTTAGGTTGTGAACCTCTCTGGTTCTGGTCCCTACCGTTTCCATGGTTCCTGGTAGAAGATTTGCTAAAGTGTCAGAATTATGAGTTATAACATGCAATCATAAGAAAAATGCGTAAGTATTAGGACCTGCTGCCATTGGAGTGTCCAGCGTTGTTACGGTAATTATCATTACCACCACGCCTATCCGTAGCAGCACGGTCGTTAGTCTGAACGTTTCCCTTGGGCTGATTAGGCTGCTGCTGAGTAGCCGGCTGAGACCGGTCCCCAATTTTCTGCTTGGAAGATACAATTTTAAGAGATGAATAATTGACATAAATAGAAAGAATACAGATTGGTCACCGCTTGAATACGAATTTTTACCTCTTGTCGGGTTTCTCAGCTTCCCCGAACTCATCTCTCTCATGCAGCATCTCCAGCTTACGTGCCGCATCGGCCACTTGTGCTACTGTGTTGAACGTAGCACACACCAGATTGTTTGCGACCGATGTGCGAAGAGCCCACCTAAAGTGGTGTGCCTGCTCTTCAGGAGTACCTGCCGCTGCACCAAGGAAACCAGCTAAGCGAAGAAAGCGCTGCATAAACTCATTGCTATTCTTCCCAGCTCTCTGTCGGATCCCATGGTACTCCCTCTTAAGCTTGTCTTGCTCAGCCTTGGGAAAGAACTGCTCCATCACCCTATCTCTAAACTGAGCCCATGTCAAACCAGCCACCCAATTATCACCTCCCTCAGACTGCTTCAATGCTAACCACCATTTTAACACATCGCCTTCGAATCGGTAGCATGCCAACCTCGCCTTGAACACAGGGTCACAACCCATAGCATCGAAGATCTTCTCGATGTGAGCCAACCAGCTTTCAGCTTCACTAGGGCTATCTGTTCTCTCGAAAGCTCGAGGACTGAGCTTGTTGAATCTCTCCAGCCATATTGCCAATGTTACCGGAGGAGGAGGTGCTTGGTTTTGCTGCTGATTGTTGGCAGCCTGAACCTCAGCCCCGATGTCAATCCTCAGTTGAGGAAGCAAAGCTTGCATTGCAGCTTGGATTGCTGCATTGAGTTGTTCCTGCTCGCGTGTGAGAACCATCTGACAGTATAACATAAAACATATGATTAAATAGATCAAACATAAAATATATACATGAAAAAATATATACCAATAAAATCACGAGAAAAAATTTATGCAGGAAAATCCGTATATGAATGCATGATGCAGTTTTATGAAAACTTTTGTATGCTCGAGAGTGAACGCCTATGGTCGTTCACCCAAAATAAAGGACATGGCGAGGGGACGCCTATAGGTCGGTCCCAAATTTAAAAGTTTCGATAAAACACATGTGACTAAATAGAGCCAGTCCTGTACCAACCATTACTTAGTCATAAACCTGTGACAATGACATAGATATGTAAAAATGATGAATGCATGAAAACGACTGTCAGTTCTAGGAAGACCATAGTGACTACCCACTAATCACAGGTCATGTTTTGAGAGCCTACAGGTCGAAGCCTTGGGCTATGATACCATAATTGTAACACCCCATTTTGATAATGGAATGTCACGCGTAATTATGGCGTGTCATCAAAGCATACAAGGATAAATGTCTAAAACATTACATGACCATAAAAAGGAAATACCAGAATCAAACATCGGTAGTCCAAAAGTAAAGCTCATCACACACAAACATAAGTACTGTAAATGAAAGGACTAAACAATGTCCATGGAAAGAGTATCAAAGTATAGATAATGCATAAAGTAAAGAAAGGCTAGAAAGCTTCTAGTCCAAATGCACGTACGCTTAAAGTCTACGAGAGTCCCTGAGTACCTGCCGTGTTGGGAACATGAAAAGGAAAAACGGCTGAGCTATACGCTCTGTGCACGGATGTACAATAAAGCATGAATAATATAAGCATATAAGCATATAACAGCGGAAGAAACTAAGTCCCGAATAACCCGGTTAAGTCTTAGTAAAACTGGTTTTATAGTTTGAAAAGCCTTATGTTCATCTTGTAAAAACTGTTTAACATATTTTACGATTAGCCAATATAGGTCATGAAAATCCACCGTGCATGAATAATTGGAGGGGTGACCTCATCATGCAAATTAGAGGGGCTGCCTCTAATTTAATATACTGGTTTTGGGTAGGAGGGATCAGCTCCTTGTGAAGGATGCAAGGTACACACCACATTAACACTGAGTAATCTGCTGAAAAACATGTAACTAGGATGCACCCATACGCCCCACATGATAAATATAATAATATGGCCAAAAGCTGAAGGGACGCCACGAGCAATCACTCCGCCGTGGGGAAGTCATAACACCAGTGCCTCTAGTGTTAAGGTTATGGTACCTTCAAAACTAGGTGAAACTGGTCATGCATGTATATGGCTTCAGGTATTCTAAATTAAACATAAGCAATAAAAAATATAAACTTATACTATGGGAAACAGTTGGCTGCATACGGGGAATCCTAATAAGGAAAGAATGTCCATACTGAAAGGACGGGAATCCGTACCTTATGTCCAGTGAACGAAGAAGACGAACGGAAGAGAGTCCTACTTCGGTATCACTAATGCTACATAAATACATACGTGTATAAGTATCTGATTACTAAATATGTAACTGGTTTTATATCATGTCTTAGCTTATTTTATACGTTCATGTCATGTTTTACTGTTTTAAGCTTTATACTATGTTTATCTTATATTCTGTCCATTCTGATTAAGTATTACCTGTATTTCATGTATTATTATACTTACTGTGTAATAATAAGTAACTTTCTGAAAATAGCAGGTTTCCTAAAATAGAAAGTTTCCAAAAATAGAAAGTTTCCAAAAATAGAAAGTTTCCAAAAATAGAAAGTTTCCAAAAATAGAATTACTGCTTAAAATAGATAAGTTTCTAAAAATAGAAAGTTTCCATAAATAGATTAGCTGCCTTAATTAAATAAGTTTCTAAAAATAGAAAGTTTCCATAATTAGATATAAGCTGGTTAAATAAGCTAATTATATAAGCCTAGGTGTTTTCTGATTATTTTTCTAAGTCATGTTGTTATAAAGTATAGTTTATTAATTATTACATGTAAATTAAATAAACTATAGGTTAAATGTATTTAATTAAATATATCATGATTTTAATTAAATAAGGTAAAATACTTAGGTTAAAACATGTATTATTAATTATTAATAATATGACCTAAGTCATGTTAATTAATTAATTATAGTCATGGTTTTTAATAATTAATTAATTATAAAGTCAAGTTAAATATAAATACTTAGGTTAAAATTTATGATCTAATAATTAAATTTATAACCTAAGTCATGTTAATTAAATTAATCATGTCATGTTTTATTAATTTAATTTTTTGAACACATAACAATTAAAATCATAACTTTAAAATTATCTATGAACCGGACCCGTGACTAGAAACCATGAACCGGACCCGAAATCAACACCATACCCCGAACCAAGTCGGGGTTCCCCCTTGTTTGCTGCTGCCGTGGGACCACCACCACCATACTGAGACAATGAGGTCTCGATGGTGGTTAATAAGCCAAGCCGAGACCCCCCTTGGTCTCGGTTAGGCGTCGGCCAACATCAAAACACCCCTAAAAACCCTTGTTTTATTTACCCATGATCATTTACATGTTTTAATTATTGTTTTTAATTAGTTTTTAAAAACATCATGACTTTATGTGATTTATTAAATCAAAACATAAAAGAAAAGGGTTATAAGGTTATACCGAATGCGTGGATCAATTAAGGATGAACACACATGAATTCTTTCACGATTTCCAAGATCAAAATCAACCGAACACCCCCTTTTTGTGTCTTGAATCCGGCGGCTAAAGAGAGAAGGAAGAAGGAAAAGAATTATAGGGTTTTAACTATTTTTCTTATTCTGTGAATAATAAAACATGTTTTCCTAAATCCTTGTTTTAGTAAAAATTAAAATGGGCTTGTCCCATTCCTTCTTGGTGTAGCCGCGGGTAGGGGGCCCCACATGGGGTAACCCGTACCTTTTTCGAGTCTAATTATTATAGTGTGTTCGTGTTTTATCGTGTTCGTGTTTTTATGTGTTCTAATTAATTATTGATCGCGACTTAATATATTTATTCGTGTTCGTAATAAATATATATACGTAAATAATATTAACTCGTGATTAAATTACGTTCATGATTTCATGATCGCAGGTTCGTGATTATAATTATTATTTGAATAATTATTGTGTGTTCATACGTAATAAATACTTATCGTGTTCTAACACGTACGTAATACTTAAAATTCTTATACGTGAACGTAAACATGCTATAAAAGGAAAGTTTTAATCTAATACGTACGATCTTAAGGGTACTATTCATGGTAAAAGCATGCGGATTTTACAGGTATTACATCTTAAGATTTTCTACATTGTCCTTTTGTACCTATAAATCATGTCTCATGTGTACTTTCCAAACAAGCTCCCAGCCAGCAAGGGCAGTTGTTGGAGGGTATACTAGCCCTCTTTGCATTACCTGCAACTGTAGGCACCCAGGGCCATGTCGTCGTGACAGCGACGCATGCTACAAGTGTGGCCTCACTGGTCATCGCATGAAGGAGTGTCGCAAGGGCGAGATGGAGGGCACATCTGGACATGCTGATTCCAAGCCACCTTCTACTAGTGGACGAGTTTACACGACTTCTCGCGACCGGGCCAACAAGTCTAGAGGTACCATCACTAGAATCTTGTATATGTATGGTCAAGCTACATGTGTTTTATTTGACACGGGTGCAACTCATTCGGTCATTTCTACTGCTTATGCTATGAATGTTCGGATATCCCCTATGCGATTAGAGAATGTGCTAAATATTTCCACGCCTTTAAGAGACTCTGTGCGCATAACCCATGTGTACAAGAGCCTTCCCCTAGAGTTTGACGACAAGATTCATCCTGTTGACGCACTTCCATTGGATATATGCGATTTTGACATGATATTGGGCATGGACTGGCTATCCAAACATCATGCCACCATAGACTGCCATACATATCGGGTCATCTTCAGTGATGTAAATGCACCAGAGTACATTCACAACGGATTCGTACCCAGAAGGTCTGTACAAATCATATCGACCTTTGTTGTCCCAAATAATATAATTATTGATTAAGAAATGAGATGGAAAAGATATGAATTTTAGAGAGAGAAAGTAGTAAGGGAAAGTAGAGAGAGAGAGATGATTAACTTAGTAAATATTAGATTAGAGAAAGATTAGAGTTCTAATGACCATCTACCCTTCCTAACATGCTAGGAAGGGCCTTATATAGTCGGGCTTACATGTAACCATAATAGGCTATATTGTTTGGATCGGGCTTGTCTTTTGGGCTTTAAGTAGCTTAAATCTAATCCCGTGAACCACGACTATTTAACTATCTATTACAACGTTCTAATAAATATTACAATAGAAACCTATGACCGAACATTCTTGTTTGACTCAATATTTTGAGGCTAACAATCTCCCCCAATGTGAGGTAATTCCTCTTCGATATTTAGATTCCAGTGGAGATTTATGAATTTCGTCATAAGTGAGTTTTGAACGTGTAACAGTAGTTTTGTTCCTTCATGCTGTGATCTTTGAGCCTTTGTCATTGTCTTTCGACTTAGTCTTTTATCTTGAGATCTTCAAATCATTCTCGACTTGTCTTTGCCATCTTGTGATCTTGTGTCTTTATCCACATACTCACACTATTAATTGTTGAATAAGTCTTTGGGCATGAATATGTGGTTTTGAATCTTTGACTTTGCTGAGTACACCGTGACGCCACCTTCTCGAGACAAAACATAGACACGGACTGAATGGCTTTGAAATTCGTCCTAAATCGGTAGCGTTTTACCTCCGGTCGGTGAAGACCGTTATACGATATTAAATACCGTACCTGTGATTAGGTAGATTCAATTAAGAATCTCCTTGATAGGGTTTCGCGGCTGTACTAGCCGTTCTCTTTACTCGACCGTCTCAAAGCAAGACTGCGAACATAAAGAGTGAATCAATTGGATAAATATCCGCTTGATTAAAGTCGTCAATTCAAATTCTTGGAACAAGTTTGATTCATTAAGAATCTTACCATTGTTGCTTTCCAGTTGACACAAGTTTGATTCATAAGAATCTCACAAGTCGCCTACCGTAGCGCTGTTTGATGTTGACGCTAGAAGGATTTCCATTCGTCACTGTGAATATTAATGAATATCACTCTGAATGTTCTGGCAAGACCATAAAGATATTGCATAGAAACCTGAAATGAGTTTGAATCAATTTAGAATCAAATCACTGTTGCTTTTCAGTTTTACACATGTTCATTCATAAAGAATCTTGCATATGACCTACCACAGTGTTGTTTGATGTTAACACTGGAAGTATTTCCACTCATCATTATGAATACTAAGTATTATCACTCTGAGTGTTCTAGAAATATCGCAAGGATATAGCGTAGGACTCTCTTTATCTTCATCTGTGTGTCCTAACGAGATTTGATTGATCTCTTGGCTCTAGACTCGATTTGTGCACTTTTAGTGGTCGGAGGCTGGAGCATATGCCACGTGTTCAATATCAACTATCTCGGAGTGAGAAAGTCAATAGAAGTCGTGTTGATCACCGTGACAATAAAACAAACTTCTTTTGAGAGAAGCCTGAGTAGCTAGGAAATGGTTGTGCTTCACATCACTGGGTCCATGATGAGTTTGTCTTCATGATGAGTTGACCCGGTTTCTGCCTAAGTTGTATGGAGGGCTTCTTTCTTTAGACCCTTTATCCTTACATTTCTTTTTCATTCTTCAACCCCTTCAATGCTTACCAAGACATCATTAATAGCACCTTGTTGTGATTGTTCTAGTGTTATCATCAGTACTTAGTCGGCATTCAGCTACGTTCACATTCTACTCTATCTTTCCTAAGGACTTCTAATAATCTATTGGATTGTCTCTGGGAAGATCCCTCCGGTTCTGGTTGGATCATAGGACTTAAACCTAACCACCCTTTTGACACCAATAACGTCGTGAATTAAAGATGTTGTGGGTATTTGATCGTAACCATGAGTGCTTGAATCTTTAGATCATATTTTAATCACATTTTCTCCCCCTATATCTAATATATAAAATCTTTTGATATTAGAGATACCAAATTTGATTAAAATATATTTTGAAAATAGTCTTGAAAATCTTCTAGAGAAAAAATGTGTCAAAGTTAGCATGAAATTTTGAAAGCTCCCCTTCAAAAATTGATCCAATGGAATTGTCATTACGAGGATATGATCTACATTAAACTTTTGAGGATAGGAGTTGTTGAACACACAATTTTTGAAAGATTTTGAATATCATTAAGAAATTCTTGAAAAAATTGTGTTCAACGCGTTTTGAAAAATCAATTCTTTTTGGCGAAAAGGTTTTTCTAAAGCATAAACTTGAGTTCATAGACTTTGAATGTCTTGACGAATCCACTCAAGTGTAAGAAGATTTAACTTATTTTGCTAAGGGTAAGGGCACAAAAGCGTACACTCCCCCGTGAATTTTGATCCGGGTTGCAGTCTGAAAGTGATTACAAGCCATTGTGTTGAGCTCAAAATGTTGAATGTTTTGTGACAAGCTCAACTCGAGATAGATTGCTCTACCCGTTGTTGGAAATATTTTCCAAAAGAGATAATTTCCTTTGTAAAAGATAGAAATGACATGTTTTGAAAAATATTTATAACTTTCATTCGAGCTTTATGTACACACCCGTGTCGTTATTGAGCGACATTTCTAGGTACGTCCATATTATCGATACTGAAAGACATGTCGAGAAGAATATTTTTGGATTATCAAAGATTTTTTTAATTTTGTATTTTGATTTTTCATTAATATTTACAGATAGATTTTTGATAGGTGAATCAAGCAGGCTTCTTTGCCAGAATCTTCAGTTCTGCTGGAGTCAAACATCTCATACCAATTTGCCTAACTAGATATGCAAACCTCTCTTTCGAAAGAGATTTTCTAAACAAGTCAACTAATTGGTAATCAGTTCCAACAAAGTATAGTTCAACAATACCCTTTTCAACTTGTTCCTTAATGAAGTGATATCTGACATCAATGTGCTTTGTGCGGGAATGCTGTACCGGATTGCAGGAGATGGCTATGGCCGACTTTGAGTCACAGTACATAGGTACTTTATCAAAGTGGAAGCCATAATCCGTGAGTTGTGTTCTCATCCAAAGAACTTGAGCACAACACGCAGATAGAGACACATACTCCGCTTCGGCTGATGAAAGTGACGTGCAATCCTGCTTCTTAGAAGACCATCCCACAAGCTTATCTTGACCTAGAAATTGTGCACCACCAGAAGTACTTTTTCGTGTATCAAGACACCCTGCATGATCATAATCTAAATAGGCCGTTAGAAAGAAACCGGTTTCCCTCGGATACTAGAGTCCCATGTGAATGGTATTCTTAAGGTACCGAAAGATCCGTTTAACCTCCTTGAGATGCTTTTCAGTGGGTCATGCTTGATATCGTGCACAATAACATGTAGCATGATGAATATCAGGTCTGATTGCTGTCAAGTACATGTGAGACCCGATCATGGAACGATATCTCGTTTGATCTATGGGTAATCCCTCCAAATCAGCATCTAGGGATGTGGTTGATAATGGTGTCCCAACGGGGTCACATGATGTCATACCATGCTTTGTGATTATCTCTTGACAATACTTAGCTTGGTTAATGAAGATACCACTTGGGGATTGGTGAACTTGAATTCCTAGAAGGAATTTTAGTTCGCCCATCATAGACATTTCAAATTTGCTGTGCATTACTTTTTCAAACCATTTTGAATGTTTTGGGTTTGTAGACCCGAAAATAATGTCATCAACATAAATCTGCACAAGCAAAATGTCATCCCCATATTTATAAGTGAACAAAGTTAGATCAATGGAACCTTTTGAGAAACCTTTGGAGACCAGAAATTTCGAGAGCTCGTCGTACCACGCCCTTGGAGCTTGCTTGAGTCCATAAAGTGCTTTGTGGAGACGATACACCTTGTCGGGATAATGAGGATTGACGAATCCTTCTGGCTGCGTGACATAGACTTCTTCCTTCAAAGGATCGTTAAGAAACGCCGTCTTTACGTCCATTTGATAAACAATGAATCCCTTATGTGCAGCATAAGCAAGAAAAATCCTGACCGCTTCCATTCGAGCTACTGGTGCAAATGATTCTTCAAAATCAATACCCTCTTTCTGTCCATACCCTTTAGCCACTAGCCTAGATTTATTCTTGATGATCGTGTTTTCTTCATCCATCTTGTATTTCCAGATCCATCGAAGATTTAATGGTGTTAAATCGTATGGTATGTCAACAAGTTCCCAGACTTTAAGTCTTTCAAATTGTTGAAGTTCATCCGTCATCGATTCAATCCAAGCATGATCAGCCATAGCTTCTTTGATGTTTTTCGGTTCAGCTGAACTCACGGCGAGTGCGAACATACAAACATCACCATCGGTGTGAATTTATCGTCTTGTACGAACGGGCTGTGAAGGGTTTCCAATGACATGAACCAAAGGATGATCTCGGGTCCAATGATGTGTTGAAGGATTTCGTTGATAGAACGTATGCATATTTGAGGGATCAACATGGCGAGTAGAAGACTCTCCAGTTTCGTGTTCCGGTGTACCGAATGGGTTGATAAATTCGTCTTCGTCAGATAATGCATCGTCTGCTTGATTTGTGTTCTCTGGAGCAATGACAGTAGTTGTGGATGTTTTAGGAGCGATTGTTGATGTGATATTCTGAGGTAAATCTGCAGCAACCCGTGTTGAAGCAGATGAAGTTGTATCCAGTTGTTGACGATGATCGGAATCATCATTCTTATCATGAGTGACAGCGGAAGACTTCGATACAACTTGTTTCTCCCCCATGAAATATTCATCATAAATTGGTCCATATAACATTTCCAACTATTCAATTGTCGTGTCGACTGTCATATAAGCTCTAGGAACATTTTCTGGAACCAGCGTTGAACTTGACGGTTCATTGATGTGGTCTTGAGTTCCGAGTTCCGTGCGGTTGTGAACGGAAGTCGTTTGTCGTTGTGGATCGGGACTTAAACTGTTTTGTTCAAGTGCCATTTCTTGTAATTCATCAAATCGAATGTGAATGGTTTCGACAATCAATTGTTTTCTCTTATTGTACACTCTATATCCCTTAGACTGAGTTGCATATCCCACAAGGATACATGCATCACCTTTCTCTTTCATCTTATACAAATTTTCACCATCTCGAATAATGTAACAAGTACATCCAAAAACATGAAGGTGTTTGAGTGAAGGTTTTCGATCATGAATTATGTGATATGGTGTCTTTTCGTGTCTTGGGATAATTAAGGAGCGGTTTTGTGTGTAGCATGCGGTTGACACGGCTTCGGCCCAAAAGTAGAGTGGAAGTTTTGAAGCAGATAATAATCTTCGAGCAGCTTCAACCAAAGTACGGTTTCGTCTTTCAACAACGCCGTTTTGTTCGGGTGTTCGAGCAATAGATGTTTCATGTACAATCCCTTCGGCTTCAAAATACTTTCTCAGATTTGAATTCAAAAATTCTGTACCTCTGTCAGTACGAACCACTTTAACTTGAGCTTGAAGACCACGTTGTATCAGTTTAAGAAAGCTGATGAGAACTTCGGGTGTTTCATCCTTGGACCTCAAGAAGTGAGTCCATGTGTACCTTGAGTAATCATCGACAATTACCAGAATGTATTTCTTTCCATTGATACTCTAAACACGCATGGGACCACACAGATCCATATGAATAAGATCTAACCGTCCATTTGAGCTTGGTGTAGTCTTTGTTTTGAAGCTACTTCTTTTAGCTTTACAAAGTTCACAAGAAGAACAAAGATGATCTTTGATGAATTTCAAACTTGGAATGCCTCTCACAATATCTTTCTTGGAAAGTAAGTTAATAGTATCAAAGTTGAGATGAGAAAGACGTTGATGCCATAACCATGCCTGAGTCGTTGAAGCTTTAGCCATGAAGCAAATTGGAGTTGATGAAGTTGTGTCTTGTAGTGAAATTGTGTAAAGATCAGTACCCGTGTACCGGTAAGTAAGTCATTCCCATCATAATCACGAACAAAACATGTCTTCTTTCTGAAAGCAACCTCCAAACCCGCCTCACAGAATTGACCAACCGAGAAAATATTATGATTGAGCCCTTCGACGTAGTATACCCTTTTAATCGTGATATTCCCCTAAACCAAATCTTCATTCCTAGGATCGGTGCAAATTGATCATTTCTGAATCGGAACGTACCTTGGAACTTCTCCACGAAGTTAATTAGAAGCTTGAGATTCCCCGTCATGTGCTTCGTGCATCCGGAGTCCAGTATGAAGAGAATTATTTGTATCACTTGCAGAAGAGTTATAACATGATGGAGCATTTGCTAAATTGGATACCATAGTAGTTGTGATAGAATAATCATTAGTGTCCTTATCAACATTTAAAGACATACTAATACTCGAAGTCACATTTTTTGTCCTAACTTTAGGAATCCATTTATATCCTGGAGGAATTGATTAGCAAACCACCATTTCCATGACTTGCTAGCAGACTCATATAATTCCTTAATTTTGCTTCTAGGATTCTTAGTGGTGGAGTCTGATGCATTACTTTTCTTAGTGGGGGTAGCACCAGAATGGTTCACTTTGTGTTTGGGTTTACTAGCACTAATAGGCTTCGCAACTTGCTGCTTAGTTCTAGTATCTACGCCTTTGACATTATTCATAGCACACATAGAATGATTAGCGTTAGCACACTTTCCACATTTGACACAAACAAATTTGACATTCATAGCATTCAAATCATTCAAAACATTCAAATCGTCATTACATGCGATTACAGACTTTTTATTCTTAAAAACATTCAAACTCCTAGGGTGTTCTTCTACTTCCTTCATCTTCCGTTGATTCTTGTGTTTCCAGACCTTATCATTCACTTGAGTGCTCTTTAGCTGAGGCCGGCTAACACTAGTAGTAGAGACTATTCCTGTAGTAGAAGACACACGAATATTAGTGTTTCTAGAAGTTTGAGGCGATTGAGTAACTTTGTTTGTGGGCTTAGTGGTCATTCTATACATCCCTGGTTTAATCACATTATTGTGCTTAACACTTGGTGCTATGACATTCTTTATGGGTTGATTATGTGGTAACCTTTCCTTTTCATCCATCTTGGGGGCAAACACAGGTTTTGCAAACGAGGAATTTGATAAAGCAGATGGTTTTCCCAAGATAGAGGATCTATTCTCTTTACAGGCATTGGGTTGTCTAACAACATGTTTCTTAATGCTAGGTTCTACAACTTTCCCATCCATTTTAGCAACGAGTTTCTACAACTCTACTATCGTTGTGTCCCTGTCTTGTAATTGAGCTTTCAACCCTTTAATTTCCAAATTCTGTTCATTCATTTCTCGAAACGTTTGGGAAAGTTTTTCTTGCAATTTATTATCATGTAGAAAAGTACCAACGTCTTTTTGCAAAGCAAGTTCAAGAGAATGACAATGTTTTTGAAGGTAATCAGTTTTGTGTTGAAGTAACTCAAAAGCCTTTTTATCAACATTTTCTTTACGTTTCGAAAGCTCAATTTCAAGATGCTCACATTCTTTGATCTTATCAAGATATTTGCATGCAACATCAGAATATTCATCAATATCAGCACAAGATGTAAAATAAGCACACATAACATCTTTAGAAACGCATTCTTGCAAGAGTAAATCATATTCATCTGAAAAATCAGACTTCTCCATTTGAAGATCACCAATGTGTTTCTCAAGAGATTCAACATATTTTAAATCATCATACATTTCATTCCGAATGAACTCCTAAAACTGAAGAACAGTTTCTTTAATTAATGCCGTATTTGGGAATAATAGTTCTTTCACAAGCAAGGTAATATCTTGGGGAATCGGGCGTGTCCACTCATCATTTTCACATTTTGCCCAATCTCTTTCAAAAATATAGTTAACATTATCTATGTGGTGTTTAAGAATACCTAATGTTTTCCTACTCTTGCTTTTCGAATCATCGAGAGGGAGGTAGTTTATGTATTTGTAAACATTAGATTTCTTAGGGGCAAATGCTTTCTTCCATTGAATTCTCTTTTGTTTGCATTCTAAAAACACTTCCTCACGAGATTTCTGAGTTTGTTTGTTGAAAAGGCCATAAAGACTATTCTTATAAGCATAATTATATGATGTCACAAACTCCTTATTGACAAGTGGTCGACTAGCATCATCCCAAAGGGCAGTCTCTTCACTATCGGCACTAACAGGCATGCAATAAATATCGGTCCTTTCAGTCTCATCAAGATAAAGACACGGGTTCGCAGCTTGAGCTTTGGCAAGGTACTCAGGACTTGCAAATATAGCTTGACCCTTAAACATCGACGGAGGTGCTAGCATTCTTACGGATTGAATAGAATCATGCGTTTTATAAACAACTTTCTTCAAAAATTCGACTGGTTCTATTAGTTTTGTTACTTATTCGGTTTCTTTATGATATCTACTTTTGAAGTCTTGTTTTAATGCATCTACCTCTTGTTTCTTATCCTCAAGAATTTTAGCAGAATCAGTGGTGTTCATAGAGAGCTTTTGTTCAAGTTCATTAAATTTGGTATTGGCAAGGTACGTTTTTTGACGTTCATCCATTAAGAAAACATTATATTGACGTTTCTCTTTGGCTAATAACTCAAGAGTTGTGTTATATTTGTTTTCAAAATCGTCCTTTTGACTTTTTAACGCACTACCCTTGTACCCCTCAAGCTCTTTGGTTTTCTGAAGGAGCTCATCTCTATAGTTTTCAGTCATCTCATTCGATCTAATAAGAGCAGCTTTGCATTCTTCAAAATTTTGAGTGAGCGTAGCGTTAGTATTCTTTAATTGCTTTTGACTCTTTTTATTTTCAGTGACATCTTTTTGTAAAGTAGCAATTAAATTAGCAAGCGCAATACGTTCCCCTTAATCATACTCATTTACATGTTGATCATCCTCAGACTCATTATTGCACATGTCTGATGAATCGGGTGTGGTATTGCTAACAACCGTTTCCATCATACACGTGTCATTAATGGCATTGGGTAGATCACTATGCTTATGAATATCACCAAACACATTATATTCATCAATATGTGTACCTTATCGATTGGCTCAGTGTCAAAGATAGGGCCATTGTCATCTTTAGTGACTTTGAGAACTACTTCAACCTTTTCCATAGAGTAATGTGCATCGAGCTCTTGATCAGAATCTTCATCATCAGTGTCATCAAGCATTGCTCCTTCCTCAGATGACAATTTAACCCATGCTTCCATCTTCTTGCATAGCAGCATCTTTTCCTTATGATAACCAGAGTCTCTAACCCTTTTTAGCTTCCTACATTCCTTTGTCATATGCTCATAACCTTGGCAATTAAAACATTGAATCCCACTCTGCTGAACCACTTGACTTCCAACAGATTCCCTATTCCCAGTAGCAGCAGCAATCCTCTGAGTATCATACTTGGCAGTTTGTCGATCATACCTTGCAGAACCCTCAACATGCGTTGGTTTATGTCGATCATACCTAGAAGTACTTTCACCACGTCGATGTGTGTCATACCTTGGAGGACTCTCAACATACCGGTTCTTGGTGTTAGATGATGTGCGAAGATTGTTGTTGGTGGGTTTGTAGATTTTCTTGTAAGTCTTCATTATGAAAGCAGTTTGTTGTTTCATCTCTCGGTTCTTTTGAGCTTGGTCTTCATCACTATATTCTTCAGATGATGACTCAGATGGTGGTGATGGTGCTCTTGGCACTTTACCTCGAGATCTTGTGGATGATGAAGACTTAGATGATGTGGAAGATCGTGGTAAAGATGATGTAGTGGAATATGACTTAGGAGCACGAGAGTGATGACCTTGAACATGTTGAGTTGTAGTCACTAAAGCAAGTGGATTTTCCGTCTTGGCAACACGTTCAGCTCGAATCTCATTTGCTTCATTCTGAAATTGCTTCAAGATATCAAAGAGTCGATGATATGAGACCTCGTCTAACTTTTCTTGTTGTTTCACTAAAGTGACGAATCGTGTCCACTCGGGTTGAAGTTGTTGAAGAAATTGGACATTGACTTGCATGGTGGAGACTTGCAGATTATTTCTTGTCATGTCATTCATCATCTTATAAAACCTGGAGTAGTAAGAGTCAATTGATTCTCCATCCCGTGAAGTAAACTTGCCAAAATTCCAAAACAAGTTTGTTTTGACATCTTGTTTGTTGAGTGATTCTCCTTGTTGCAAGCGTTCAATAGCAGTCCATATTTCATGTGCTGTAGGGCATGCATCAACCGTGGAATAAATATCATCTCTAATCCTACTTAATACCATATAGATGGCTTCCTTCTCCGCATCATGCCAAGCACAATTTTCAGGTGTGAGATCGGATCTTGTTTCATCACGTTCACTTGCGGGAACTGCATCAGTAGTATCAGTGGCTGGTCTTGGAGGAATTGAGATCTTCTTGAAAACATATGGTCCATGAGTAATAAATTTCCTCAAGGCATCACCATTAGGTCTTGTATCAAGATATCGTATGAAACGTGATTGCCATTGAGCATACCGGCCAGACACAAGCATTGGTGGTCTCTCTTTGTTACCCGCCACCATGATATTGTTGTTTGTGACACGATATTCTTGAGTAGAATCCATCTCAAAGATGATGTGAAGTGAGTAGGATCTTAAGTAGATGAAGTTGTGAGAAGAATGTGGTTGAAATTTCAAGAAATTGTGAAAACCTGTATCCGGAATAATAAGCACTACAAAATTCGGAATGACAAATTCGGAATCTATAAAATTTGCAAATCCGGAAAAATACCTTTATCCGGAAAATTACCAAAACATCCTTATCCGGAATCTTTAAATCGTCTTATCCGGAATAACTGATCTTCGTCTTATCCGGAATATTACCAAAAAGTTCTTATCCGGAACCTTTAAATCCTCTTATCCAGAATGTTCGATGTTCGCCTTATCCGGAATACGTGTAAGAACCTTTATCCGGAATCAGTTTAACGTCTTATCCGGAATACGTGTAAGAACCTTTATCCGGAATCAGTTTAACTTCTTATCCGGAATCCTTCCTTTTGTTGCTTATCCGGAATATATCAACTCACCCTTATCCAGAATGAAGACTATAAAATCCTTATCCGCAATATTTGCCAAACTGCTTGTCCGGAATAGAGTCCGAGAGGTTATCCGGAATACTGAGGTGAAGCTTATCCGGAATCTGGAAGACAAACGTGTTATCCGGAATGAACTAATGCTGCTTATCCGGAATTCACTGCAACACCTTATCTGGAATCTCAACCTTTTGAGGTTTATCCGGAATCCAAACTTCGTATACTTATCCGGAATTTTGTTCTCCTGCGTGTTATCCAAAATAATACAAACTTACCACGGAATATATGAAATTGCCTTTATCCGGAATGCCAGCCTTTTGCTTATCCGGAATAATGAAACCCCCTTATTCCGGATATCAAAACCCAAACCGAAACTTTCCAAAAACTTGATTTTGTTCAAACTTTTTCAAAAATCAAACCAAGACTCCTATAATCCGGATGATTAAAATTATTTCGAATCAAGAAAATGATAAACACAAAAAAAACTTTTTGAGACGAAATGATTCAAAGGAGAAAATCACACGAATCGAACGATGAAAAAACCACAAACTAAACACGAATCTATCCCATAGCGATTGATACCAATTTTTGTCCCAAATAATATAATTATTGATTAAGAAATGAGATGGAAAAGATATGAATTTTAGAGAGAGAAAGTAGTGAGAGAAAGTAGAGAGAGAGAGATGATTAACTTAGTGAATATTAGATTAGAGAAAGATTAGAGTTCTAATGACCATCCACCCTTCCTAACATGCTAGGAAGGGCCTTATATAGTCGGGCTTACATGTAACCATAATGGGCTATATTGTTTGGACCGGGCTTGTCTTTTGGGCTTTAAGTAGCTTAAATCCAAGCCCGTGAACCACGACTATTTAACTATCTATTACAATGTTCTAATAAATATTACAATAGAAACCTATGACCGAACATTATTGTTTGACTCAATATTTTGAGGCTAACAACCTTACAAGCACGTGCACTACTGTCACATGGTTGTGAGGGCTATCTTGCTACTGTTCATGATTTGGAGGCTGAAGCTCCATCTATCCAGGATCAGCCGATCGTGTCAGAATTCTCAGACGTATTTCCAGAAGAACTTTCGGGCATACCACCTGCTCGTGAAGTGGAGTTTAATATTGAGCTCATCCCAAGATCTATAGTGTGCTTTGTGAATTGTAGATGTGATCGGTACTTGGTTTATGTTTTGTTGTGGATGCATGTAACATTATTATCACATTATGGTCCATTACTATAAATTGTTTTCCTTCAACTTATTTGCAGCGGATGTAAAGGTTTCTTATGATGTTCTAGATAACTTAAACCTATGTTCTCACCAACTTTATATTGACAGATTTTAGTGTCATTTTCAGGTGAGGTAGTTGAGGAGGATGATGTTAGAAGTGGCTAGAGTGTAGAGGCTGCTAGGATTGCATTAGGAGGATTCCCTTTCCTCTTAGATTTTATTTTGTGTCTTGATTAAGTGAACTTTATGGTACCTATATGTTTGATGTTTGTTCATTTGTATGTCTTTGGTAAGATAGGCCTGTTACCTACTTACCTAGACGCCTGCATTGTTGAGATATTGTTACGACATTTGTGTCGCCATTTATGATATTTCAATTTCATTTAGTTCTCTCTATAGACACGCTGTTGTTGTGATGATATCTATACGTCGCGCCTCATATTCCGCCATGGTAGGGTGTGACAGAATGGTATCAGAGCCAATGGTTATAGAGAATTAGGTTGCTTAGTCGCGTAGCCTAATCTATAGCTTAAGGGTCCCTGCATATAGGCGTCATAGGAGTATGTGTGCATTTTATGTTAATTGATGTGTTTGGATGTTATTTATTGCGATGTTTTGACTAGTATGAATTGAACCATAGTAAGTTCATACTTAGCTACATTTTATTTTCTTTACGAGTTTTGACTAGTGCGGGTAGAACTATAGTCGTATACGCTAGTCATTGTTGGATTTCGTTTAATTACGTTTTCATGTTCTTTATACATTTTGAATTTAGTCTACGCTGGTTCAGCTGGACTACGAGTTTATTTGTTTCATGCATTGGCTATGTTATTTTAATACATGTGATTTTGGACCTTATGTTATGTTGTGGATTATGTGCTTATATGAGTTGTAGGATCTATGTGATTATTTGAGTTGGTAGACTGATGTGTTATGTGTAGTATTAATTCTTATAAGTGTCATCATAGGAGGGAGTGCATTAGTGAAAGGGGACTGGTATAAGTATGGTGGCCAACATAGTTATACAAGTACCACGACATCAGTGGATTCCTAAGTATGGTTGCATGAAAGAGGGTTAATACATGCTTGTATTGTATATGTTGTATGGACTTGAGTGTATGTACGTGTATGCCTATATATATGTATATATCTCTTTTACTTATCGGTTGTATTCTTAGGATGGTTTTATAGCTCTTCATTCTTTGGGATGTTCAACTTCTGTAGTAGCGCATTTATCGAGTCCTCATTTCACGTATTTGTTTGTACGGTACTTTTGGTGTAGAGGCTATTGAGAGGGTGGAGAATTCTTTTTGGGATCACGGTATCTTTTAGTTTGTTTCTTATGTGGTAAAAGAAATGGAATTTGTAAATAGTTAAAATAGTTGTTGGTAGTCGGTGAAATAAGGGTTAAGTGTCGTAAGCGTGTTTGAAATAAGATGGGATATATATTTTTTTTAACATATAAGTATGGCTTGTTTATTATTATTTATTTTTTTTAAAAAAAAAACTAAAATTGGTTTTGATCACCTAAAGCTAATGATCTTTAGTTAAATTCTTGTTCTTATTTAATTAAATATGTTAAAATCATGTAATTACTCATATGATGGGTAAGGGTTTCTAATTTTCTGGAATTAAAATAAATTAGGTCTTGAATTTGGTAATTAATGAGGGGTTTTAGGGTTTCAAATCGTTTTTTTGGTTATAAATCGGAGTAGGCAGAAACTGTCGCTAACTTGTCAGAATTCATCGCTAAACTGTCAGAAACTGTCGCTAATGTCTGGGCAGATTCTAGGTAAAAATCGTTTTGATTATAACTTATTCGTTTTTAAAGATTTTTGGGTGATTCAAAAGCCTAAAGTTATGTACTCGGAGCGTACTTTTCAAATATTTAGAACGTATTGTCAATGGAAGTCAGTAGCTTGGTCGAATTAATTGTACAACTGTCGAGTTCAAGATTAATTTTCGGACAACATGGTTTAAACTCGTGTTTTGGGTATTTTGGGATAGTGGACACTTAGAAGGCTAACATAGGGCTGCTTTGGGATAGGATTTTAGATGTATCCATCATAGAGATCGTTACATTAATGAAGAATGTGGGTTCCGGAGTCAATGTTGACGCGTGATATTGTGTTGTGTGCTTTAGACAATTGATCGTTCGTGAAGAGACTATAGATTTTTTTTCGTCAAATGATTACATAAATTACTAATGTGATACCATGGTTTTAGAACAACTAATATACATTAAGGTACAAAATCCATTCTGGGGTAAAATTTGGTTTTGCACAAGGTTTTAATAGTATGTCACCGGTCGTAATACGTTTCGGTTGTCGCTGGGTGCTTCTTGTGTCATTGGTCCGTTTTCATGGTTCGTTGGGAGTCGATACATGTTTTATGTTGAGTATCTTTTGGAGTCTCAGGTTTTGGTTCATATTTTTAAGTTCTTTCACGTAAACGTTCGTTAGTTGTCCATGGGCTTGATCGTTTATCCGAAGTTGGGGGTCCTAAAATTTGTCTTGAGCTTATATTCATTGAGGGCGTTGTTGTAGTCATACGGATGATCCGGTTACGTTCTTATGAGAGAGATAGCGAGTTGGTTGTGAAATGAAGTTTTTTGAGATTATGGAGTAAATCTCGGGACGAGATTTCTATTAGGAGGGAGTGATGTGACAACCCTAGATTTTGGATTTTTCACTTTTGACTGTTTGATGTTGATCATGTGCTTGGTGTGCGTTTATGTGTTATGTGCTCATATTTGAGACTTTATCATGATGTTAGACATTGTTTATGTAGTACATGGTACGTTATATGATGATGTGATGGGGTTGGTTCGTGCTCATGAGTTCATATGAATGTATAAATCATGGTATAAGTTGGAAATGAAACGAAATGAAATGAAATGAAATGAGTTCAGAAATGAACTGCAGAAAAGTTCGGGTATCGTTTTGATAAGGTTTCGTGTACGTATCGTATGTTGTATGTATGTATTAATTATATATAATATGGTTAGGATAAGTTTTATAGCTACTTTCTATATTTAGAAACTTTTAGAAATGAAGGCTAGTTCAAAAATCACGTAAAAAGTCGAAAAATTAGCAAAAGGGTACCCGGTTTGGTCCCGAAAGTGTATAGGAGTATAAGTAAACATAAAATAGAAGGGGGTGAGTGTAAATATGATAAAACACAGGGATGAGTCGAATTTGCCCATAGCCTTAATTTTAATAATTAAATTAATAAAAATAGGATAATTACCATTTAAAAGTCCTAATTGGGCCTAAACTTGTCCAGAAGGTTACCAAGGCCTATAAAAACACCCCTAGACCCCTAAAAACGACTAATAACCCTAAATAAACCTAAAATCAGTCTAAATCTTCCATGAATATCAAGAGAAGTCGAAATTATGATTAGGGTTCATTAATTTTTCTTGTTTCAAGGTAAGTGATCAATTAAACCTTAATATAATTTATGTTTTTATTAATTAATCATAATTGTATTGTTAATTAACCATCATTGAGATGATTAGGGTTTTATTAATTTTATGGAAAAATATATTAATTAAGATCCATTAATGATTTTAGGGTTTGTGTTATAAATTTAGGGATAATTAATGATGTTTAGAGGGTTAGTGCATAAAGGCGTAAAACAGTCTGATTTTTAAGGTTGTCTTGTGTCGACTGTTCCGGGCAGTAGGTAGCACCTTTGGTCGAGTTTCTTTTTTTTAAAACTAAGTTCAGGGAGTCCACTTTTCAAAATTGTAAGGTTGGTCGAAAATGGAGTTCGGGAAGGTCGTCAAATAATTTTTACAAAAACAGTGCGCTGTTCAGGAATAAATTTTGATTTCGGGGATTTGAGTCAAAACCTAACCAAACGGATGAGATAGACAAATATTTTTGATTTGGGAACTCCTTATAATGTATATAAAAGGACTGGAGGTTTTCAAGAAAATTTATGGTGTTTAGGTCGGGGTTTTGGTGTCAAACATTTAGCATGTACGGAAAATCAGTTTTGGTGAAAATGACTTTTGGCGTAGAGACTAAACGAAAGAGTTAAACGTGTAATTAGAAAGTAAAATTGGTTTTTGAAGTTCTTAGATCATATAACAACATAACTCCAGTAGGGTAGTAGTCAAGTGTGGTGTTAAGTTCACTTCATGTGATCGTTTAGTGACTAGTAAACCGTACCGAGGAAAAACTGGAATTTTACGTATAGAATAGCTTGTAGTGGGAGAACTAGATAGTGGGGATTGGGGGATTAGATTCATCTCCTTAATTTTTACTTAACTTGGGTGTTAAGACCTGAGCTAAGGGTGTCGTGTATGATTTTATAGGTTTGCAGGAGTGCTAGCTTGCTGTGCTATCAGGTGAGTTCATGGTCCCGTTTTGCTACGTTTTTAAATGTTTTTCCAGTATGGGTTGGAGATGACACTTGCAATGTTCTTTAACATGATTTAGTACTATGTTTTAAAATGTGTGGACATAAATGTGATATTGTGTGACTTGCGTGCTTATGTTTTCTCATATGTGCTTTGATATGTGCTTTGATATTTGTTCTGCTATGTGAATCTTGTTTGTGTTATGATTGGGATTGGTACATAGATGTATGGGCGTCTATGGGACCAGTTGTGATGTGTATGGAGCGTGGGGCACGATCCGTCCTGAGTTCTTGGTTCTGAGTTCTTGGTTCGTGGGACACGATCCGTCCTGAGTTCTTGGTTCGTGGGGCACGATCCGTCCTGAGTACTTGTGCATCGTCTCTTTGGAGGCAAGATATCTCGACGGGGATATAGTTCATCTTCCACAGGTGGTGTGGGAAAGATCCGGATAGTGTGGTGTGTGTTCTTGTGTGTGTGACGAGATACTTCTTGATTATTATAGTGTGCTTTGTGAATTGTAGATGTGATCGGTACTTGGTTTATGTTTTGTTGTGGATGCATGTAACATGATTATCACATTATGGTCCATTACTATAAATTGTTTTCCTTCAACTTATTTGCAGCGGATGTAAAGGTTTCTTATGATGTTCTAGATAACTTAAACCTATGTTCTCACCAACTTTATGTTGACAGATTTTAGTGTCATTTTCAGGTGAGGTAGTTGAGGAGGATGATGTTAGAAGTGGCTAGAGTGTAGAGACTGCTATGATTGCATTAGGAGGATTCCCTTTCCTCTTAGATTTTATTTTGTGTCTTGATTAAGTGAACTTTATGGTACCTATATGTTTGATGTTTGTTCATTTGTATGTCTTTGGTAAGATAGGCATGTTACCTACTCACCTAGACGCCTGCATTGTTGAGATATTGTTACGACATTTGTGTCGCCATTTATGATATTTCAATTTCATTTAGTTCTCTCTATAGACACGCTGTTGTTGTGATGATATCTATACGTCACGCCCCATATTCCGCCATGGTGGGGTGTGACAGATTTTGATCACACAACTTGTGATAAACCAATATCATCTTCAAGACCACCAATCTTCAAGAACTCCTTGTGGAAAATCAGCCCTAAGACTCCATAGAAACTCCTCTTTGGATGTTATAACTTGCACCAATCTTCATCTCTTTGAATGTAGATTAACATATGTTAATTATAACAATAGTTTGTGGTTAAATTTAGATCAAATGGGATGTTTATGGTGTAGGTTGGACTGCGAGGAGGAGGGAGAGTAGAGAGAAAATGTGTGGTTTTGCATGTGTTGAATGAGAGAAGTGGTAGGAGTTGATGGTTTTGTGTAAGAACTAGCTTACAAGTTAAGCTTTAGCAACAAGTGTTGCTAGTGAGCTTATAAGCTTGACACCTCATGTGTTGAGTCAATGTTTTGGCCGTCCCATGTTAGTGGGGTGGGGCAAGATTTATCTTGTCTCATCCCACTAATTTACGGGTATTCCTCGATTCTAGTTTCCTTGATTTGCGTGCCCTCGGGTCGTTTTACGAAAAACATTTTTATAAATTATGAATCAACGGCTCAAAACGAATCTAATAAAAATTGTCTCATCAAAAACGGAGTTCGAAAACGTAAATACATAATCCTAAGGTTTCCGGTTTAGTCGTAAAGGACGTTAAATTAAAATCGTAAGTCCTAATCTCTTCTCGTAAATTTGTGAGTTTATGAACCAACACAAATTTAAAACTCCAAAATAATCTTCACGGATAAATTTATTTCCTGAAATGTCGGAATGTCTCCAAAGACGGTGTATGTAAACGTGAGCACGTAACGTAGAATCCTCCGGTTTAGACGTAGTCGATGCTACTTCATGACGTAAATCCAAATTTCTTCCCAAAAATAAGTGAGTTCATAATATAACATTAAAATAATGTTTTTAAATAATATTTGAGAATAAAACAAAACCATAAATTGACGGATTGTCACATTGTTGCACGGTTTTTATGATATTTTGTACATTTAAAGCCTGATTTGGACGATGAGACTATGTATAATTGCAGTCTTATCAAAAAGACGAAAAGCTTTGAAAGTTTTTTAATGGCGGTAAAAATGGTGGAAAAGTGAAAAGGAATAGTGAAAAAAAGGACGAATATTTATAGTCTCGGTATAGTAAAGGAACTTCTCACAAGCTGACGACACATATCCTCCACTCAGAAAACGAACAACGAGGATATAGAAGAGGAAAGGACGTGACATAATCAAGTTGTACAAGTTACCTAACAAACTGTCTAATCGGTGAAAAGTGGAAAGCTATGGTTTGACCACATTAGACGTTTCAGCTAACAAAAGTATAGCGGTCACGGATGAAACAAAGATTGCGGATCGAGATAGTCGTCGCAGTAAATTATAATTTCCAGCCATATATCCGCAAACACGAAAACACTAGACTGACGGACTTGATAACGTATAGCATGTACACGGTCCATTAGGCCTACACCACATACCAAGTCTTGGACCACGTCCCAACTAAATATAAGTACTGTAAAACCCGCATGCTTTTACCATGAATAGTACCCTTAAGATCGTACGTACTAGATTAAAACTTTCCTATTATAGCATGATTACGATTACGTGTTAGGATTTTACGTATTACGTACGTGTTAGAACACGATAAGTATTTACTACGCACGAACACGTAATAATTATTTAACAATAATTAATCACGAGCATGCGATCATGAAATCATGAACGTAATTAAATCACGAACTATTATTAATTACATATATATATTTATTACGAGCGTAATTAAATATATTAGGTCACGATAATTACTTAACGAGAACACATTAAACGCGAACACAAATAATCACGAACGAATAACTAAACATCGGGACACGGAAAAAGGTACGGGTACCCCATGTGGGGCCCCTACCCGCGGCTACAAGGAAGAATGGGCCAAGCCCATTTCAATTTTCACTAAAGGGGGTTAAGGGAAAATAAACACTACTCATTTTTCTTTACAGAGAATTTTTACAGAAACCTAAAATCCTCCTCCTCCTTCTTTTCTCTTTTGGCCGCCACCCTCAAACAACACCAAAGGGGTGTTTGTTGATCTTTGATCTTGGAATTGTTGTTGGTGTTCGTGTTTGTTCATCGTTCTTTAGATCCACGTATTCGGTAATTCGTTTAAACCCTTTTCTTTTAATTTAATCTTTTAAATAATTAAGAACATGTTATGTTTTCTTATAAAACCTAATTAAATTATAGATCTAACATGAATTTGGGTTTGGATTAAATCAAAAGGGATGTTTAGGGGTGTTTTGTTCTTGGCCGCGCCTAACCCGAACCCGAGAGGGTCTCGGTTTGGCCATTTGACCACCACCAAGACCATATGGTGCCGGTTGGTTGGTGTGGGTCCCACGGTAGCATCAAGACAAGGGTGACCCCGACTTGGTTCGGGGTATGGTGTCGATTTCATGTCCGGTTCATGGTTCTTAGTCAAGATCCGGTTCATGGTGTATGTTTAGTTTTTTATTTTTATGATCTTATGTTAAAATTAAATTAATAACATGACATGATTAATTTAATAACATGACTTAGGTTATTTTTAATTATTAATAATCATGAAATTATTAACCTAAGTATTTTCCTATTTTAGACTTATAAATCAATTAATTATTTAAAAACCATGGTTATAATTAATTAATTAACATGACTTAGGTTATATTATTAATAAATAATAATACATGTTTTAACCTAAGTATTTAACTTTATTTAATTAAAAACATGTTATACTTTAATTAAATATTTTAACCTATAGTTTATTTTAATTACATGAAATAATTAATAAACTATACATTATATCATATGACTTAGAAAATAATCATGAAAACACTTAGGCTTATATACTTAGCTTATTTAACCAGCTTATTTCTAATTATGGAAACTTCTATTTTTAGAAACTTATTTAAATAAGGCAGCTAATCTATTTATGGAAACTTTCTATTTTTTGAAACTTATCTATTTTAAGCAGTAATTCTATTTTTGGAAACTTTCTATTTTTAGAAACTTTCTATTTTTGGAAACTTTCTATGTTTAGAAACTTTCTATTTTTGGAAAATTTCTATTTTTGGAAACTTTCTATTTTTGGAAACTTTCTATTTTTGGTAACTTTCTATTTTTGGAAACTTTCTATTTTAGGAAACCTGCTATTTTTGGAAAGTTACTTATTATTACACAGTAAGTATAATAATACATGAAATACTAGAAATACTTAATCATATTAAACAGAATATAAGATAAACACAGTTTAAGGCTTTAAACAGTAAAACATGGTAAGAACATATAAAATAAGCTAAGACATGACATAAAACCAGCTACGTATTTAGTAAGCAGATACTTATTCATGTATGTATTTATGTAGCACTAGTGATACGAAGTAGGATTCCTCTCAGTTCATCTTCTTCGTTCACTGGACATAAGGTACGGATTCTCGTCCTTTCAGTATGGACATTCTTTCCTTATTAGGATTTCCCGTATACAGCCAAATGTTTTCCCGTAGTATAAGTATGTGTTTGAATTGCTTATGTTTAATTTAGAATACCTATAGCCATATACATGCATGACCAGTTTCACCTAGTTATGGAGGTACCATAACCATAACATTAGAGGCACTGATGTTATGACTTCACCACGGAGGAGTGATTGCTCGTGGCGTCCCTTCAGCTTTTGGCCATATTATTATATTTATCATGTGGGGCGTATGGGTGCATCCTAGTTACATGTTTTCAGTCAGGATTTCATGGTGAATATGGTGTGTGCCTTGCATCCTTCACAAGGAGCTGATCCCTCCTACCCAAAAACCAGTATATTAAATTAGAGGCAGCCCCTCTAATTTGCATGATGAGGTCACCCCTCCAAGTATTCATGCACGGTGGATTTTCATGACCTATATTGGCTAATGGTAAAATATGATAAACAGTTTTTACAAGATAAACATAAGGCTTTTCAAACTATAAAACCAGTTTTATCAAGACTTAACCAGGTTACTCGGGACTTAGTTTCTTCCGTTGTTATATGTTATATGTTATATGTTATATGTTATATGCTTATCCTATTCATGATTTATTGTACATCCGTGCACTGAGCGTATTGCTCAGCCGTTTTCCTTTTCTATGTTCCCAAAACGGCAGGTACTCAGGGACGCTCGTAGACTTTAAGAGTACGTGCATATGGACTGGAAGCTTTCTAGCCTTTCTTTACTTTATGCATTTCCTTTCTTATGATACATTTGCTATGGACATTGTTTAGTCCTTTCCTTTACAATACTATGTTTGTGTGTGATGAGCTTTACTTTTGGACTACCGATGTTTGATTCCGGTATTTTCCTTTTATGGTCAAGTAATGTTTAGACATTTTTCCTTGTATGCTTTGATGACACGCCATAATTGCATGTGACATTTCCATTATCAAAATGGGGTGTTACAATTATGGTATCAGAGCCAAGGCTTCGACCTGTGGGCTCTCAAATATGACCTGTGATTAGTGGGTAGTCACTACGGTCTTCCTAGAACTGACAGTTGTTTTCATGCATTCATCATTTTTAAGCATACATATATATGTCGTTGTCGCAGATTTATGACTAATAAATGGTTGGTACAGGACTGACCCTATTTAGTCGCATGTGTTTTATCGAAACTTTTAAATTTGGTACCGACCCATAGGCGTCCCCTCGCTATGTCTTTTGTTTTGGGTGAACTGACCATAGGCGTTCACTCTCGAGCATACAAAAGTTTTCATAAAACTGCATCATGCATTCATACACAAAATTTTCTTGCATAAAATTTTTCTCGTGAAATTTTGGTATAAATTTTTTTTTTCATTTATATATATATTTTATGTTTTGATTTGTTTAATCATATGTTTTATGTTATACTGTCAGATGGCAAACACAGACAATCTCTGGTCAATGTTTGCAGCTGCTGATGTAGAAATGCAATACGTCCTTAATCAGAACGACGGCTATCCTCCCCCGCCTAACATCTTTCCCATGGAAGGAAGGAATCGGCTCATGAGGGAATACTATTCCATTAGACAGCGACCTGACGAAGACAGCAATGACTTCATGCAGCGTTTCCTTCGTTACGCTGGTGTTCTGAGAACAGCTGCAGGCACCACTGAAGATCAGGCACTACATTTTCGTTGGGCTCTTAATCCTAGGATCGCCAATAACTTATCAGGTGCTCCGTTGGATACGGTAGCACAAGTGGCCGACGCAGCACGTAAGCTGGAGATGTTGCAGGAGAGAGATGAGTCGGGGAAGCTGAGAGACCCGACAAGAGGTAAACATCCGTATTCAAGCGGTGATCAATCCGTATACTTTCCATATATGTCAATTATTCATCTCTTTAAATGTATCTTCCAGGCAGAAAACTGGGGACCGGTCTCAGCCGGCTACTCATCAGCAGCCTCATCAGCCCAAGGGAAACGGTCAGACTAACGACCGTTCTGATACGGATAGGCGTGGTGGTAATGATAATTACCGCAACAACGCTGGTCACTCCAACAGCAGCAGGTCCTGATACATACGCTATTTTCTTTACGATTTCATGTTATAACTCATATTTTGACACTTCAACAAAAACTTCTACCAGGAACCATGGAAACGGTAGGGACCAGAACCAGAGAGGTTCAGAGCCTAGCCGTCCAGCCATCACTGGTATTCAATCTTACGATTATCCGCATTATCCTGGTACCCAATTATCATGTCTTATGTAAAATATTTTATCAGGATCCTAGCCAGCCAGAGCACCTGCTGGAGGATTTACCCATCCTCTTTGCTCTACTTGCCACCGTAGGCACCCAGGGTCATGTCACCGTAATACTGACGTGTGCTTCAAGTGTGGTCTTCCTGGCCCTGTCATGAAGGATTGCCGTAAAGGCGAGATGGAGGGTACATCGGGACATGTTGATACCAAGCCTCCTCCTACTACCGGGCGTGTCTACACGACATCTCGAGACCAGGCCAACAAGTCTACAGGTACCATCACTGGAATCTTGTATATGTATGGTCAAGCTGCATGTGTTCTTTTCGATACGGGTGCTACTCACTCGGTTATTTCTACTGCTTAAGCTAAGAACATTAGGATGCTCCCCATGCCACTAGAAAATAGGCTTACTATTTCCACGCCTTTGAGGGACTCTGTATTAATCACTCATGTATACAAGAGTCTTCCCCTAGAATTTGACGATAAGGTTCGACCTGTTGACGCACTTCCGCTGGACATGAATGACTTCGACATGATTTTGGGCTTGGATTGGCTATCCAAGCATCATGCTACCATAGACTGCCATTCATATCGAGTTATCTTCGGTGATGTTAATGCACCAGAGTACATTCATAACGGGTTCATACCCGGACGGTCTGTACAAGTCATATCTACCCTGCAAGCGCGTGCACTACTGTCACATGGCTGCGAGGTTTATCTAGCTACGGCACGACATGGATGCTGAATCCCCATCAATTCAGGATCAACCTATAGTGTCGGAATTCCAAGATGTTTTTCCAGCAGAACTTCCGGGCATACCACCTGCACGAGAAGTGGAATTCAGTATCGAGCTTATTCCAGGAGCTGAACCAATCTCCAAGGCTCCTTACCGCATGGCTCCCATAGAGCTGAAGGAGCTGAAGGATCAACTGCAAGAACTTCTTGAACGAGGATTCATTCGACCGAGCGCATCTCCATGGGGCACACCGGTCTTGTTTGTTAAGAAGAAGGACGATAGTATGCGTCTTTGCATAGACTATCGCGAGCTAAACAAGATTACTATCCGGAATAGATATCCACTGCCACGTATTAACGATCTGTTTGACCAACTCCAAGGGGCCAAACACTTCTCCAAGATTGATCTTAGGTCAGGCTATCATCAGCTACGGGTCAAGGAGCAGGACATCGCTAAGACTGCCTTTCGTACCCGCTATGGCCACTACGAATTTGTAGTTATGCCATTTGGCCTGACAAATGCTTCAGCAGTGTTCATGGATTTGATGAACAGAATCTTCAATGAATTTCCGGACAAGTTCGTCATTGTTTTCATCGATGACATCCTGATTTTCTCAAAGTCCAAAGAGGAACACGAAGACCATCTTCGTACAGTACTACAAATTCTTCGCCAGAAGCAGTTGTATGCTAAATTCTCCAAGTGTGAGTTCTGGTTAGACAAGGTGGCATTCTTAGGTCACATTGTATCAGCAGAAGGAATCACTATGGATCCAGTGAAGGTTGAGGCCATTACTAAGTGGCCAAGGCCGACATCAGCGACGGAAGTCTGCAGTTTCTTAGGCTTAGTTGGCTATTACCGTAGGTTCGTGTAGAACTTTTCCCGCTTAGCACTACCATTGACCAAACTGATGCGGAAAGGGGAGAAATTCGTCTGGACTGAAGATCGAGAGAAGGGCTTTGAAGACCTGAAGAAGAAGCTAGTATCTGCACCTATTCTTACTCTCCCATCTGGTACGGGTGGATTTCAAATCTACAGCGATGCATCGGGTAAGGGACTTGGCTGTGTTCTCATGCAACATGGGAAAGTGACCGCGTACGCTTCACGGCAGCTTACGCCTTATGAAGAAAATTACCCCACGCATGACTTGGAACTTGCTGCAGTGGTGTTTGCATTAAAGATATGGAGGCACTACTTGTATGGAGAATCGTGTGACATTTTCACGGACCACAAGAGCTTGAAGTATATCTTCACTCAACGTGAATTGAACATGAGGCAGAGGAGATGGTTAGAGCTGTTGAAGGATTATGACATTAATCTACAGTATCATCCCAGAAAGGCAAATGTAGTAGCAGATGCTCTTAACAGGAAGTCCGGAATGATCAACGGCATTAAAAACGAAGAGGAAATCATAAGAGACTTGGAGCGACTTGACATCGAGATCATGGTACGTGGACAGCATGGTTACTGTGTAATCTTAGAGTAGAACCCGAGTTACTCTCTAAGATCAAGGAAGCTCAGAAGGATGACGGAGAAATCTGGGCGATAGTACAGAATTTGGAGAAACAGACAGAATTCAGAGTAGATGCAGATGGTATCGTATGGCAGGGAACGAGACTTTGTGTTCCTGATAACCAAGAACTCCGGGAAGCCTTGTTAGCTGAAGCTCATAGCTCCCCATTCTCTATACATCCTGGTTCGACTAAGATGTACCATGACATCAAGCAGTACTTTTGGTGGAGTGGTATGAAACAGGATGTGGCCACTTACGTCTCCAAATGTCTTACCTGCCAGCAGGTTAAGATCGAGCATCAGCAATCTGGCGGTCTCCTTCAACCGTTAGATATTCCAGAGTGGAAGTGGGACAAAATCACCATGGATTTTGTTACTGGTCTTCCGCCTACCAAGAGGAAGCACGATGCAATTTGGGTTATCGTTGATCGACTTACCAAATCAGCTCATTTCTTACCGATCCGCAAGGAAGATCCGGTAAGTAAACTCGCTGATACGTACAGAAGAGAGATCATGAGACTCCACGGTGTACCATCCAGCATCGTCTCAGACAGAGATCCTCGATTCACTTCGCGCTTTTGGAAGAGTCTGCAGAAAGCTTGGGGTACACAACTTAAGCTTAGTACGGCCTTTCATCCTCAAACGGACGGACAGTCGGAACGAACCATTCAGACATTGGAAGATATGTTGAGGTCATGTGCGTTGGAATGGATGGGTGATTGGGACGATTACATCCGTTTGGTGGAGTTTGCATACAACAACAGCTGGCACGCAAGTATCAAGTGTGCTCCTTTCGAGATGTTGTATGGCAGAAAGTGTCGCGCCCCAATCTGCTGGGATCAGGTTGGTGAGCGAACACTTGAAGGACCGGAAATCATAGAGATGACCAATGAGAAGATCGCAGTAGCTAAGCAGATTTAGGAAGCACGGTCACGTCAGAAGAGTTACGCCGATAAACATCGTAGGGACATACACTTTAACGTAGGAGATCACGTCTTCCTTAAGGTTTCGCCGGCACGTGGTGTTAGACGCTTCGGGATTAAAGGGAAGCTCAGTCCTCGTTTCATCGGACCGTTTGATATCATTGAACAAGTCGGTGAAGTATCTTACCGATTGGCGTTACCTCTGCAGCTTTCGCATGTGCACAATGTGTTTCATGTGTCCTTACTCAGAGCGTACCAGTATCATCCCCTTCACATGGTTCAGTATCCACTGGAACAGATACATGAAGATCTCACTTTTGTAGAAGAACCCGAACGAGTTCTTGACAGACAAGAACGAGTCATGAGAAGGAAGACGATTCCATTCGTCAAAATCCTATGGAGGGATCATACCGAGCGGGAAGCCACTTGGGAAACAGAGGAGTCTATCCGGTCTTCTTACCCTCATTTCATATTTTAAATTCGGGTATGTTCTTCTTTTCCAGTTTACTTTATCTATAATTCGGGGACGAATTATTCTTTTTAGGAGGGAAGAGTTGTAAAACCCGCATGCTTTTACCATGAATAGTACCCTTAAGATCGTACGTACTAGATTAAAACTTTCCTATTATAGCATGATTACTATTACGTGTTAGGATTTTACGTATTACGTACGTGTTAGAACACGATAAGTATTTACTACGCACGAACACGTAATAATTATTTAACAATAATTAATCACGAGCATGCGATCATGAAATCATGAACGTAATTAAATCACAAACTATTATTAGTTACGTATATATATTTATTACGAGCGTAATTAAATATATTAGGTCACGATAATTACTTAACGAGAACACATTAAACGCGAACACAAATAATCACGAACGAATAACTAAACATCGGGACACGGAAAAAGGTACGGGTACCCCATGTGGGGCCCCTACCCGCGGCTACAAGGAAGAAATGGGCCAAGCCCATTTCAATTTTCACTAAAGGGGGTTAAGGGGAAAAAACACTACTCATTTTTCTTTACAGAGAATTTTTACAGAAACCTAAAATCCTCCTCCTCCTTCTTTTCTCTTTTGGCCGCCACCCTCAAACAACACCAAAGGGGTGTTTGTTGATCTTTTATCTTGGAATTGTTGTTGGTTTTCGTGTTTGTTCATCGTTCTTTAGATCCACGCATTCGGTAATTCGTTTAAACCCTTTTCTTTTAATTTAATCTTTTAAATAATTAAGAACATGTTATGTTTTCTTATAAAAACTAATTAAATTATAGATCTAACATGAATTTGGGTTTGGATTAAATCAAAAGGGATGTTTAGGGGTGTTTTATTCTTGGCCGCGCCTAACCCGAACCCGAGAGGGTCTCGGTTTGGCCATTGACCACCACCGAGACAATATGGTCCTGGTTGGTTGGTGTGGGTCCCACGGCAACATCAAGACAAGGGTGACCCCGACTTGGTTCGGGGTATGGTGTCGATTTCATGTCCGGTTCATGGTTCTTAGTCAAGATCCGGTTCATGGTGTATGTTTAGTTTTTTATTTTTATGATCTTATGTTAAAATTAAATTAATAACATGACATGATTAATTTAATAACATGACTTAGGTTATTTTTAATTATTAATAATCATGAAATTATTAACCTAAGTATTTTCATATTTTAGACTTATAAATTAATTAATTATTTAAAGACCATGGTTATAATTAATTAACTAACATGACTTAGGTTATATTATTAATAAATAATAATACATGTTTTAACCTAAGTATTTAACTTTATTTAATTAAAAACATGTTATACTTTAATTAAATATTTTAACCTATAGTTTATTTTAATTACATGAAATAATTAATAAACTATACATTATATCATATGACTTAGAAAATAATCATGAAAACACTTAGGCTTATATACTTAGCTTATTTAACCAGCTTATTTCTAATTATGGAAACTTCTATTTTTAGAAACTTATTTAAATAAGGCAGCTAATCTATTTATGGAAACTTTCTATTTTTAGAAACTTATCTATTTTAAGCAGTAATTCTATTTTTGGAAACTTTCTATTTTTAGAAACTTTCTATTTTTGGAAACTTTCTATTTTTAGAAACTTTCTATTTTTGGAAACTTTCTATTTTTGGAAACTTTCTATTTTTGGTAACTTTCTATTTTTGGAAACTTTCTATTTTTGGAAACTTTCTATTTTAGGAAACCTACTATTTTTGGAAAGTTACTTATTATTACACAGTAAGTATAATAATACATGAAATACTAGAAATACTTAATCAGATTAAACAGAATATAAGATAAACACAGTTTAAGGCTTTAAACAGTAAACATGGTAAGAACATATAAAATAAGCTAAGACATGACATAAAACCAGCTACGTATTTAGTAAGCAGATACTTATTCATGTATGTATTTATGTAGCACTAGTGATACGGAAGTAGGATTCCTCTCAGTTCATCTTCTTCGTTCACTGGACATAAGGTACGGATTCCCGTCCTTTCAGTAAGGACATTCTTTCCTTATTAGGATTTCCCGTATGCAGCCAAATGTTTTCCCGTAGTATAAGTATGTGTTTGAATTGCTTATGTTTAATTTAGAATACCTATAGCCATATACATGCATGACCAGTTTCACCTAGTTATGGAGGTACCATAACCATAACATTAGAGGCACTGATGTTATGACTTCACCACGGCGGAGTGATTGCTCGTGGCGTCCCTTCAGCTTTTGGCCATATTATTATATTTATCATGTGGGGCGTATGGGTGCATCCTAGTTACATGTTTTCAGTCAGGATTTCATGGTGAATGTGGTGTGTGCCTTGCATCCTTCACAAGGAGCTGATCCCTCCTACCCAAAAACCAGTATATTAAATTAGATGCAGTCCCTCTAATTTGCATGATGAGGTCACCCCTCCAAGTATTCATGCACGGTGGATTTTCATGACCTATATTGGCTAATGGTAAAATATGATAAACAGTTTTTACAAGATAAACATAAGGCTTTTCAAACTATAAAACCAGTTTTATCAAGACTTAACCAGGTTACTCGAGACTTAGTTTCTTCCGTTGTTATATGTTATATGTTATATGTTATATGCTTATCCTATTCATGCTTTATTGTACATCCGTGCACTGAGCGTATTGCTCAGCCGTTTTCCTTTTCTATGTTCCCAAAACGGCAGGTACTCAGGGACGCTCGTAGACTTTAAGAGTACGTGCAAATGGACTGGAAGCTTTCTAGCCTTTCTTACTTTATGCATTTCCTTTCTTATGATACATTTGCTATGGACATTGTTTAGTCCTTTCCTTTACTCTACTATGTTTGTGTGTGATGAGCTTTACTTTTGGACTACCGATGTTTGATTCCGGTATTTTCCTTTTATGGTCAAGTAATGTTTAGACATTTTTCCTTGTATGCTTCGATGACACGCCATAATTGCATGTGACATTTCCATTATCAAAATGGGGTGTTACAAGTACACCACATGTGTTTAACCATTAAAGGATCAAGTCCCCTCGAGCGGATCCGTAACCACTGTCGGATCAGTTTCCTAAGAGCGGATCCGCAACTCACGATTAGAAGATAAGAACGGAAATCATCTAACCGACAAAGGCCCATTCCAAGCATTACCTGAAATACTAGGAACCCTAGTACTTGGCTCGCATATAAAAGGTAATCTCTGACACTCTCAAGATGTATGATTTCTCACACATCACAATACACACATATGTCTGACAACATGAGATATTACTCCTTATACCGGAGTCTACTTGTAGAATCCGTTTCCACGATAAGACTAAACGGTTTTACATCTACTTATTCAAAAAAATCATCTCTATTCATCTTTTCTTAGTAAAAGATCCGGTCCAAATCAAAATATCTAAGCCCATCCAAAAGAGACTCAGATCTTGTGAACAATTCGACTCGGCCCAAACACCATACTAAAAATGATTTAATTCATCTTTTATTTTTCAGTCAAGTGCGTGTTGTTCGTACATGAATATTGAAACTAGTAATTAGTAGACTAAAAATTTTAAAAAATAAAATAGAAGAAAAGGTGCCGATGTTCTAGAAAGATTCGAATAATTTAAACACATATTTCAACGCAGATAAATAAGTGAAGAATTCCAGTACCGAGTACCGCCTACTCCTAACGTTTTTCCAACTCGACAAAAGTATTGACAATAAAAAAAAATGCTCGTCCATCTAGTGGGTCAAACGTCGAATTCTACTTAAAGAAAGAATGCAATCTACCTTTTATATAAAATTTCGAACATTTAACAGATTTACCTTATTAAACAATTTCTATATATGATTTGTCTCTTTTGCATATTAATCCTCTTATTCATCAATTAATAATAATTATGATATAATAATTTGGTATCATGAGATAGCGATATATGGTACAAATAAATAATATATAATTTAATAACTTATGTGCACCAATTAGTTATTATATTATTTTAAATGACATGATTAGCAGATTGCTTTGGTGTGATTGGCACAGCTATTTAAGTCATAAATTAATCGAATTTAATCATACAAAAAAGGTTTACTGATATTATATTTTGTTGGTAGCCTTTGGAAGACCCGTCTATATTCAGTCAACTGAAGGTTCCAAAAGGAAGCGAGTCAATATGTTGAGCCTGCCTTAACAAAGAGTGTTTTTTTTAACTAAAATGAGGACTAATATTCCTTCCATGAACATTCATATCCACTTGGACATGATAATGCCCTCTTTACATTCCTATATCATTCTCAACATAACAAAATATTGACAAGTTATTTACAGTTTCTGATTTATGAACATTGCTTTTAATTACAGCATGCCAAGAATACTTTATCTATTTTGTTTTTTGGTTTTTTTCTTCAATTTTGGTGTGTTTTCTCAGTCAAATAACAGTACTATTAGAAATGGAGAAGTGATAAGAGATGGGGACATCATAGTGTCTCCAAACCAGGTTTTTTCGCTCGGGTTTTTCAGCCCCACAAGTTCGAGTTCAAGATACGTTGGAATATGGTATAACCAATTGCCTAGTCAAACTGTTGTATGGGTAGCAAATAGAGATGCTCCTATGTCAGGAAATTCTGGTGTTTTCGGAATTCAAAATAATGGTAGTTTGAGTCTTTCTGATGGAAATGGGATGTTATACTGGTCGACACCGGGTTTTCCGACGTCTGGTAATCTTACCGCCATGCTAGCTAACACTGGAAACTTCATTCTCGCAACGGTTGAGAATACTGGGGACGATCAAAATGCGTTGTGGCAAAGTTGTGAGAATCCTTCTGATACTTATTTACCAAACATGAGAGTTTATATGAATTCTACAGATGCTGTTATTCCATTCGTTTCATGGAGAAGTCCAACTGAACCATCAAGAGGGAATTACTCTGTGGGTGTTGATCCTCGTGGTGGAGCTCAGCTCGTCTCGTTTGACCAGTCAGGCCGTCGGATTTGGAGATCAGGACAATGGAATCAGCAGAGATTTACAGGAATGCCACAGATGAATTCTGTATTTCTGTCTCGTTTTACACTGGTTCCAGCAAATAGAGGAGGCATGTACTTTATCTTCACTACTCCAAATACATCAATTTTGATGCGTTTCTTGGTACTATGGAATGGTACAGTAGCTCAATTGACTTGGGACGAAGGGCGATCGGAGTGGGTTGCACCCTTCGCACTTCCCTCTACACGATGCGAACAGTATAACAGGTGCGGTAGTTATGGAATCTGTAATGAGAGGGATTCTACCAGTTTGTGTTCTTGTATGCAAGGATTCGTACTCAACTCCAATAATCAGTGCGTTAGAAGAACCCCTTTAGGATGTAGAACAAACAGCAGCTCAAATGATGGTTTCCTTGTAAGAAATGGAGTAAAATTGCCTGATTTCTCCCGTACTTTTAGTGAAAACCAAGCGCAATGCAAAGATCAATGCTCCAGGAATTGTTCATGCAACGCATATGCGCACGTCACTGGAATCGGGTGTATGATCTGGGATGTTGATCTGATAGATATGGAGCAATTTGAGGAAGGGGGAGAAACACTTTATATTCGTCTCGCAAGTTCAGAATTAGGTATATTTGATATTGGCATTTAATTTTATTATACATTTTCCCTTCCATTCACTTCCAACTCCCATTCTATTGAAATCTACCTTATTTGTGCCATTTCTTCTTCCTAGGTGGTAACAAAGCATCCAAGACTGCAGTTATAGCGGCATCAGTAACTGGAACGATTGTTTTGGGTGTAGTTATATGGCTAATCGGGAGATACAGACAAAAAATAAAAAGTAAGTCTCACATAATTTTAGCCTTATTACAACAGTCTGCAATATTTATGAAATACTATGAATAAAGGTTGCTATCAATGAACCATCAATATATGGTATCTGTTTGAGACTTGAGTTGAAATAGAACTTTTTTTTTTATGAGAGCGCCCATCACTACCGATCTATAATGGTCTATTATGCTATATTTCTATCTCTTCAATTTCTTTTTACTTACAATATGTTAATTTCTGTTATGAACAGAAATCTCAAATCCGTGGGGACAAAAGGAAAATGCTTCACCACTCTTTCCAGGGTCATATAGCGTAGACATTTCGGCAGGCGACGCAAGACCAGATGATCTTACAAATGATGGAAAACAATTTGAAGGGACATTATACAGTCTAGCATCGTTAGAGTCTGCAACAGATGGTTTTGCTAATAAAAATAAGCTAGGTCAGGGAGGTTTTGGCCCCGTACACAAGGTTGGTCCTGCAAATTTTCATTACAAGCTAAAACATGATCATTTTTGGATCTTCGATTCCTCTCATGATAAAGCAGAGGCCTTAAGCTGAGATATTTTAACTTTCATAGACAGGCAATATATATCTAGTATATCTCGACATATGCATATATAAAGGATAGTATAGACTAATCGTCCTTCCTATATATATTTCTTTCAGGGAATTCTGCCTGGGGGGCAAGAAATTGCCGTGAAGAGGTTGTCAAAATCGTCTGGACAAGGGATGGTGGAATTCAAGAATGAGATGATTCTGATTTCAAAATTACAACACAGAAATCTTGTAAGATTGCTTGGATATTGCATTGAAGCAGAAGAAAATATGCTAGTGTATGAGTACATGCCAAACAAAAGCCTCGATACATTTCTTTTTGGTATGTCATTTCCAACTTTTTCATGTCATGTGTAGCTACACCAGTACAGGACCGCTAATTTAGTTTTCTTTTTGCATTTCGTACCAACAGATGCCAAAAACAAAGTGCATCTAGATTGGCATACAAGGTTTCTTATTATTGAGGGGATTGCTAGAGGTTTACTTTACCTTCATCGAGATTCAAGGCTTCGCATAATTCATCGTGATTTGAAAGCTAGCAACATTTTGCTGGACGCAGAGATGACCCCTAAAATTTCAGATTTTGGTATGGCTAGAATATTTGGGGGAAACCAAAATGAGGCAAACACGATCCGAGTCGTAGGCACTTAGTAAGTTAAAAAATCCTGCTGGTATATCTTTCATTTGTTGTCTTCGATATGGAATTTACCATGTTCATGGGGAATAAACACTAGAACTTTTACACTGTTTCGTTCTCACAAAAACTATTCATTTTGTTTAGTGGCTACATGTCTCCAGAGTACGCAATGGAAGGTTTCTTTTCAGTGAAATCTGATGTCTACAGCTTCGGAGTTTTGCTATTGGAAATAATTTGCGGCAAAAGAAACACAAGTTTTTATTCAGAAAATTCCAATAACCTAGTCCGGCATGTAAGTAATAATATTTATTTCATAATAACCAAAACTCGAGAAACCAGCAAGGCGAGTACACAGATGCACATACTATTAATTAATCTTATACGAGATACTATTAAATGTTGCTATCATTCTTTCAAGAACTCTGAGAGTTGCAAATTTTTACAGGCATGGAATCTATGGAAGGAGGGGAAACCAGAAGAACTTATTGATCCATCGATCCTAGAATCATGCAATCAGAAAGAAGCACTGCAATGTATCCATGTAGGAATGCTGTGTGTACAGTTTTCAGCCGCAAATAGACCAACTATGTCATCGGTGGTGTACATGTTAGAGACTGAAAGCACAAGTCTTCCTTTACCAACACAAGTTGGTGATATATCACTAAATACTGATGAAACGGACTTGATCATGGAAGGTCGAGATCTCACGGTTTCTTCAAATGATGTTACAGTAACAGAAGTGATTGGGAGGTAATAATGGAAACGACTAATGTCTAGTACTGTTTAGCATGTATTATATGATTTGTTCGGTTGGCAGTTTTGATGTATAAAAAGTGTGAAATTAGTTATGTTGGGTTGGGTTGCATATTCATGTAAAAGTACATTTTCAATATGTGAATTATACACTAATTCACAACCAAAAGAAGGATGGAAAATTGTATATGTTTGCAAAACAAATCGATTGAAATCTGAAACCATGATATTGTGTCGTTTACTACGAATATCGACTTCACCGATTTCCATCTGAGTGGAACAAGATTAATCTACATGATCTATTCCTTGAATTTAAATGATATGGGGGTCTAATATTAAAGATTGCAAGGTCACTCTTATGGATATTCAAATAATTGTGTTGGATCTCACAAGTATGGAACCGTATGCGCCTCAACAAATCTCTGAGGCTGAAAGACTTGTAGAGAAGAAGGTTTAGATAATGTTGGACTAAATTCCTTTGGGCCTCCAACGTGGATTTGAAAATGATGGAGTCTGATACAACTATAAAAGTACTCTAAAGTATTGTTGTGATGGGCTTACATCACAAAGATTATGTAGCCCGTCTAATGCAAATTTATTTATAATATGAGTTGAGATTAGGGTTGCAATTAAGCCAAGCTTTTATCAAGCTCAAACCCAAGCTTAAGTTAAAAAAAATAGCTTGAAACTATCAAGCTTAAACTCAAGCTTTTGATAGCTCTGCTCGAGCTCTTATCAAGCTTTATTAAAATTTATTTTTATGATGAATTTAGATAAGCAACTTATTGTACTGTTAATTTGAGTATTAACATAATTATAGGGGCTTATTTCATAAATAAATAATATATATTCTAAGAAAGATTCTTAACTTTGATTAAATTTATAATTTAGCTCATCATATTTTAAATAATTTTTGTATTTTTGTAAATTTATTACATTTACTTGGTATTTGGTTAATATGTATAAATAAGTTTGTGTAATACGAAGGTGAGCAATTACATCACACAATGGTCTTTGGGACCTTAATCGCATTGGATCATAAAACGCATTTTGAAACTAAGACTGTACGATTATGTTATTATTGGTTTTATTATTGCTAAATGAATCGAATTTGATTTTGAGTTATGATTTTTGTTTGTTTTACTTTTTACATTGTTTTTATTGATGCGTTTTATTATAAAAAAAATAATTTTATACACATTCGAGCTTTTCAAGCCAAGCTGAAGTTTTAATCAAGCTTTATCAAGCGAAGCTCAAGACTGAATTGTTAAAGTTGCACAAGCTATCAAGCCAAGCTCAAGCCTACAATTTTTTTATCAATCTAAGCTCAAGCTTTATAAAACTTGAGCTCGGATTGACTCGATTACACCCCTAGTTCAGATAATAAGAAAACATGTTTCAATAAACATTAAAAATAAACATATTTTAGTTTTACCTATATCCAATGATTAAAAATAATCATTCATTCATACAAACACTAAAAGAATATATTTATTTTTATTTCATTTAACAAAATCACTTTCCCTCTCTACGATTACACACACCGCCAGGTTTTATTTCCCTCTCTATAACAAGCTACTTTCTACCTCACCGCAACCACAACCACCACCAACCCGACAGCCGCCACACCGACCATCCCACCTTCGACCGTCGCAACACCTCGATCACCCCACCTTCAACCGTCGCACCACCCTGACCAATCATCCTTCAGAAAACCTTAACCACCACATTCCAGAGTCGCAATCTACGAGATATTATTAAATATCGTTGGGGAATGTGATAATGTGATATAAATGATGTGATAGAAGTGGTTAGACATGTAGATCTTAATAAGAATGTTGATGATGATTTAATGGAAGAAGTTGCAGATATAGATAAGGTTATAGAGCAAACAATAGGTAAGAATTACCAATAAATGTAAACCACATGTGTTTCGCCTCTGTATTTGATATTTTTCTTATCTATAGCTGTTTTGCTATTAGTAAATTGGTTAAATCGATAAAACATAAATGTAAAATTGAATAAAATGAACTACCTACACGAACGAGGATAATTCTTAACTGTATTACAAATTAGAGTTTATCATTCAGATTGCCACACAGCCAAGATTAGTGATGGAACGTACTTACAAAAACAAATATAGGAAACTGAAAAGTAGGTCGTGTTAGAACATTAAGTTCACATTATATTTTTTCTTCTCCAATTTTGTTTCCCGTCTTTCTTTTTGTACGTACGCTCTATTAGTGATCTTAGCTTTGTGTTTTCCGGTTTGATTATTTGCTGCTTTTGTTTTCTCATTATTCTAACCTTCTAAATAAAACCCTAATTGTTATGGCTTATTAACCCTAAACGCTAAGATTTGTATTCCACCTTGTTTGTCTTTCATTCACTCTATAACAATTGATTATTGAGGATTAAACATTCAAGGAGCGTATTTCTTGTGTGATTGGTTCGACGTAGTCGGGGAGGCTAGAGTTTGATCCTTGATCTTTCTTTAGTGATATTCATCAATTATACAAGTATATATTTGATTGGTTTTTGTTTTAATTATCTAATCACTTTTTATCGAAACTCAACAAGGAGATTAAGGTATGATATGAGTATGGTGTTATAGGGTTGGTTGGGATTTTTTAGAGTTTAGTTCCCATTTTTCGTTTTAGTTTGGTTGTGTCGATTTTTTTGTTGCACGGCATTATAAGTAGCTATAGATCGAAGGACTACGATGTTTCTAAGATACCGACTTCGATTTTTGTCACAAATTTTCTGGAATCATTTTCAGCTAAAGACTTATTTCATTTGTGTAAGCAGTATGTGTTGGGAATTACTATAAAGTACCAAAGTACCATTAGTATAAATACAAGTATTGTTAGTGTTAGTAAGTACTTTTAGTGTTAACGTGGTACATGCTAAGTACCATTAATATTAATGTAAGTACTGCTAAGTTGATTAGGACGAATATATCTTTAGTAAAAATATGTCATAGTTATAATAGGAGTATATCTTGTGTGATATATTTAATAAGTTAAAATATTGATAATATATCGCGTGTGATATACTTATCATAATAGAATATTCTAGGGTTCCTTGTACTATAAAAGGTATAGATGATTATCCATATAAACATGATATGAATAAATAATAAACGCAGCGGAAAGATCACCTATTAACGGATCCATAGAGTCATATGATTAATCAATAAAAATAGAGATAACAGTATACCTTTGTTGCGTGATTCGGTAAGAACAACCGGAGATAACAAACGATGTAAGGAGACAATCATCACATGATCTAACCAAGAAACCAAATGATCAAAATAGATCACCCCTATGATGTATCCACACTACACGTCCTTGTATACCCCATAGATGCTAGTCTATAACCCCGTAACTCTTGAAAACAAGTCTTGAATGAACAAGATTCAAGATTCATGATCAAAACCTCAAAACCCTCTCATTAGGGCTGTATAATTTCGTGGTTTTAGGTCAAGGAAAAGAAAGATGGTGTTTTGGTAACTTGTTTATAGTAATGAATGAGTAATGAATACCTAATCAATTCATACTAATTCAAAAAACAAAACCTTCCTTTTCATTTATGTGGTAGGCCACTATAGGGCCCAAATGGGCTTTCCATTTGTTTGTTCTAGTCCAATGGATTAAGTACTTTACTTAGTCATTAGAAGCCCAATAGCGATCCTGAGTTACGTAGGTTATATATATTTCGTAAATACATTAGACACGTGATAGGTGTGTAAACACCCATCCTTTTTACCACTTAATTACAATAATAACCGAGCCAAAACATGTATTTTATGTCTTTTATGTCGGAATTATGCGTGGTTTGTGTTTTTGTTGTGATTTAGGACGAAATTGTGAAAAGTGGAGAAAACACGGCATTCACGGGCTTTTATTGAAGAAAAAGATGAAAGAAGAAGTCGAGAAGTCAAGAGTGCAAAAAGAACGGAAGTCCAAGACCAATTCTGAAGATTTATCGAAGAAAAAGTCAAAAGACGGAAGTTTATCAAAAGCCGAAGAACTCAAGTCTATTTTATTGAAGAATTAAAAGACGAGTTCAAAGAAATCCCGAGCCAAAAGTCATTAAAGTGCAAGATTAAAGAAGATTTAAAGGGCTTAAGGACTAATGGTGCAATTAACAAAGAGATTAAGAAGGAAGGACTAAGCATGCAATTAAGGAGAAAGGAAAGAGGGGAGGAAGCTTCCTAAGCACTCCTTAATCCTCCCCTATATATAGATTAGTTCTTAATCAGTTTCATTTTGTTGGCTAATAGTGACAATTAGTTCTTCCACTTTTAATTACCTTGTCATTTAAATACTTGTCAAATTTAAATACTGTCTTGCACCTTAATTACCATTTAATTTCAAGTAAGTTTTTCTTTTAATTCTTGTTAATCTTTATCTTTATTGTTAATCTCTCATTCTACCTTTCTTAATCTTTGATTTTTATTGTTTATGTTCATGTTCATGTTCTTATGTTCTTATTTTGATCAAAGTGGGTTTTGATTATCTTGATTAGTTTTGTTAGTTTTGATGTTTTTGATTGATTGTTTATCATTGTTAGATGTTTATTTGTTAGTTTGATTTAATCTTGTGGTTGATTTTCTTAAGTTTTATTTGATCCGTATAGATTGTGTTTCCTTGTTCTTCGGGGTGTTTGTTTCTGTAACTTCCCAGGAAACTTGCTGATCTTCCCTGTTATTCCGGATCAAGGTACTTAGCCAAGAGGTTTATTGGGAATATTCGGTATTCCGAATAGGCCAGGTATTCAGCATAGGCTTGGTATTCCGAATAGGTTAATATTCAGCATAGGGTGATTATTCCGAATAGCCACAACATTCCGCATAAGGCACTTTATTCCGAATAGGATCTAGTATTCCGGATAGGGAGACTTTCCGAATAGGGCCAGTTATTCCAAATAGAGGGAGTATTCCGAATTGGGGACTTATTCCGGATAGGTGACAATATTCCGGATAGGAAACTTATTCCGAGTAAGACTTTTATTCTGAATTGAGTTTATTCCGGATACGGGTAATTTTCAGTTTCTTTCATTTCAGTTTTTAATTTTCTTAATTTTGAGCTTTATTTTTCCCGCCTTTTTAATTAGTCGCACTTTAAGTTTAATTGCCTTAGATTTATTTTAGCCTTGCCTTAGTTTAAGTTTTAGTTTTAGTTGCGTTTTAAGTTTGCCTTAGTAAAATTTAAGCTTGCGTTATTTACTTTTAGTGCCCTTTAATTTTAGTCACGCTTTTAAATACTTGCACCATTTATTTTTAATTAGACTTAGATTTAATTGCCTTTTACTTTAACTGTTCTGCACTTTTATTTTAAATACTACAACGACACACTTTTGTTTCACCAAAGAACGACTGAGTTGCACACTAAACACAGTTTTCAATTCGAAGAGACATACTTCAACGAATCTTTTTTACCTGGCTAAAAGCCCAATTATCAAATGGCGCCGCTGCCGGCTCTTTTCGTAAAGATTAACGGTTTTCTGTGAGAGACGCGTTGCTTTTTGGGATCCGTTCACTTGTGAGCGTTATTTTTCTTGTTTAAAAAATTCAGAAAATCATAAAAATTAAAAATTGCTAAAAATCCATAAAAATTAAAAATTTCAAAAATCCAAAAAGATTTTATCTTTATTGTGTATATATATTGTCTTTGTGTTTGGTTTCTTTTTCTTTTGCATTTTCAGGTGTATGCGTACTAGATCTTCTAATTATCAAGAGCCCGAGACTCGAGAAGATTTAAGTATGTCAGGTGTCAACAACAATAATCCACCAGACCTCAACAACAACAACAATGTTCTTCCACAGCCCGATCTTCGGACAATGGAGGAACTTTGTCAACCTACCATGTTTGGACGAGGAGGACCGATTGCGCTGATGCAAATCAACGCTCCTGAGTTTTCGTTGAAGCACCACATGATTCAGCAAGTGAAAACTAACCCATTCCGTGGATTGCCTGATGATGATGCCAACAAACACCTCGACAAGTTCATTACAATCACCCAAAGCATGAAGTTGCCTGGTACCACAATGGATGTTCTTCGCCTACAACTCTTCCCACATACTTTATCGCATCGTGCCGAGAAATGGTTTGATCGTCTCCCGAAGAATTCAATTCACACTTGGGATGACATGACTCAACGCTTTTTGTCGCGCTACTTTCCACCATCCACGGTCACGAGCCTTCGCAATCAAATCAGTGGTTTCATGCAAGATCCCGATGAATCTCTTTTTGATGCTTGGGAAAGATATAATGTCTTGATTGATCGTTGTCCAAACCACAACATGCTCCCTATGACCTTAATTGATACTTTCTACAACGGTTTGACTTTTCGAGATCGTGATACGATTAATGCAGCCGCCGGTGGCACATTCATGAAAAGGCGACCCGAGGAGTGTAGAGAGCTTATTGAGAACATGCTTACTCACCACAAAAACTGGGATTCCTCCGCTTCTTCAAGGAACAACCCGAGAGTCAATGTTTCTTCTACATCAGCAAACCCTGATATGACCGAACTCACCCGCATGATGACTGAAATGAGCAAAAGTATCTTGCTTCTCGCTTCAAATCAACAACAACAACAAGTTAAAGCGGTTGCACCTTCTTGTGAAACATGCGGCGGTCCTCACTCATACACCGATTGTCCTTCGACACAAGGAAATCCGGAAAATGTGTATGCAGCTTATGGTAATTATTCACCGGAAAATTACCAAGCTCGACAACAAGGGGATAGAAATTTGCTGAGTTACCGGTCCAACAATTACCTTTAACCCGGTTTTTCTCCTCAAAACCAAAACCCCGCCAACAACTACAATAGAAGCAACCAAATCCCACCAAGAGCTTCTAATCCTTATCACCCACCCGCTCAACAAACCCCACCCATTAATCCCGATGTTGAAGCCATAATGAGAACCCAAGGTGAGCAAATCAAGAATCTGCAGAGTCAAATTATAAATTTGAAAGGAGATATCACAAAGCAAGGTAATGAGATAAGATCCGAGCTTCGAGATAATATTCAATCTTCCTTCAGCAATCAAACAAATGATTTAAAGAATATGCTTGCTAGTTTCTTACCCGAAGCTCAACCTTCTACTTCGAGTTCTCTACCTTCAAGCACCGTCACCAAACCACGAGCAAATGTGAGTGCTATTACTACTCGTAGTGGAATTACCATTGTCGATCCACCAATCCCGCCCCCATCATCTACACCTCCTCCACGACCATTTATCCCTACTCCTCCTACACCTAGTATTAGTGCACCATTACCGTCTCCGCCTCGTCATGACGATGTACCTAGGAAGGACCCTTCAACATCTCAACCTTTACCTGCTACACCTCCACCTTCACCACCCAAACCCAATATCCCTTATCCCTCTCGTTTAGGCAAGACCAAAATGCTAACCAAGGATGACTCTGAAGTGTCACGCTATGTGAAGATGATCTCTCAAATGAACTTCAACATTAGCTTTCTTGAAGCACTTGTCCACATGCCCAAATTTGTTAAAGCATTTAAGGAATTGCTTAACAAGAAGGAGATCCTGATTGAGCTCGCCAACACGCGCTTAAATGAAAACTGCTCTGCAGTTATTCTTAAAGAACTTCCGGAAAAGCTTGGAGATCCCGGTCGTTTTGTGTTGCCTTGCGTTTTCAACAAAACTGAAGAATTTACTGCACTTGCTGATCTCGGGGCCAATATTAATTTGATGCCTTTGAGTGTTTGGAAAACACTATCATTGCCCGACCTTACTCCAACGAAGATGACTCTTGAACTTGCTAATCGCACTCTCGCTTACCCCGTTGGTATAGCCGAAGACGTGTTCATTAAAGTTGGCACATTTACTTTCCCGGTCGACTTTGTCGTTGTTGATTATGAAATGGACCCTCGTATTCCTTTAATACTTGGTCGGCCATTCTTGAGAACCGGACGAGCTTTAGTTTATGTGGCCGAAGGTGAGTTAATCTTACGAGTCGGGAATGATTCACAAGTTTTTAAAATGGGGAAGCTTACAAGCAAATCCTTTGGACGAGAATCAGTGAATATGATTAATGTGCTCGATGATTTTGTCATCTAAAACAATCCGCTATTCGACTCTTGCAATGATAATCCACTTTTTCATGATGATGTGGATGATTCTCTATCCAATTTGGACGCTTCTCCCATTTATGATTCTCCACCGGTCTTTGATGCTTATGATGATGATTCTAGCTCAGATTTGGATGATTATTCTGACCTTACTTCTGAGTATCCCGATCTTCCCACGTATGATGATTTCGATGAGGCCGATACTCTGTCGAGCGATTCTTCACATGGTGAAGATCCTCCGCCATCACTCGATCCTACTTTGGACGATTACTCATTTGAGGAAGACTTCTCTACGTTTCTCAACACTTACTTCCCTCATGAGAGTGATGCTCCTCCTTTAGATTTTGAAGATTATCGTCTTGATTCTACTTTGGATTTGAAGAACATTCTTTCAAAGGAGAAGAAACCGGTCGACACAAATATCCGCAACACATATGATTTAACACCTCTTTGTCCCCCTTCTGAGGACGAGGTTGTGCTTCTTCGCGGATCTTCTTCACACTCTGCTGAGCCTGAGTGCTATTTTCCCTTAAAGGAAAAGGTGTTCGACCCCGGTATCGATATTCTGCAGCCATCTCAGTATCCACCTGATGAAATAAAAGGAAAAATCTTTTGAATTATTGAAGACATGCTTGCACCACTTCACCCTTGCTTCCACCGTGCTCCATCATTGCTTAAGGGAACCTTGCCTACTCTTCTTTGGCTTTCCTTGTTCGCCTTAAGCATGTGCTATTTGATGGACGAAAACTATGTCTTTGATCCTGGTGGATATATTTCACGCTTCTTCCTTAGATGATCAAGGTCGAGTCAGGCTCACGACTCGGTTAACATAAATCAAGCGCTTCTTGGGAGGCAACCCATGTTTCTATCTTTCATCTTTCTTTATCCTAAGTGTAGGGGAGACCCGTTGGTTTGCTATTTCCTCTCCTCTCTTCTTAATCAGGGATTCGAGCTTCAATGATCCACTCTTGATGATTCTTGACGACCCGTGATTCCGTGTTCCCTTCTCCCGGTTCTATCCTAAACTCTTTTCGATTCACTATTTTATATTTTCTCAATAAAAATAGGAATCTCTTTAGTTGTCTCTTCCTTAGCGAGATTTAAACAAAGTGCACAATGTCCTAAGTGTAGGGGAGTTTACTCCCACATGCTTAAACATTGAGGACAATGTTTATATTAAGTGTAGGGGGACTTCTATCGAAGTTAAGTGGCCTTTTCCTTGTATTTGTCCTCGTTTTAACCTGAAAATCAATTTTTCGACATTTTTCAAAATTTTTGATCTATTTTGGCCTATTAGTTTTTCCTTTTGTATAGTTATTTTCTTCCCTTATTAGAATAAAGTTTAATAAAGTGGTTTTAATTTTCAAACGTTGTGAATCTTTAGACTCAACCCGAGTTTACTTGTCTAAGTTACTCTAGCTAGTATCCTTAACGTGTTTAAGTCAAGTTTTGCTAGGCTTTTATATAGGGAGCTATAAAACGCGAAAGTCTTAACTCTCACGGGTTAAGAACAAGAACTTTTCGCAAGTTCCTATAATTGATCCTAGAGAGTCGTTTATCAAGGGAACTTTAAAATGCGATTTCTAAACTTGAAAGAGTCTAAGAGTTTGCAAGATCCTATAGACGACTCGAAAACCCAAAACTTTGATTTAATAGGCTAAGCATCCACGAGTCTCATTACTTGAGATTAAACTATGGAGAACGAGAGATGATAGAGCCAATTATAAGTTTGGTACTCTTTCGGGAATTTATGTGAGTTAATTATAAGCCTATTCTCCCATCGCTTGTTAATAAATTTATCTGCAATAAATAAGGTTGTACGATTTGAAAAGTTACTTAGCTTCTAGCACAAGATCGTTTAAAAGTTGCTCGGTATGGATTAGAGTTCATAGCCAAGGCATAACTTATTGAAGCGGGACGCGAAGATTGGCGAGTCCGAAAAGGCCCTAACAAGGCATGAGGGCTATATTTTGTTGCTAAAGATCCAAAGTGATGTGAAGTATCATTTATCAAAAATCAATATGAAGGATTGAGACACACGACGAAAAGCAAAAACTCCCCAAAAGTCATGGAGAAGTGTATCCGAAAAGACCCTAGCAAGGTATGAGGATAAATAGATCCAAGTCATAAAAGGAGGCGGATCGTTGTATATAAAAGTCCAAAATAATGATTGGAGAAAAATGAAGAAGTCGTGGTCCAAGTATGAATCTCTCAAAACTTCAAGTGAAGAAACTCCTATATGAAGAGAAGACCATAATTTCATGAACGTCTCTCAAGGTTTGAAGTATGAAGTCGCTGGCAAATATCGGTCCGAGAAAGGTCTCAAATCGCGAAGCGAGTTATGCCAAGATATGAACTTTATTAGGTCCAGAGAAGCAGTTTTAAAAGATTTTGTCCTTTAGCTAACTATTGATTAAATCATTCACTTTATTTTCGGCCTAAATAACTATCGAAATAAGTCAAAAATGCATCCTCGTGATCATTCAAGACAATAATAAAATATAAGAGATACACCTAGGAATAAGGGAGTCTAAGTGAGTAATTGGCCCACATGATTTCGTGTTAGTTTGCGAACTTATAATAACAATGATCTCGTTTTTAAGCTTGGTTTGGAGAAAGTGAAAACTTGAGGATATGACATTTCCAAAACCCAAGGTATGCTTTTTGATTTCTTTACTTTGAATGTTTATAATTTTCTATCTCTTTAATAAAGGCCACTATGGATTGATTATGATGAAAAGTGTAAACGTGCTTTGTAACTAATGCATTGCATGCGGACATTGCAATGGTCAAGTGTAGGGGATTTGATAGGTGTGTAAACACCCATCCTTTTTACCACTTAATTACAATAATAACCGAGCCAAAACGTGTATTTTATGTCTTTTATGTCGGAATTATGCGTGGTTTGTGTTTTTGTTGTGATTTAGGACGAAATTGTGAAAAGTGGAGAAAACACGGCATTCACGGGCTTTTATTGAAGAAAAAGATGAAAGACGAAGTCGAGAAGTCAAGAGTGCAAAAAGAACGGAAGTCCAAGACCAATTCTGAAGATTTATCGAAGAAAAAGTCAAAATACGAAAGTTTATCAAAAGCCGAAGAACTCAAGTCTATTTTATTGAAGAATTAAAAGACGAGTTCAAAGAAATCCCGAGCCAAAAGTCATTAAAGTACAAGATTAAAGAAGATTTAAAGGCTTAAGGACTAATGGTGCAATTAACAAAGAGATTAAGAAGGAAGGACTAAGCATGCAATTAAGGAGAAAGGAAAGAGGGGAGGAAGCTTCCTAAGCACTCCTTAATCCTCCCCTATATATAGATTAGTTCTTAATCATTTTCATTTTGTTGGCTAATAGTGACAATTAGTTCTTCCACTTTTAATTACCTTGTCATTTAAATACTTGTCAAATTTAAATACTGTCTTGCACCTTAATTACCATTTAATTTCAAGTAAGTTTTTCTTTTAATTCTTGTTAATCTTTATCTTTATTGTTAATCTCTCATTCTACCTTTGTTAATCTTTGATTTTTATTGTTTATGTTCATGTTCATGTTCTTATGTTCTTATTTTGATCAAAGTGGGTTTTGATTATCTTGATTAGTTTTGTTAGTTTTGTTGTTTTTGATTGATTGTTTATCATTGTTAGATGTTTATTTGTTAGTTTGATTTAATCTTGTGGTTGATTTGCTTTAGTTTTATTTGATCCGTATAGATTGTGTTTCCTTGTTCTTCGGGGTGTTTGTTTCTGTAACTTCCCAGGAAACTTGCTGATCTTCCCTGTTATTCCGGATCAAGGTACTTAGCCAAGAGGTTTATTCGGAATATTCGGTTTCCGAATAGGCCAGGTATTCAGCATAGGCTTGGTATTCCGAATAGGTTAATATTCAGCATAGGGTGATTATTCCGAATAGCCACAACATTCCACATAAGGCACTTTATTCCGAATAGGATCTAGTATTCCGGATAGGGAGACTTTCCGAATAGGGCCAGTTATTCCGAATAGAGGGAGTATTCCGAATTGGGGACTTATTCCGGATAGGTGACAATATTCCGGATAGGAAACTTATTCCGAGTAAGACTTTTATTCCGAATTGGGTTTATTCCGGATAGGGGTAATTTTCAGTTTCTTTCATTTCAGTTTTTAATTTTCTTAATTTCGAGCTTTATTTTTCCCGCCTTTTTAATTAGTCGCACTTTAAGTTTAATTGCCTTAGATTTATTTTAGCCTTGCCTTAGTTTAAGTTTTAGTTTTAGCTGTGTTTTAAGTTTGCCTTAGTTAGATTTAAGCTTGTGTTATTTACTTTTAGTGCCCTTTAATTTTAGTCACGCTTTTAAATACTTGCACCATTTATTTTTAATTAGACTTAGATTTACTTGCCTTTTACTTTAATTGTTCTGCACTTTTATTTTAAATACTACAACGACACACTTTTGTTTCACCAAAGAACGACTGAGTCGCTCAATAAACACAGTTTTCAATTCGAAGAGACATACTTCAACGAATCTTTTTTACCTGGCTAAAAGCCCAGTTATCAAAACGATATATTAAGTGGTACCTCTGTGTATATGTGTGTGACCCCATAGGCTCACATGTGTCTAGCCGTATAACTATTTATTATGACACGAGCATACTCCAACAGCTCCCACTTGCGCACGTCATAATAATCAGGTAATTATACAAGCAATGGTTAGCGTCTAGCAACACGCCAATGCCCCTAGAAACATATGAGGATAGTTTCTCAAACATCTTATTTAAATGGTTTAGATATCAATCATCCTTTTGTTTCAGATACTTTGTTAAACTTCAGACATGGATCAAAAGTCATTCTTTAGTTTAACTATTAGTTTCTCAATATTGGTATTGAACTAGATTACCAAATTAATCAAGTATCATCTTAATTATATTTGGGTGTGGCCACACATACATCTGTACAATTCATCGAGGGGCCCGGTAGTATCTAACTCCAATACATTTGAAGGAACAAATCCTATTTTGACTGTACGTGTCGTTCATGTGTTTCACATTGCACCTGAAAACGGTCTTTATAGCAGCCTTGTTCAAGACAGCGTTGAACCATATCAAAGATTGGCATTCCACGCATACAAAACCTACTTGCATCTCAAGTCTAAGGATGAGAGATTCAACCACTTGTGAGATTCACTATTGACGCCGATCCATGTAGTGAATTCTCGTAGGTTGGGTCAATCCAATGTTCATCCAATGAACACATGTGAGTTTGGCGGCATCATCAATTAATATTCATTCCAAATGAATATGTCCAACTCACATTTGTCTTAATTCCACAATACTCCCGTATCGTCAACTGACAATGAATAATTTAGAATAAATAAATTATTCATGGATTAAACATGCTAATATAGAACACAGTAGTACAAATGAAAACGATTATACCAAGTATATCAATTCATTATTTAGTAAAACTGCTTAACGTTCCATTATCCAAATACTAAAAAAAGATATACATGAGACAAATCTAAGGTTAAAGTCCAATGTTCCAAGCATGATGAACATGTTTGGCTACAAGACATTGAATTTACACAAGGACATATTGAGTTGTCATCTGAGTGAACTTTGAGAACATTTATTATTTTTAAAACTCACAAATAGTGAAGATTTTGAATAATACAATGATTGTCATTTTGTATATGTGCACTCAAGTTCTAATACAGTAATACTAGCATCACCATATTACATTACATAGGTTGTTTGAAGCAAGTATAACACCTATTTAAGACAATCTTCTTAACAGCTTCATAAACCGTAAAGTATTCTTATTTTACTAATGAGTAGTGCAACAGTGCTTTTCGTCAAGCACGTCTAGGTAGTAGTTTTATCATTTAATATGAAATCCTACTATCACTAGAATTGAGTACCATCTCAATCAAAGTAAGAATTAGTGTATAAACTCAACACTAATCTCCTTACCTAAAATCCGTAAACGATGAACATGTCTATAGTAGTCTAATGACTTTCACTTAGATACTTTTTGAACAGTTCATCTTGCATTCATGCAAGTATTAATGTGACAATCCGTCAATTTATGGTTGATATTTTATTCTCAAGTATTATTTAAAAAAATTATTTTAATGTTACATTATGAACTCACTTATTTTTGGGAAGTAATTTGGATTTACGTCTTGAAGTAGCGTCGACTACGTCTAAACCGGAGGATTCAACGTTACGTTCTTACGTTTACATACACCGCCTTTAGTGACAGTCCGACATTTTAGAAAATAAATTTATCCGTGAATATTATTTTGGAGTTTTAAATTTGTGTTGATTCATTAACTCACAAATTTACGAGAAGAGATTAGGACTTACGATTTTATTTTACCGTCCTCTACGACTAAACCGGAAACCCTAGGATTACGTATTTACGTTTTCGAACTCCGTTTTTGATGAGACAATTTCTATTAGATTCGTTTTGTGCCGTTGATTCATAATTTATAAAAACGTTTTTCGTAAAACGACCCGAGGGCACGCAAATCGAGGAAACTAGAATCGAGGAGTACCCGTAAATAAATGGGGATGAGACAAGTGGGACACTTGTCCCACCCCCAAAACCGGCCAAAACTAGCAACTTAACACCCATGAGGTGTCAAGTTTATCTAACAAGTCTTACACTTGTAACTAAGCTTACAAGTTAAGCTTCCACTAGTCAAAACCACTAGCAACAAACTACTTCCTCATTTCCCATCCATGCAAAACACACACTTTCTCTCTCTAAGCCATTTTGGCCGTCCCATCTACACCTCCAAACCTCCATCACTTGATCAATTTTAACCACAAACATATGTTATAACTTACATATGTTAATCTCCATTCAAAAAGAGGAAGATTAGTGCAAGTTTTAACATCCAAGGAGGAGTTTCTATGGAGTATTAGGGCTGATTTCCACAAGGTGTTCATGAAGAATGGTGGTCTTGAAGATGGTCATGGTTATCCACAAGTTTCTCCATCAAAATCCATGTCCAAATCATAACCTACATCAACTTGGTGGTATAAAGATTGTCCTCCTCATCTTCTTGTTATTTTTGATTATGTAATCTTGTATTTCTTTTAATTATGTATATGTATATGATGATGAATGATGATTAAAAATATTGTGTGGGGATTTGGTGTTGATAAACATGCTTAAAAAGGTGAAAAACTATAAGAAACAAGGCTAAAATCTTACTTAAATTTGTTGGCTGTATAAAACAGTAAAGAATCAAATGGTGAACTGATAAAAATGGCATAGATTAATGATTAAACTGTAAGCTATGGATCTTGTACACATGTGAGAGTTGGTCATGCAATGGAATCATTGTAATGAGTGAGATATGATCAAAACAAGTTTAGAGTACCAATCTGAGTTCACTGTTTTGGACGAGTTTTAGAAAATACTTAGAGGATGATTCAACAGTAACTATAGGATAGTTAAATGGAGCACATATCATGTAGTTTATGTGATAAAAATTTGAGCTTCTATCTCCATATAGAACTCTAGATATGGCAGTTTTGGTGAATATGAAAATAAAAATCAGATTTTGAGAATTAATGTTTATTATTATTATATAAGCACTCAAAATTATATTGTATAAAATGTAAAATAAAAACTCACTAACTTATGGATTTTATTTATATAAATATGTAAAAGGTTAAATAAGTGGACATTTTATAAAAATGGTAACTTGTTAAGTTTTATAAGTTATAAAACTATAAACATGATTTTTACGACTTTTTCGGCTATTACCGTAAAATTAACGTTTTGCTAAATAAAACTTAGACGGTTGGACCCGTCTAATGTAAACTTTATAAAACTAATATATTGATATATAAACATATATAACAAGTAAAAACCGATAAAACCCGAACTATATAACCTACGGACATTAACGGGCTAAATTAACGTTATTGGACTAATAATACAACAAAATGGATTAAAACACTTATAAACTTATTTATTGGGCTTAACCCATTTAGGCCCAACATGTAAAGTGTAAATACTGATAATACAAGTATAAAGTGGAATAAGACAAGCTAAGGAACTTATAATAAGTTTATTGGACCTAAAACTCGTAAATAGGTAAAACTAGTAAACTAGTAATAAAGTTATCGACATATAACCCTAAAATGAGTAAACGAGAATACGTAAACCCACTTGATCATCATATATATATAATCATCATATGTATACATAATTGTTATTTTTATTGGACAAACGTCTAAGACCGATTATTATTTATATAGGTTTCCGTGATTGAAGCACGTACCGTACGTCCGAATTGCCGATAACCCGCCTTCCCACATCAACGTGAGTTCATAGCCTCGCACTCTTTTAAATGTTTTTATAAATGTTTTATAAACCCGCGAGGGAGATAACATGTTAGTTTTTATAAAATAGGACACCATTTGTCCCGATTGTTTGTTTATTGATTTGGACCCGAATGATTGAATGACCCGATTGTATGACCCAATAAATGATTAAAGGACCCGATAGATGAAATTAAATGGATTATTAAAGTTAGGTTATGTCACTAAAAGTCCCATTAGCATGAATTGTGAACTACCGGGATTTGGTAGACGCTTATGCATTTAATAGTACTATTTGAGGACGATCACCCCAGTTCGCGCCTTGACGGTTGATCCCCGTCGTGCCACATTGATTGGTAAGCGAATTTATGTATGAGAAGATTTCCATAGCGTGACCTTTGTGACGACACGCTACTTTAGATGGGCAAATTTAGTATCGGGTTAGCTACCCGTTGTTGGTTTAGTAAGGTAACAATGTCATGCGGCTTATAATAATCCAAATTAACGAAATACTACTCGATGCTCCGAATTACGATGTATTGCCTGACTAGCAATACATGGTCATACTATTGATATTATGTTCGTGTTTTGGTTTTCATAACCATATTCATATAACGGTTTTTATTTAACTTTATACAACGTCGTAAGACGTATTGTATGATGTTTTTACGACATTGGCTCGTATAATGATTTTTAAGGCAAATGCCTATATTATGATTTTGACGAAGATTTGTATAAAATGACTTTGGCTATTTTATGGCCTATTAAAATGATTTGTACAAAATGATTTTCAGTAATAATTTTATACTGATATTAGATTGATGGATTTTATTAAACTCTATGAATTCACTCGGCGTTATCGCTGACCTTTTCTTTTAACATGTTTTTGTAACACCCCACTTGGATAAGTGGACCGTTACGTGTATTTATGGCGTGTCATCAAAGCATAAGGTGAATGTCCTAAAACATTAACTGACCATAAAGGAATACCGGAATCAAACATCGGTAATCCAAACATAAGCCCAAAACATGAAAGGTAAAATACTGAAGGAAAGGACTAAACAATGTCCAAATAAGCGGAATAATGTAAGAAATACATAAAGTAAGAAGTTTGGATAGCTTCCATCCAAATGCACATGCTCTCAGAATCCTAAGAGCGTCCGGGTGTACCTGCCGTTAGAACATGAAAGGAACTACGGCTGAGCATAACGCTCAGTGAACGGATATAAAGCATGATAAGAATATACTGAATGAAACAGGAGATAGAATACTGAAGCTGTAAGACTGATATGTAACATGTGGTAGAACTCTGCATAAAATCTGAGAAACCTGGTTCATATATACTGATACTGAAATGTAACTATTAATTCTGAAAACATACATTTACTGTATTTTATTTGCCAGATCTTATATAGGTCACGTGCTATAACAACCGTGCATGAATAACTGGAGGGGTGACCTCGTCATGCTATAGAGGGGTGACCTCTAAATAACTGTGCTGGGTGGAGGGATCAGCTCCAATGTGAAGGATGTAGAGCACACACCACATTCACCCTGATAACTTGTAACACATATAAGCCTAGGATGCATCCATACGCCCCACTAAAACATACATATAAAAATGGCCAAACTGAACATGAGTGGGACGATGCAGGATATCACTCTCCTGCATGTGAGTCACGACACCGGTGCCTCTAGTGCCGTGGTTACGGTACCTCCGTAACTAGTACATAAACTGGTCGTGCTTGTATATAACGCTCAGGCAATTCTATTTAGTTATTAACATGATTACTGATAAATTTAAACATATACTGGGAAAGAACATTTGGCTGAAGATGGGAAATCCTAATCATGCATAGAAAGGAAGTCCTTACTGAAAGGACGGAAAATCCGTACCTCTAGTCCAGTAACTGACTGAATGGAAGACTGAACGAATACTACTCGGGCTTCACGCGTGCTACATGAATAAAGGACGCGAATAAGTTAACTGACATTCGTTTATTTAATTTTACTGATCTTATTGGCTTCTTATTTATTCATTTTATTTTGATTCTGAAATTCTGTACGTATACCAACTGATAAATCTGAACTTATAATAACTCATTTTAAGGTATTATCGTTCTACTATTAGTTACGGTACAACGTATTTCTGACGATATAGTATTACTATAATAAGTATCCCGCTAAATTAGAAAGTCTCTTAATTTATAAAGTTCTCAAATAATTTAATTCATTTTCTAAAAGTATACCCTTTTTAAATATTAAAGAACTAATTTAATTTAATACACTTAAAATGTATTTTAAATATTTATAAAACAATTTAATATAAAAAGGTATAATATAAAAGTATTTATTTTATTATTTATAATCATGTCCCGAGCCTACCGAGCCCATCTCGGTCGCACTAACAAATCAACATATGAAACAAAATCTGTCAACAAGAATTAGTGACAGAATTTGTGTCACTAAAACTGTCGCTAATCTCAAACTAAAACCCTTTTTATTTTCTGGTTAAAGAGTTCCCACTGCCTTCATTATTAGTTCCCCCTGCTGGTCGAGTTCCCCCTGTTAGTCATCTAGTTCCCCCTGCTTGTTCAAGTTTCCACTGTTATTGTTTTCTGACAGCCCCAAACACCCCTTTATGGCAGACTAGTCCCAAACACCCCTCTGTTTGTGTTTGGCTGCGGCTGGTCACAAATATTTCACCACCGAGACTTGAAATCTCGGCTGGCCAGTCTACTAACACCACCCCGCACCCTTTAGTTTTACACGGCACCCCCTGTTTGGGGTTGATGGCCCACGTCTGGCACAAGGACCACCACCGCACCCCATTTGGGTCGCGGCTGGCCAAACAGAAACACACACCGAGACCCCTTGTTGGTCTCGGTTAATGTGTCAGCAGAAACCCGACGCCCTAGTGAACAAAACGTGTTTGCTGGTTATAACTCGTTTGTTCTTCAAATCAAAATAAGTGTTACGAGATTTATAATAAGACAAGGATGGTGGTTACCGTTAACTGTGTTTGAGGAAGAACTTGTAAAACCCGCATGCTTTTACCATGAATAGTGCCCTTAAAATCGTACGTCCTAGATTAAAACTTACCTTATTCAGTATTGATCACATTCATGTGCTATTAATCAAGTAAGTACATAAGTGTATAACATGATAAGTATCGTTTACGTACGAACTCATGATAAGCAGTTAATAAGTATTTCACGGGAACATAATTAAATCATGATCACCATTAAAACACGAACTAAAATAATCACGTAAATACTTATAATATAATTACGAGCATAAATAAATACGTTAAGGTACGATAATATTTAACGAGAACACACTAAACATGAACACCAATAAACACGAATAAACACGTAACAAATTAAAACACGTAAAACACGAACACGAGAGCACACTATAATATTTTAGACACGGAAAACATTTGGGTTACCCCTTGGGGGCCCCATATCCACGAAATTAGGAAGGTAAATGGGCCAAGCCCATCAAGTTTTACATGAAAGGGGGTAAGGTAAAAACTTTATTCATTTTTCACTTTACAAAAATTAAACAAAAACCTAAAAATAGTTTTCTCCTCCTTCTCCTCTACCTTTTGTAGCCGCCACCCGTAAGAACACCAAAGAGGTGTTCTTGTTGATTTTGATCTTGAATAATTGTACAAGTGTTCGTGTTTGTTCATCCTCTATTGATCCACACATTCGGTATACCTTTTTAACCTTTCTTTTTAATTATTTCTTTGATTTGATTTAGTAAAATTAATTAAGAACATGATGTTTTTAAACCTAATTAAAAACATAAAATAAACATGTATTTGATTAAGGGGTAAATTAAAAAGGGGTGTTTATGGGTGTTTTAGTTTGGCCGCCGCCTAGCCCGTGCCCTAGGGGGTCACGGCTTGGTCATTAAGCCACCACCGAGACCATATGGTCCCGGTTTGGTGGTGTGGGTCCCACGGCAGCAAGGAACCAAGGGGAGCCCCGATTTGGTTCGGGGTACGGTGTCGAGTTCATGCCCGATTCATGGTTCGTTGGTTAAATCATGATTTATGCTACATGTTAATTTTTATGAATTATGAACTTAGGATATAAATTAATTAATAACATGAGATATTAATTAAATCATGACTTAGGTTATTTTAATTATTAATTTAGCATGATATTAATTTAACCTAAGTATTTTATGTTATAAGTTATAATTAATTAATTATTTAAAACATGCCTATAATTAATTAATTTAGACATGACTTAGGTTATGTTATTAATGCATAATAATACACATTTTAACCTAAGTATTTTATTCCATTTTAATTAAAACATGTTATACTTTAATTAAAATGCTTAACCTATAGTTTAATTAAAATACATGAAATAATAATTAAACTATACACTATATGATATGACTTAAGAAATAAGCTTATAAACACTTAGACTTATATGTTAGCTTATGTAACCAGCTTAATTCTAAATATGGAAACTTCTATTTATAGAAACTTAATTAAATAAGGCAACTAATCTATTAATGGGAACCTTCTATATATGGAAATCTATCTATTTCAGGCAGCTAATCTAATCATGGAAACCATCTATATATGGAAACTTATTTAATTAAGGCAGCTGATCTATTTTTGGAAACTTTCTATTTTTAGAAACTAATCTATTTTAAGCAGTAAATTCTATTTTTGGAAACTTTCTATTTTTGGAAACTTTCTATTTTTGGAAACTTTCTATTTTTGGAAACTTTCTATTTTTGGAAACTTTCTATTTTTGGAAACTTTCTATTTTTGGTAACTTTCTATTTTTGGAAACTTTCTATTTTTGGAAACTTTCTATTTTTGGAAACTTTCTATTTTTGGAAACCTGCTATTTTTGGAAAGTTACTTATTATTACACAGTAAGTATAATAATACCTGAAATACCAATAATACTTAATCAGATTAATCAGAATACAAGATAAACACAATTTAAGGCTTTAAACAGTAAACCATGACCTAAAACATACCAAGTAAGTTAAGATGAGACATAAAACCCAGTACGTAATCAGTGATTCGATACTTATACACGTGTGTATTCATGTAGCGTTAGTGATCCAGAAGTAGGAGTCTTTCTTCCGTTCATTCACTTGACTTGAGGTACGGATTCCCGTCCTTTCAGTATGGACATTCTTTCCTTATTAGGATTTCCCCGTATGCAGCCAACTGTTTTCCCCAGTATTTGTTTTATTGTTTTGAACTGCTTATGTTTTATTAGCATAATCTATAGCCATATACAAGCATGACCAGTTTCACCTAGTTATGGAGGTACCATAACCATAACATTGGAGGCACCAATGTTATGACTTCCCCACGGCGGAGTGATTGCTCGTGGCGTCCCTTTCAGTTTTGGCCATATTATTATATCATGTGGGGCGTATGGGTGCATCCTAGTTACATGTTTTATTCAGTATTTCATGGTGAATGTGGTGTGTGCCTTGCATCCTTCACAAGGAGTTGATCCCTCCTACCCAAACCAGTATATTAATTAGAGGCATCCCCTCTAATCAGCATGATGAGGTCACCCCTCCAAGTATTCATGCACGTGACCTTTTCATGACCTATATGGGCTATGGTATATTTATGTTAAAACAGTTTTCATAAGATAAACATAAGGCTTTTCAAACTATAAAACCAGTTTTCTCGATACTTAACCAGTCTACTCAGAACTTAGTCTTCCGCTGTTATATGTTACATGCTTATCCTATTTCATGCTATATTGTATATCCGTGCACTGAGCGTTTTGCTCAGCCGTTACTTTCCTTTCCATGTCCCAAAACGGCAGGTACCCAAGACTCGAGCATTTGGAGGACATGCATAGGATGGAAGCTGCCATAGACTTCTTCTCCTGTTTCCTTCATATATTTATGCTTGTTTAGTCTTTCATTCAGTTCATTTACTTTCTTATGTTTTGGGCTTATGTTTGGGGACCGATGTTTGATTCCGGTTTTCCCTATGGTCATGTATGTTTTACTACATATTACCTTGCATGCTTTGATGACACGCCATAATTACGCGTGACATTCCATTTATCAAAACGGGGTGTTACAATTATGGTATCAGAGCCAAGGCTTCGACCTGTAGGCTCTAAAACTCGACCTGTGACTAGTGGGTAGTCACCAGGAGCTTCCTAAGCCAACGATTGTTATTCCACGTATTGATGTTCCAGCGCGTTGTTGTTTTAACCATTATGTTTTCAGCACCTTTTTGTTTTAGCCATGACGTTTTCAGCACCTTGTTGTTTTCACCATGATGTTTTCACCAGTATCGTCTTACTAATATGGAATGAACAACCGTCATCCATACTTAGTTATGTGTCATTGTCTATGCATGATGTTCCTCGTGAACTGTGACGATGTGGACTGACCCCATTAGTTCATAATTTTCACATAAAAATTTTTTCTGTTAAGTTTTGACAATGACTTTTAATTATTATGTTCCATGCATTCATGCATTTATATCATATGTCATCTGTTGCAGGAATTTTGACTAAGTAATGGTTGGTACAGGACTGGCCCTATTTAGTCGCATGTGCTTTTATCGAAACTTTTAACTTTGCGACCGACCCATAGGCGTCCCCTCGCCATGTATTTTGTTTTGGAACCGACCCATAGGCGTTCCCTCGCACATATAAAGGTTTTATAAACTACATTACGCATTCATGCACTGTTTTTCTTGCATAAAATTTTTCTCATGATTTAAATTGGCATAAAAAAAAAATTTCATGTCCCATCATAAGTTATTATGTTTTTATGTCAAGTATGCCTTCATACTGTCATGGTTAACTTCAGTTTCATGCTGATTATGTTATACACTTCTTGTAATAGATGGTTTCATGTTTCCTCATGATAATTCCGTCTTCATGTTGATTATGTTTCACGCCTCTTTTGTTATTTACGTTGTCCTGCCAGACATTGTTAGATTTCTTGAATCATGCTTTCATGATAGTCATGGTTGGTTTCCATTGATCATGCTGTCAGGCAAATCATCGTTGAATTTTGTGTAACCACACTTTAGCGTTTCTCTATGCAACCAGAATGATGTCTAGGCTAATACTGCCAGGTTATCATGATGGTTTTCCTAACCGTTTAACCGGTTTACTTTCCTTAAATCATGACAAATGATCGAGCCATACCGATCATTTCATGTGCATTCCATGTGTACTCCACGTACCGTATTTCATGTGTATTACATGTACCTTAATCCATGTGTATTCCACTTGCAATACTTCACGAGTATTCGCTAGTCGATTCTAAATCATCTCAGGCGTATGTTCACTTGCTGATATTCTACAAGGTTGTCGATGCTGCTCATAGCTTGGAGATGTTACTGAAGGTTGATGCTGCTGATGTTGGGAGACGCTACGAGATGCTGATGCTGATGCTGTTCACAACCTGGAGATCCTAAAAGACGAAGACAAAGGCGTCGGAGCAAAGCAATTGGACGAGAAGATGCTTCACCATCGGACAATTCCCATCAATCATTGTCCCAAATTCATAGTTACATGTCACACGTCGTTCGGCTGTCATTTCAGCCATATGAGTGCAAACCAGTACCAGCCGGCCACTCAGCTAAATAGTTACATGAGTCACGGTCATGAGAATGACCGTCAGGGAACCGACAGACAAGATGATAGTAACCACTACTATGACAGCAACTATCCTAGAAATCGCAACCGAGGCTCCGTCCACGGACGTGATCAGACATACAAATGATCAGTAGTCCAACCGATCCGCCAGTTCTGGCATATTAACCTAATATTTGTAGTTCTAATTGTTTCACATCTCGAGACACATGTCAAGACATCAGTCAAGACACATGTCTCACATATACTTTCTGAGGACACATGTCAAGATACCAGTCAAGACATATGTCACGCTTACATTTCTCAGGACACGAGTCAAGACACATGACTCACGTCTAATTATGGAACATTTCTAAGAAATTCAGGGTACCCTCCAAGGGTATATCTATGTTGTTGTGCCATGTATTAATCAGGCCACAAGAATTTCAATACCATTATCGGCGCATCAGTGAGAACTGTCACGTTGCCGATGTCACTTTCATTTCTTTCACCATAGTTCATATATTCATAACCATGAAGGACGCCTTTCGTATTCCCACACATACGAAGGTTTTCCTTCAGCTTAATGATAAGATCCAAGCTGCTAACGCATTTCCTCGGACAGACACGAGATGAATTTTATCCTAATTATGTACTATGAACACCACACCATGCTATGATTCATAATTATGTACAGTAATGTTCAGGCTCCTGAATACATTCAACTTGATTTTCCATCAGGAAAATCTGTACAAATTATCTATGCTTTTCAAGCACATGCTTTGTTAGCCATATTGCTAAAATTTTCTAGCTGTCAGTAACACAGGACTACTAAGGTCCTTTTACGCATAACCAACGGATTATTCCAAAATTGTTCCTTACACTCCAGAAGAACCTTCAAGGAGAAGGATGGTACCATGAGATTATGTGTCGACTACCGTCGACTTAAACAAATCACCATTCATGACCGTTATTCTCCTCCACATATTGACAACATGTCCAATCAATCGTATGGTGTTAATCACTTTTCCAAGATCGAACTCACGATCATGCTGCCAACAGTGACGAGTGAAAAAGCAGGACATGTCCATGACTGCTATTCGTACACGACTCGGTCATGCTAAATTTATGATTTTTAATTAGTCTCATCAATGCTCCAACCGCATTATGGACTTAATAAATTGAGTTTCCATGAACTCCTAAACAAATTCATCAGCGTTTTCATTGAGGATAACCTGATTTCCTCTAAGCCTAGAGAAGAACAGGAAGACCATATCTGCACTATGTTGCAAATTCTATGACAAGAGAAATTCTACCCTGGAATTTTTTTTTCCCAATATCAATTCTGTTTGATTACAGTGACACACTGAATCACATGGGTTTCTATTGTTAATCTTACCATGACTCGGCTTATGCGTAAAGGAGAGAACCCTACACTACATTAGGTGTTCTAGAAAATTATACGCTAGGATAAGTCTAGATTCAGAGACTCAGAGTTTCGCAAACTCCTAGGTATCAAGTTCTACGAAGCAAGATACAGTTACGTTCATATCTAGGGACCTGACATACCAACAGGTTAAGATAGGACACCAACAAACTGGGTTGTTTTCATCATATGAAATTGTGAATCGAAAAGGGACAAGATCTCCATGGATTTTAGTTACCAGATTTCAGCAAACTCAGAAGAAGCATGATGCTATTTGGGTTATAGTCAACAGTTTGATCAAGTCTGCAGAATCCTTACATCCGTACGGATTTCAGAACCAACAGATTGAACGAACATGTTCCAGCCAAGGCTCATCCGATCACTTGGCAATCCCTCAGCTATCGGGTCAGACAAAGATTCATAATTGTACTCCTAACTTACTTCACGTCTTCATTCTAATTCCACGACTTGCTTTCGCGCTCACGTTCATGACACTATTCACGTTCATGATCGTATTTTGGCTTACGATTTTACGTTCATTTCTTTTCTCATTCTGGGAAGTTGCAAGAACTTGTGAGACCAGACCCAAGTTTAGTATAACTCTCCATCACGTCTCACCTTGTAGCGTTTGGCGTTACCGCCATTATATTCTATGATCACGATATGTCTCACATGTCATGTTCATTCCACGTTCCTCATATCATGATCAAGATATGTTACACGTATCATGGATCACGATATGTTTACTCATACTACACTCGCCATATCTCCACGTAGCACGTTCAAAATATTTCACGTATCACGTTCAAAATTTTTCACGTACTACGTTTCTTTATGTCTCGCGCATCGTTTCTAATTATCAGTTAAGTCAGATGGTCTTGCATCGTAACGTTTCAGTTACCCTTGCACGTTAACTCTTTTTTTCCTCGATCGAATTTAGGGGATCTACCTTCCGTTGATAACCAAGAATTTCTTCGTATTCCAAGTCAAGGTCAGGAGGACCAAGATTTATCATTTGTGCCAGGATCTTTTGAAGGAACCGTTCCAAGAGGGAGGCCACTTGGAAACGGACAAGTTCATCCGGACTTCTTATCCATTTTTCTCTTATCGATTAGATATGTCCTTTCAGTCACGTCACGTTCCATGTCTTTTCAAGACAGGTCACGTTCCATGTTCCCTTCTACCTTGTCACCTTCATTTCCGTTATTTTGCATACCTTTCCAGTTTGATTCGGGTATGTTTCGCTTCCAGTTACGTTATCTATAATTCAAGGACGAATTATTCTTTTTAGGGGGGAAGAATTGTAAAACCCGCATGCTTTTACCATGAATAGTGCCCTTAAAATCGTACGTCCTAGATTAAAACTTACCTTATTCAGTATTGATCACATTCATGTGCTATTAATCAAGTAAGTACATACGTGTATAACATGATAAGTATCGTTTACGTACGAACTCATGATAAGCAGTTAATAAGTATTTTACGGGAACATAATTAAATCATGATCACCATTAAAACACGAACTAAAATAATCACGTAAATACTTATAATATAATTACGAGCATAAATAAATACGTTAAGGTACGGTAAATATTTAACGAGAACACACTAAACATGAACACCAATAAACACGAATAAACACGTAACAAATTAAAACACGTAAAACACGAACACGAGAGCACACTATAATATTTTAGACACGGAAAACATTTGGGTTACCCCTTGGGGGACCCATATCCACGAAATTAGGAAGGTAAATGGGCCAAGCCCATCAAGTTTTACATGAAAGGGGGGTAAGGTAAAAACTTTATTCATTTTTCACTTTACAAGAAATTAAACAAAAACCTAAAAATAGTTTTCTCCTCCTTCTCCTCTACCTTTTGTAGCCGCCACCCGTAAGAACACCAAAGAGGTGTTCTTGTTGATTTTGATCTTGAATAATTGTACAAGTGTTCGTGTTTGTTCATCCTCTATTGATCCACACATTCGGTATACCTTTTTAACCTTTCTTTTTAATTATTTCTTTGATTTGATTTAGTAAAATTAATTAAGAACATGATGTTTTTAAACCTAATTAAAAACATAAAATAAACATGTATTTGATTAAGGGGTAAATTAAAAAGGGGTGTTTATGGGTGTTTTAGTTTGGCCGCCGCCTAGCCCGTGCCCTAGGGGGTCACGGCTTGGTCATTAAGCCACCACCGAGACCATATGGTCCCGGTTTGGTGGTGTGGGTCCCACGGCAGCAAGGAACCAAGGGGAGCCCCGATTTGGTTCGGGGTACGGTGTCGAGTTCATGCCCGATTCATGGTTCGTTGGTTAAATCATGATTTATGCTACATGTTAATTTTTATGAATTATGAACTTAGGATATAAATTAATTAATAACATGATATATTAATTAAATCATGACTTAGGTTATTTTAATTATTAATTTAGCATGATATTAATTTAACCTAAGTATTTTATGTTATAAGTTATAATTAATTAATTATTTAAAACATGCCTATAATTAATTAATTTAGACATGACTTAGGTTATGTTATTAATGCATAATAATACACATTTTAACCTAAGTATTTTATTCCATTTTAATTAAAACATGTTATACTTTAATTAAAATGCTTAACCTATAGTTTAATTAAAATACATGAAATAATAATTAAACTATACACTATATGATATGACTTAAGAAATAAGCTTATAAACACTTAGACTTATATGTTAGCTTATGTAACCAGCTTAATTCTAAATATGGAAACTTCTATTTATAGAAACTTAATTAAATAAGGCAACTAATCTATTAATGGGAACCTTCTATATATGGAAATCTATCTATTTCAGGCAGCTAATCTAATCATGGAAACCTTCTATATATGGAAACTTATTTAATTAAGGTAGCTGATCTATTTTTGGAAACTTTCTATTTTTAGAAACTAATCTATTTTAAGCAGTAAATTCTATTTTTGGAAACTTTCTATTTTTGGAAACTTTCTATTTTTGGAAACTTTGTATTTTTGGAAACTTTCTATTTTTGGAAACTTTCTATTTTTGGTAACTTTCTATTTTTGGAAACTTTCTATTTTTGGAAACTTTCTATTTTTGGAAACTTTCTATTTTTGGAAACCTGCTATTTTTGGAAAGTTACTTATTATTACACAGTAAGTATAATAATACATGAAATACCAATAATACTTAATCAGATTAATCAGAATACAAAATAAACACAGTTTAAGGCTTTAAACAGTAAACCATGACCTAAAACATACCAAGTAAGTTAAGATGAGACATAAAACCCAGTACGTAATCAGTGATTCGATACTTATAAACGTGTGTATTCATGTAGCGTTAGTGATCCAGAAGTAGGAGTCTTTCTTCCGTTCATTCACTTGACTTGAGGTACGGATTCCCGTCCTTTCAGTATGGACATTCTTTCCTTATTAGGATTTCCCCGTATGCAGCCAACTGTTTTCCCTAGTATTTGTTTTATTGTTTTGAACTGCTTATGTTTTATTAGCATAATCTATAGCCATATACAAGCATGACCAGTTTCACCTAGTTATGGAGGTACCATAACCATAACATTGGAGGCACCAATGTTATGACTTCCCCACGGCGGAGTGATTGCTCGTGGCGTCCCTTTCAGTTTTGGCCATATTATTATATCATGTGGGGCGTATGGGTGCATCCTAGTTACATGTTTTATTCAGTATTTCATGGTGAATGTGGTGTGTGCCTTGCATCCTTCACAAGGAGTTGATCCCTCCTACCCAAACCAGTATATTAATTAGAGGCATCCCCTCTAATCAGCATGATGAGGTCACCCCTCCAAGTATTCATGCACGTGACCTTTTCATGACCTATATGGGCTATGGTATATTTATGTTAAAACAGTTTTCATAAGATAAACATAAGGCTTTTCAAACTATAAAACCAGTTTTCTCGATACTTAACCAGTCTACTCAGAACTTAGTCTTCCGCTGTTATATGTTACATGCTTATCCTATTTCATGCTATATTGTATATCCGTGCACTGAGCGTTTTGCTCAGCCGTTACTTTCCTTTCCATGTCCCAAAACGGCAGGTACCCAAGACTCGAGCATTTGGAGGACATGCATAGGATGGAAGCTGCCATAGACTTCTTCTCCTGTTTCCTTCATATATTTATGCTTGTTTAGTCTTTCATTCAGTTCATTTACTTTCTTATGTTTTGGGCTTATGTTTGGGGACCGATGTTTGATTCCGGTTTTCCCTATGGTCATGTATGTTTTACTACATATTACCTTGCATGCTTTGATGACACGCCATAATTACGCGTGCCATTCCATTTATCAAAATGGGGTGTTACAAAACTACTAACATCTCCAATCGAGGAGGAAAGAAAATCAAACCCGGCCTCCTAATGCTCCTCACAGCCGGCGGCACCTTTTTTTTTTCTCTTTTTTTTTTGTCGGCAGGATATAAGAGGCAACAACCCTAGCTCCTCCTTTTTTTTTTTTTTTTTCGTTTCTCTATTGTGTAAGGGGGGGGGCTCCCCGTATTTTTTTAACAACCTGGGCCGCAGCCCATTACTTCTTTCCTCCTTTTTATTTTAAAACCCTCCTTTTTATTTTTATTGTTTTTAAAATAAAACCGGCCCAAAATAATCTATAAAACTTCGTTTCCGATTCGCTTTGCTTCGATTAAAATCATATAACTTGCGTGTTCGTGTTTTAACTCTCGTTATGTATTTATTTATTTTACTGAAAATAAATATGTACGTAATACTGGATAATTATTCCATTGTAATATTTAAATAAACTGAGACTACGCATATTTAATATTAACGTTTAATTATTTTTGTAAAATAATTAATTCATCTGTAATATTTTCTGAGACTAAATACTTATTATCTGAATAAATATTATATGTAATATTTAAATAAACTGGGATAGCGTATTTAATTCCTGCGTTTATATCTCTGTCTAATAGTTAATACTTATATAGTTTACTAAACTTAAACTGCGTATTTAAATATTCTGATTTTTAAATACGGGTTTTACAATTCTTCCCCTCTAAAAACAATAATTCGTCCCCGAATTAAAGATACGACTATACTGGGTTTTACAATTCTTCCCCTCTAAAAAGGAGAAATTCGTCCTCGAATTAAAGGTAATAAGCTGATGAAGTTATAAGAACTGAAAGAACACGTAGACTGAAAAGACAATTAAGCTGAAGGATGAATTGTCTTCTAATTAAGACATAATGCTGGTGATAGGTTTAAATCTGACATGACTAAAATGATCATGTAACGTGACATGACTGAAGAGAATAAGGAACGTGACATGATTGGAAGAACATAACTGGATTTATTGAAGGAAAGGGAATGAGAGGTCCGGAAGGACTCCTCTGTTTCGAGTGGCCTCCCGCTCGAAATGATTCCTTCAAAGGTCTAACATAATAAATAAAATCTTGGTCCTGATGACCCTGTCCTGATGATGCTGAAAAGCTTCTGGTTCCATATTTAAGATGGATTTTCTGAATCTGATAGACTAAATAACTATAACGTGTATGATACATGAAACGATACGTGTAAATATTCTGAAGAGATAATATTGACAACTCTGAGCAAGCTGCTGAGAATATATATAGGAACGAACTACGTGAACAATTGTGAACGGCTACGTGAGCAATTGTGAACGTGGTTCACGATTATATGAGGAATAATGGGCATGGAATATATATGATAAGTGAATCATACTGTGAACGTGATACCAGAACATATCATGAACGTATGCTGACTGAGGAATGAATGCCAAACGATTCGGCCTGAGATGTGAAATGTCTACCTGGTTATGGAGTAGTTATGCTAAACTTGAGTCTGATTTCCCAAGCTTTCTGTAACCGTATTCGGTAATAACTGAGAAACGTGTATCGTGAAATGGCACACGAGCTTGAACGTGAACAATATTATGAACACAAACGTGAGTTTAAATAAAGAGATAGCATAAAGATAAACTGAAACAGCATCATTCTACGGATGAGATGTATACGTGAAAGTGAAAATAAACGTAAACGTAAACATACACGTGATCGTGAACATGAATTCTGTCTGATATGATGGTCGCCGGAATGCTTGAAATCGTACGATTTACTGCTAAATTTTCTGCATGTCCGCTACTGCGTAATCCTTCCGGTTGGAAGGAAACGCGTAGGTTGGTTACATGGTCGACAATGACTTAGATAGTATTATACTTTTTTTCTGAGTCTGTGGTAACTGATAACAATTTCATGGAATTTCGTCTCATTTCTGTTCAGAAATTTCTAAGGGTTGTAGTAACTCACTAACTTGACGGCGTTCTATCTTGAACCTGTAGTAGGCCAGGCATCAAGATATGAACATAGCTGCATTAATGTGTGATGCGGATTCTATCAAAGTTTTGTCTGGGATTATGGAACATTCTGGTGGAAATCTGGTTGAATAGTCTTAAAACATTTTTAGTGAGAACGGTCGGAAATTTCTGCGGTAGTAGGCAATTGAGTTCTAGAAAATTTTATACTTCGTTCACAGTCGTCAGTCGGGACCATCCGGTGATGGCCGTCACCTTCACAACATTGTTTGAAACTTCTTTCTGCTAAGGTAGAATGTTCAGAAATGCCACCTTGTTCAATTGGAATTCATATCTGGAAAGCTGTATACAAAAATTTCTCCATCGAAGATTCTGTACAACTGTGAGAAGATGATTCTCGTGTTCTCCTCAAAATTAAGCAGATCAGAATGTGATCAAAGAATATACTGATGATTTTGTCTGCGAAGTCGTAAAAGAAAATTGATTCATAAATTTCATACTATAGCTGGGGCATTAGGGAGCCCAGTCGTATAAGTCAAAATTTTAGAGAGACTGTAACGTGTTCAACAGCAGTCTGGAAACATCATGTTCTTCTCTCACCACTGCTGGTGTCATGATCGCGAATTGTTCCAGAACTATTTAAGATATCGTAGCAGGTCAGGTAAACCTTCTATACGTGGAATGAAAATATCGATTAAGAATGGTGATCTGGTGAATTTGTCGGTGGTCGATATATGATCTCACGTTATCGGCCTTCTTAATAGACAGAAACGGTGCACTTTCTGGTGGTGCATTGGGCGAATAAGGCCTCGCTCTGGTAACTCTTGCAGCAATTGCTGCAACTCTTTTAACGTAGCTAAAGCCCTGTAATGAAGAGTTTTGAAAATAGGTTCTGTTCCTGAGACAAGCTCGATGTTAAATTATGTCTCGTGGGTAGGAAGGAATTTCTTGAAAACTTTCTGAAATTATAACTGGAACCCTGGAATAATCTGCCGATCATGAATTTAAGGAATTTCAAAAGTGAATTTATAACAGGTAGGTAAATTCTTCGTAGCTATGGTCTGACAAGCCACGTACTTGTAAGGTAGACGTAATTTGTACTATTTTTCTGGCAGCAAATATAACAATATATTTAGAATTTAGTAGGACAGATCTTATCGTTAATTGAAAGGAAACCTTAATAATATAGATGATACTGTGGAGTCCTTTCGGCTGAGAGGTAGGTAAATATCTGATTTACATAAAGCTGATATAGGAATACGTGGAGTAACGCGGCGACTTTCACTGAGTGGATTCGTCTGCAACCTCACAGAAATATTACCGTGTGTTTAATCTGAATAATAATCTGGTGGTGGTGATTGAATTTTAATGATCTGATATATGCGTGGCATAATAGAATGAGTATACCCCTTTCTGAAAGATACCCTGATCTATGTCTTGACTGATGTCTTGGCACGTGTTTTAATAGATGAATATGAACAAGGCTGGAAAACTTTTGGTAACTGCTAGGATTGGCGGACCAGTTATACTGCTGACTTCTGTATTTATGGTCACGTCCATTCCGGAGTTCCGATGGTTACTGACTGGTTAATTATAAGCACGGTGGTTGTCACCACTGCCTTGTTTGTCAAATTAATGACGGTCATTATCATGACCATTATTCAAGTGACTATTCCTACTGAGTGGCCGGATGGTTACCGGTTCTCACTATTTCGACTGAAAGATTAGCGGAGTAACGTGTGACAGCTAACTGAGGAAGTAAGGCATGGAATAGAATGGTAGTGTCTGATGGTTGAAATTTATTCTTGTCAGGAATTTCAAATTTATATTTTTCGTCCTTGTTCTGCAGAGTCTTCATAGTATGAACGGCATTAGCATCTTGAGAGATTTCCAAAGTATCAGCAGCATCAGCATCTGTGTGGTCTTCAGAGTGTTAGCAGCATCAGCATCTGGTAAAATCTTCAACTCACGAGCAACATCAGCACCTGGTAGAATATCGACAAGTGGAAACGTCTAAGATGATTAAGGATCGATTAGCAATATCCATGGAGTAGGGTACCTGGAGTACACCTGGACTACTCCTGGACTACTGTACATGAAGTACAAAATGGATACTGCACATGGAACATATCCGAGACACTGTATGTGGAGTACACATGAAATACTATATATGGAGTATACTGAGACACTGTACATGGGTACATATGAAATACTGTACATGGCACTGGTGGAAATTTTATTGGATGGTCGATACTGGTGTCGCTTGTCTGACGTGATCTAGGAAATAGATTGATTTAAACGGTAGTAAACTGGTTTGAAATAAGTAACATGATAGCCTGTAATTCCTGCGTCGACTTACTGCTAGTTATATCAAGACTGAAAGTATGATATAATCGAAGTCCCAACAGTGGTCAGGATGAAACATGATTAATGAAGGCCAATCATGATTTATCATGAAAATGGGTTTTACTGAAATTCTTATGTATCTTAACATGAGAACATCTTTTCTCTACTGAAAACATAATCCTCGTAAGGAGACATGAACTGAATCAACCTGAAGACGACATCAACGTGAGGATATGAAAATTTTACTGTTACTAGAGCATAAAAGAAAAATCAACTGAGTTTTAACATCAACTCGTGTGGATGGCTATGGTTCAATCCACAGAATTCAAGGAACAAAACATATGACTAAGTATGGGCGATTTTGGTTCGATCCATGCTTGTCAAAAATTTCTGAGAACTCTCATGTATAGAAATTCATAATCTGGGACTAAATATGGTTGGCTATAGTCCAGCCCATACTTGTCTAAATTTATTAAATGTCCTGATATGACAAGGTGAACAACTATGGATCGGTTCAAAATAGCATTTGACTGAAAAACATAAAATTTGACCTGAATAATGGTGAACGGTTATGGCTGGTTCACTAATTAATATTTGACTGAAAACATGAATCTGACATGAATAAGGATGAATGCCTAGGTTCAGTTCATCAATACAAAATCTGAACGGCAAGGGTGAACGCCTATGGGTCGGTTCACCAAAACAAAATTCGCAGAAAGCACATGCGACTAAATATGGCTAGTTATGTACCAACCTTTTACTTAGTCAAAACTTCAAGAAAACTGACTGATAAATGAGGAAAACTGACTGAATAATCCATGAGAAACATGAAAGATAACAACGCCAAAATCTGGGAAGTTCCTGGTGACTACCCACTAGTCACAGGTCAAGTTTTAGAGCCTACAGGTCGAACCTTGCGCTCTGATACCATAATTGTAACACCCCACTTGGATAAGTGGACCGTTACGTGTATTTATGGCGTGTCATCAAAGCATAAGGTAAATGTCCTAAAACATTAACTGACCATAAAGGAATACCGGAATCAAACATCGGTAATCCAAACATAAGCCCAAAACATGAAAGGTAAAATACTGAAGGAAAGGACTAAACAATGTCCAAATAAGCGGAATAATGTAAGAAATGCATAAAGTAAGAAGTCTGGATAGCTTCCATCCAAATGCACATGCTCTCAGAATCCTAAGAGCGTCCGGGTGTACCTGCCGTTAGAACATGAAAGGAACTACGGCTGAGCATAACGCTCAGTGAACGGATATAAAGCATGATAAGAATATACTGAATGAAACAGGAGATAGAATACTGAAGCTGTAAGACTGATATGTAACATGTGGTAGAACTCTGCATAAAATCTGAGAAACCTGGTTCATATATACTGATACTGAAATGTAACTATTAATTCTGAAAACATGCATTTACTGTATTTTATTTGCCAGAGCTTATATAGGTCACGTGTTATAACAACCGTGCATGAATAACTGGAGGGGTGACCTCGTCATGCTATAGAGGGGTGACCTCTAAATAACTGTGTTGGGTGGAGGGATCAGCTCCAATGTGAAGGATGTAGAGCACACACCACATTCACCCTGATAACTTGTAACACATATAAGCCTAGGATGCATCCATACGCCCCACTAAAACATACATATAAAAATGGCCAAACTGAGCATGAGTGGGACGATGCAGGATATCACTCTCCTGCATGTGAGTCACGACACCGGTGCCTCTAGTGCCGTGGTTACGGTACCTCCGTAACTAGTACATAAACTGGTCGTGCTTGTATATAACGCTCAGGCAATTCTATTTAGTTATTAACATGATTACTGATAAATTTAAACATATACTGGGAAAGAACATTTGGCTGAAGATGGGAAATCCTAATCATGCATAGAAAGGAAGTCCTTACTGAAAGGACGGAAAATCCGTACCTCTAGTCCAGTAACTGACTGAATGGAAGACTGAACGAATACTACTCGGGCTTCACGCGTGCTACATGAAAAAAGGACGCGAATAAGTTAACTGACATTCGTTTATTTAATTTTACTGATCTTATTGGCTTCTTATTTATTCATTTTATTTTGATTCTGAAATTCTGTACGTATACCAACTGATAAATCTGAACTTATAATAATTCATTTTAAGGTATTATCGTTCTACTATTAGTTACGGTACAACGTATTTCTGACGATATAGTATTACTATAATAAGTATCCCGCTAAATTAGAAAGTCTCTTAATTTATAAAGTTCTCAAATAATTTAATTCATTTTCTAAAAGTATACCCTTTTTAAATATTAAAAAACTAATTTAATTTAATACACTTAAAATGTATTTTAAATATTTATAAAACAATTTAATATAAAAAGGTATAATATAAAAGTATTTATTTTATTATTTATAATCATGTCCCGAGCCTACCGAGCCCATCTCGGTCGCACTAACAAATCAACATATGAAACAAAATCTGTCAACAAGAATTAGTGACAGAATTTGTGTCACTAAAACTGTCGCTAATCTCAAACTAAAACCCTTTTTATTTTCTAGTTAAAGATTTCCCACTGCATTCATTATTAGTTCCCCCTGCTGGTCGAGTTCCCCCTGTTAGTCATCTAGTTCCCCCTGCTTGTTCAAGTTCCCATTGTTATTGTTTTCTGACAGCCCCAAACACCCCTTTATGGCAGACTAGTCCCAAACACCCCTCTGTTTGTGTTTGGTTGCGGCTGGTCACAAATATTTCACCACCGAGACTTGAAATCTCGGCTGGCCAGTCTACTAACACCACCCCGCACCCTTTAGTTTTACACGGCACCCCCTGTTTGGGGTTGATGGCCCACGTCTGGCACAAGGACCACCACCGCACCCCATTTGGGTCGCGGCTGGCCAAACAGAAACACACACCGAGACCCCTTGTTGGTCTCGGTTAATGTGTCAGCAGAAACCCGACGCCCTAGTGAACAAAACGTGTTTGCTGGTTATAACTCGTTTGTTCTTCAAATCAAAATAAGTGTTACGAGATTTATAATAAGACAAGGATGGTGGTTACCGTTAACTGTGTTTGAGGAAGAACTACTAACATCTCCAATCGAGGAGGAAAGAAAATCAAACCCGGCCTCCTAATGCTCCTCACAGCCGGCGGCACCTTTTTTTTTCTCTTTTTTTTTGTGTCGGCAGGAAATAAGAGGCAACAACCCTAGCTCCTCCTTTTTTTTTTCGTTTCTCTATTGTGTAAGGGGGGGCTCCCCGTATTTTTTAACAACCTGGGCCACAGCCCATTACTTCTTTCCTCCTTTTTATTTTAAAACCCTCCTTTTTATTTTTATTGTTTTTAAAATAAAACCGGCCCAAAATAATCTATAAAACTTCGTTTCCGATTCGCTTTGCTTCTATTAAAATCATATAACTTGCGTGTTCGTGTTTTAACTCTCGTTATGTATTTATTTATTTTACTGAAAATAAATATGTACGTAATACTGGATAATTATTCTATTGTAATATTTAAATAAACTGAGACTACGCATATTTAATATTAACGTTTAATTATTTCTGTAAAATAATTAATTCATCTGTAATATTTTCTGAGACTAAATACTTATTATCTGAATAAATATTATATGTAATATTTAAATAAACTGGGATAGGGTATTAATTTCCTGCGTTTATATCTCTGTCTAATAGTTAATACTTATATAGTTTATTAAACTTAAACTGCGTATTTAAATATTCTGATTTTTAAATACGGGTTTTACAGTTTTTGTCTCTGGTACTTGAAGGTAATTCTCGGGAAGACGACAAGAATTCATGGCCCGCACTTACACAATATTTTCCATTCAAATACTTTGTAAGACTTTGTATGAAATAATATGACTTGGGACCTATGTAACTTTGATATTTATGAATGAAAATGCTTTATTAATAAACGACGCGATTTTTATGCGTTGTCTATGATGTGAGTAATGTGCTAACCCGTAACACCAACTAGTCTTCCGTTGTATTGAGTTGTATAAATTTGGGGGTGTTACAGTTTGGTATCAGAGCTCTCGTTATAGAGAACGAAAGATTTTTTTAAAATCAAGGTTTTGAATAAAACATTTCAAAATCTTTTAACTATAAACATTTTTCTCAAAATGTCTAAAAATCTTTTGACTATAACGGTGCCAAAGAATTCCCGAGTTACCGACAAGGCCAGACTGAGAAATGTTATTTTAATATATATATATATATATATATATATATATATATATATATATATATATATATATATATATATATATATATATATATATATAACTTGGATTATATATATATATGATGTAATTTTATTACATGATTGTTTGATGATTATTTTGATTTTTATACGAGGTATTTATACGACGTAGATTGTCACAAGGAACCCTAAATCCCCTAGTAAATTAATAGAAGCTATTCTCGTAGGAATTCTAGCTATCCTAGATCTAAGCCAAGTTGTGGATATTTATGATCCCAACAAATGGTTGATATTCGTAGAAATGTAGATATTAGTTGATTGTGATATTGAAGAAGAATTGGCGAGATTAAAACTGATATCGATGCCATGACGATCTTTCCTTATAGAGTGGAGTTTGACAAAACGTTACCACCTAGAAAGATGTCATCTCATTCGTTGTCATCCAATTCTTAAATTGAAATCGAAAGGGTGAATGTTGCACTTGAGGCTGTAATTGGAACCATTACCCAAAAGCCTCATGGCACTAGTACCTTTCCGAGAAGTCTAATTGAATGATCAAGTCATTTCATACTAGTGACTCATTTGATAATTGTTGTTGTAAGATATAGGATTGGAAATTAAGTGTTGATCATATCGAGCTTTTATTTCCCTATTAAGGCCTAAGAATAAGATTGAAAGTATTGGAGAATGAGGTAGGATATCGCATTGAGTATAAGTTGGTTGAAACTTGAATAAAGTAAAAATTTAACTTGTATGGAATATGAGATTGATAAGAGCAAATTATTAAGTCATGTGATTGATTTATAAGGTTTTTATTGATTGTTAGTTTGTGTTAAGTGTTGTTCCTAGGCCATTGTCCACTAACGAGGATGCCTAGTGTCCGAGGAATAAATTGAAGAAATCTTCTTCTTAATTGGGACTGATGGATCTCCCGGGACATGTGGAACACCTAATGACTCTTGTAGATTAGTATTCATTGTGGTATCTTTTAAAAATCCCTAACTTAACTGAGATATCAGTTGGTAGGATGAGTTCTGAGAATTGTATGACATAGTGACACGTAATGTGTTACGGTACAATTTTGACTTGTTTGTGATTAATGAAAAGACTACCTTTAATTACTAAATTCTACATGTATCGATGTTATCTATCTTTTATTGCTTCATCCTAATGTTCGCATTAGTGATGCAACCATTGAACAAGTACTCATCTTGAATTGAGTTACGTTGTGGATTATTGTTTTGAGTGCCATCGAGATCATGAACTTCATAATTATTTGGCTAAGCTCATTTCCTATTAGATTGTAGTTAGTTCTTGGTGAACAACTCCTCATCACTATTTTGCAGATCACTCATTGTTTTTATAAGTTAAAACCGTATCCATTGAGAAAAATTGAATTTTCATCACAATAAGGATTATTCAAAGCGAGATTTATAAGTGATTGTTATCGAAATGAGGTTGTTTATAAAGTACCTTGGAAAAATTAATTGTTTTCATAACAAATAAAATCTTTGTAAATTTATTTCTGATTCTTATTTAAGAATTAAGCATGAAAATGTTTTTATTATAAACATGATGATAAAATTTTGACGAACTGAGTATTGCATCGTTAATCTTTAAATTGTATATAGTTGCGCGCCTACATATAATTTGGAATGGACCATGCAAGACTGATTAGTAGTCACCATAAAACTAATGAATAAACACTACATTTTCTTTGAAGATTGTGAAAGATTAAATTTTATGAGATCTGCAAGAAGTGAAAAATAGGGACATAGTGTTAGGGACACCTACATATGTGCCTGTAGCATCTATTCTTCTGAGTCGAATTTACTGATCTGTGGAAATTATTTTATTTGACAATTGACAATTCTTTCTTGTCCAATTCTCCCGTATTGAGATTCTCAGGAAAAGTATCTGATTACCGAGTGTTGATACCCGACTGGATGTATTGACGTTCTTATCATTTCTTATGATTTGATTTCATTTGAATGACCTGGGTAACGATCTGAGGAGCTTTCAAATGCGTACTCAAATTATGAAAACATAGGATATATCCATATTCATTAAATGTTTTCGTCTGTATCTGATTTGAAATTCTCTCGCGTAGATTATGCGTTGACCTTACTTTTTTTAAGGTTAGTTATGTCTCCTAATATCCTTGAATTTGTGAAGGATTATGAGTTATTACTAGTCTTTTGAGAAGTTCACATCTTATCGACGGAAATAAAACTGGAAAGTTGATAGTGCCAGTAGAATGGATTGATTGATTATGACATGACGATATTGTCTTAACTGATGGGAACTCGAATTGAATTCCCTTAAATGATAAGATGTTGATTATCAAAAGTGATCTAATTAATTCTTGATGGATGACCATATCCTGCATTTAGACTTAAAATTATACCATGAATGGTCGTGAAATAGTCATAGATATTATAATCTAGAAAAACCTAATATGAATGTACTAAAAGATGTTTATGTTATTTGAAACTTTATTAAGTATTTATTGGTGAATTAACTAGACTTTTGCCATTAAGGCAAGTTGAAATTGGTATTGATTAGAAAAGAAAGTAGAAAAGGATGACGGTTACGATTAAGAATTAAACTAAGACGAAGTCGTGCACGTAAAACCGTAAAAAGTCACTAATTTTAAAAATTACCCCAAAAATTCCTAGAAAAATGCAATAAATCCTAAGAAAGGTATTAGAGTTTATTAAAAATAAAAAATACTCAAACCTTTCATTTAATTAAATATTAATTTTTTAATGCTAATTAAAGCCCAAAAAATCAATTTAATTAACAAAAAGCCCAAAATGAGATTTTTTAACTTGTAAACCTCTAAAATGACTTAACTAAATTTAAAACTATTTTTGAAAATTTTAAAATTGATAAAAACTATTTAAAAATGATTAAAAACTAATAAAACTTAAAACAATTCTAAAAATTAATCTAATGACAATAAAATTAATCTAAAAATTTTAAAATTCCTAACTTAATGTATTTGAACTAGGATAAATGAAAAACTTGCAAAAATCTAAATTTTAATTTTTAATAATAAAATAATAAAAAATAATATTAAAAATCCAAAATTTATAAAAAATCTAAAAAGTTGCAAACTAGTTTACTTTAACCTAATAAACACATAAATGAACTTGAAATTACCTAAATACCCCTATTGGGCCTTAAAATGGGCCAAAAACCCAAACAGTCCACTTAATGGGCTTAATTTAGGCCCAATAAGCAAAAGTGAACCAATTAAGCCCAAAACTTCCTATCTGACTTAAAATTTGATTTTAGGAACAAAACTCTGAAGGCCCAAAAGCTGAAAATGTGCTTATCACAGCTTAATAAGTCAACAACTTATTCTTAATGGGCTTTTTGGCCCATTAAGCCATAAGCTAATGCCATAAGCTCTGATTTGACACACAAGCTTATTTTGAGTTACCAAAGAGATATGTGAAAAGAAATTTTGAAAAAGCCCAAGAAATAAGCCTGATATAAGCAAAAGCTCTCTTCACAAAACGACAAAATAGTCGTTTTTGAGTTCTAGGCTACCTCAAGTGCTGATTCAACTTGCAAAAGGTTTTAAATGACTTTAATAAGCAAAATAACCAAAAAGTTTTCAAATAAGCACACTGGATAAGCCAGAATAAGCAAATAAGCACTTATGTAAAAGTCAAACTGTTTGGTTTTCTAGTCAAACCCTAATAAGCTCCAGTTAAGTTCAATGGGTCAAATAAGAAAGATCTATCACAAAAAATAAGTTTTTGCAAGTCTGGATAAGCCAAAATGGCTTATGAATAAGCTATTTGATAATTAACACGTTACCAAAAAAATAAAATATTTGATAATTAACACTAGCAGTGGCTAGCAACAGGGGAAAGGAGTTCCCACTGCTTGACCAATTTGACTTTTTGTCTTATGTGACTTTTTGTTGGATTCAGGTTAAGCAAAGGCACCCAAGTAATTAGTGGATCACAAGGAGTAAATAACAACAATGATATCACAAATTCAACAAGCCAATTAGCACAGATTAATCAAAAGATCACAAGACATACACCAGATATGAACAATAAGCAGTTTTCAACCAATAAGCACTTAAAGCAAGAATAAGCCAGCCAAACTTCACCAAATGAATACACAAGCTATAAATAATTCAAATGAACACAAATAAACTAGTTTCATGCACTGATTCAAAGTTTAGATCAAGATTCAAGCACTTAAATGTTACTGATGAACAAGAACAAGCAGTTTACACACTTTGCTGATATACTTGACCACAAGACCAGATTCAAACCCTCAAATCTTCTTAACAACTCATAATAACTATGTTTAATCCCTAAGCATGCATACAAAGTGTTTCCAAAGTCTTAGGTCAAAACAAGTAGATTTCCAACTTTTATAGCACAATCAAGATTTTAATGTTTAAAAGCCAAGAACTTGCAGCAAATAGCATACAACCAAGTATATATCAGATACCAACACAAATAACCAATAATCAATAACTCAAATCCAATTTGTAAGCTTAAACAGGTTAACCCAAACACCCCTTTCACTTTTTAAATCCAAATTTAACAAAGGAAATGTGTGATTCAATGTTACCCAAGCCCAATCTAACACAAGAACAACAATATTATGCAGTATGAAGCAATTTTAAGCCACAAAAACAACAAGAACAACAACAGAACCCAAAATCACAAAAATCAAGTACTTTTATCAGATTTTGGGTAAAAAGGACTCAAACCTCATGAATGTGCATCCACACTCACGAATTTTTGAGCTTATGTGCCTAGCAAAACAAGGCACAAGCTTCCACAAACCTGCTTAGAGTAACAAGGTTTGAACAAGTGATATTCATAACAGAAAAATGGAAAAAATGAACAAAAGGCTTGATTAATGCAAACTTGTTCCCACTTCCTTGAATATCCCCAAACTATAAGCTTATCACACCTTGATAATCCTGTTATCAGGGTGCTATAACCACTTATAGCCCAAAAATTTTAGGGTTTGAACCAAGATTTAGCAAAATATCAAGTTTTCAACAATTGTACAATTTCTTGCACAAGGTTTGAAAACAGGTTTTAAGATTTCAAAAACACAAACATATATCAGTAACAAGCAAGTAATAAGATTGGCACTTGGATTTCATCAACAACATCAAACACTTTCTCATTAAAATAAAAAGAGGATTTACAGATTTGTGATAAAGGAAAAACCAATAGCAAAAAACAAATGAATGACCTAATACCCTTTATATAGAGGGTGTACAATGATCCTAGAAAACATAAAAACGTAAACCCTAGTTGGTAGAAGTCCCATAGTACCCTTGTTGAATTTTGAAAACCTTGGACTCAAGTGATGTTTCTTTGGTAGTTTGTTGTTGAAAAGTTGGTGGAATTGCATCCAATGGCTCTTGTGAAGCTTAGAAAGCAAGCAAGTTTGTGGGGCATTGGATCTCTTTGGCACTTTTGGCATCTTCCTCACCTTTGTAGCAGGGGAGGTCAAATGTAGCTTGTGTGATGATGTGGCAAGTATTTTGTGGGTTGGGTTATGATTAAGTAAGCCTTAATCATAATTCTGGAGAAGATTATGGCTTAATTACAAGCAATTAAGGAAAACCCAATTTCGTCAAGAACATGAAGAAAAAGCTGTTTAATCCTTTTTGGGTTTAAAAGTTATGTTTAGCGTGTTTTTAAACTAAACAGTTGGATTAGTTTAATAAAGGCTGAGTGGAGGGTGACATGTCAAAAGGGAGGGTTCTCATTGGTTGGTTTAGGTGAGTGGGGCACGTGGCAAGCTGCCACTGGCCTATGTATCTTTCCTTGTCTCCCACTTTTGGCCCCTCATTTCTTCCCTTTCTTTCATTTTAGTTTATAAAGGTAAAAAACAGATTTCCTTTGTAAATAAACTTTCAGTTTTCACACTTTTGCCCCAAATAGTTTTCAAAAGTATTTTCAAGGGTATTTCTTGTAATTTGATGATTCTTGAAGGGTTGTTTTGGCATATTCTTCATTCTTCAAGGTTTTAACTTGTATTGTTGACTTCTTGGAGGACTAATAATGACAAGTCTTCAAAATTGAGGGACCATTCTTGCCAATTCTTCAAAGTAGAGGACCCTTTTTGTAAATTTGACAAACTTTAAGGACCAATCTTGTAATTATGAATAAACAAGGGTTTAAATTGTCAATTCTTCAATATTGGAGGACCCTTCCTTTACAATCTTCATTTCTTCAAGGGTTATTCTTGGAAAATCACCATTAGGGCTTGGTTCATTGTGCGGCTTCGTTTCCCGTGTTCGTTTTTGCTTGTTTCTTGTGATCTTTTGTCATTTTCTTACTATTCGTACCTAAAATACGCATGTAATATACACATGCATATATTTGGCCTTTTTCATGATATTTAATGCATTTTAAGCCCGTTTTGGACGATGAGACTATCTATAAAAGCAGTCTCATCAAATAGCCTTTGATTTCTAACTTCACACCGAGTGAGGTTAGTGACTATTCGTTAGATAAGTTCGTCGATGAACTTGTTGATCATATTGATCCACTTCCACTGGGAAGTGAAGATGTTTTCGATCTCGAGATCGAGCGTGATCTTCATAATTTACCTTCCATTCTTGAAGATTTCTCCTATGTGACTTCCCGCTAGTGAGAATGATGATCTTGTATCTGAGTGTGACACACTCGATACTTTGTCGGATATCTCTTATGATGATGATGCGATCGTGATAGTAGAGTGATAATTAGATACGTTATAGGGTAAATTAGAAAATTACCTTTAGGAAAAAGTAATAGACTAATATTACCAAAAAAGAATTCAATTAAGCACGTGATGAACCAAGTTCGTTGTACACGAAAATCGAGTGAATTTGAGACGTTTTGTATTGAAATGGACAATCGATTTGAATTGGTTTTCGGTTTTTAAACTACAAATTAAATCTATCAATTTTAAACTATTTAATTCTTAAAGTGCATGAATCGTAAACCCCCAAAATTATTTAAATCTAAATCAATCACTTAAAATTAAAACTATTTAAAATTTAAGTATTTAAAAATCTATAAAAATTCTACTTAACTCTCTATTAAACAAAATCTATTTTTTAAAACCATTTTTATTTAAATCTAAAATAATAAAAATCTAAATATTTAAATACTAATTAAACTTTTAAAATTAATAAAAACATTTTATTTTTATTTTATTTTTATTATTTATTTAAGCATTATAAAAATAAATTTTAATCTAATTATATTAAATAAACAATTAAAAACTATGTATTAAAGTAAGAAATAGAGCTGACAGCTAAATCAGTTACACTTTATTAGTTACATAAAAGGAACTAAAACTAAAACGTGGGTCTAGCCCAGATGGTAGAGGCGTTGGCCTGTTGAGGCGCAGGTCTCGAGTTCGAGACCTGCTATGGACAAAATTTTGGTGTTATTTATTTTTGGACAACTGAGATATGAAGGATCACAGGAATGATCAAAATGAAAAGCTTATTTTATTTAAGCTGATAGGAATCGGCTTATGGGCTTATCAGATCAGTTAGATCTCGATAAGCTAAACTCAACAAAGTAAAAACAATAACAAGTCAAACAAGTTCAGCAGACATCAAAGTTCAAATCACAGCAAAGTTTAAACAACTTAAAACTAAGAAAAACAAAGAAAAAAACGCACAACTTAGCAAGCTAAACTGATTATTAGCAAAGCAACATAGCAGCAAATAAATACACTCAAATCTCCTTTAGTCATGAATCGAGCCATAGCAATGACATTCCACCCACAAATAAGCTCATAATTCCAGCAATCTAAAGAATCAAACATATGCGTTGTGCACTATTACAGAAAACATCACATAAACTAGATTCAGCTTAAACAGTTTATATCTCAAGCATGAATTAACTACTACAAATCAAAATACCTTAATCTATCATCCTAGATGAAAATTACGATCAAATCTCAAAACAATTTAACAAAAGATCACAGCGTAATATTATGTTTCAAGCAGATAAACAAAAACAAGATCAACAGCTTAACAAACACGTTTGATTAGGCAGATTTTAATCACAACCCTAAAGTTTAGCATAAAACTCAAAACTAAACAGATTTAACTAAGCCAATACCAATCAATTCATCTAATGAACTTTTAAGTAGATTTATCAACATTAATCGACAATAATCAAACAAATACAAACTCATATTCAAAATAAACAAACTCACTTAACCATATAAAACTAAGCAGATTAATACACATTAACATTAAAAAGTAAAGAACATAGAACCTTTTGGAGATTCCTTTGAGAAGAAGGAGAGCGCTGAGCTTCCTTGTGAACCCGAATCTACACCACCAGTACGCATCACCACCACCATAATATTCGATCCAGTAACATCATCATCCGAACAGTCAACAGTAACGAACTAATTTTTAAAACTTTCTAGTAGGGAAAGTTTATCCCCAATTCTATCTTCTTAATATTCAGTTTAAGCTATTATTTAAGCTTAAATAAATATTATAATCATTAATAATACCAAAAAGATTAAAGTAAATTATATAATTGATTTAACAGTAAGTAAAACTAAAGAATTATTTCGAAACCAACAATCTTTTATTAATCACAAAATCTGTTACAATACTGGAGAAAATAAAATAATACAAATTACTTCTAAAACTAATCTAGCATTATAACTTTAGAAAATAAAAAGGGATGCTGAATTACAGAAAAGTAGAGGGTTTTTATAGCCATCCCAAAGGCTGTTGAGGGAGAATATCCAAATCTTCAATAGCATATTCCATCTTCACTTTTGGCCCTTTGATCAGCAATATTCTTTCTTTTTCTTGGTTGTTTTTGATCATAGGGCTGATAATACACAACTAGCACACGGATTGCCAACGTGGCATCCGTTTGTGCTAGTTGTGCTTTCTCCAATCTGAGCTGTCCATTCATTATTGGTGGATTGAGAATGAATTGCTGTCTTGACCATTAATCGGATGCCACGTATCATGCTCATTCCATCACTTCTCTTCCTAAAACTTGGGGGATTTATTTCCCCCTCGTGTGAATAACACGTGGGAAGAAAAGCCCCAAAATTAATTGGTGATTTATTGATTTAGGGTTTTTGTGGAACAGTGAAATATTGTTACTGGATATTTTTGGTTTGGGGAAGAAACACATAGGGAATATCGATTGGTTTTTTTATTTATTGTGTGTGAGAGAGTGGGGTAAAAATACGTGTGTGAGATTTAATATGTGTGGTTGGGAGAATGATTGAAAAGTTAACATAACTTTTCATTTACAAAACGTGTGAATATACTCGTTCTCCATGTTAAACCCTAATTGGGTTTGAAAGGCCCAAATGACGTCCCATTTAATTTACTTGTGAAAATTTTGGGCTTGAAACCCAAAAATAACTCCATCCGTCTAATTAACTTCCCATTTTTTGGGCCTTGTTCCACTTAAACAAATTTGACATTTCTCTAAATGGGCCTTTAAGCCCATTTGCTCCAATGCGGGACGCACTAGGCCCATAAACTCCATAAATGATGAGATCCGCTTAAAACGAGCTCGTATTTGGCTTTGTCAATCTTTTTCTTCAAACTCGTGCCGGTTTTTCCGGTTCTCGCGAACTTGGTACCTACACACACGAAACAACAAAACAACATATATACAATGCATTTTCATAATATTTATTCATTTTTTAGTTGTTTTATGATATAATTGATATGAGTAAAATCACTCGTATCAAACTCCCCATTGCTAACAATTGTCATGTCCTCACGCAATGATAAAATAAGACACTAACTACACTTAATTCAACTTTTGAAACTTTATTTTGCGAAAACATAATGTATTGCTTTCATTATTGAAAAATAACTTTTAGGATCATAAAATTCAAATAGATTCATCGTCCCCGACTTATCACTTTTCTATGCCAAGTGCAAAAACAAGATCATTGTCAATCATAAGCCCCAAAATTAAACCAACTCATACAAGTAATTTATGTTAAACTCAATCTCCTATTATTCCTAATTGTATCTCTAGATTTTATTTGTCATTCACCCAAAGGCTCATTTGACTTATTTTGATATTTATTAGTCCAAAAATGAAGACAAGAACGGTGTAAACTCAACACTCAAAACCTAACCTCGACTTCAAAAACCGTTGTCACTAAAGAAAGCCCACATCAAGGATAACTTAACACGATTTGAGGGATAAATCCCGGACCTGAAATTTGGCTAATATGGCTACTTAAAAGCAACAAATAAAACCTCCAAAGTCAATTATGACCTTATTAATGGAGTTAGCATCAACTACATCATAACACCTTGTGGCTCTTTAAGATGCAATTGTGCTCCTTATTTAAAATCCACACCCGAAGGCTTCTTGGACAAAAATAAGGGAATTGACTTCACCATCCCACCTTTTGGCTCATGATGATGAAGCAATTTTTATTCAACACGTCCCCTTGCATACACCCTAAGGCTCTAATGACAATGTTAGTGCTACATGACTCCCACCCGAAGGATCCTAGAGAACATGTTTTTATTTATTCTTCTTTATTATTATGATATTTATAGTAAGCCAAATTTCCGCAATCCCATGATCAAAAGTCCATGACGCTGACACCCTTAATGTGTTCTCACTTTAATTACAAGGGAAGAAAAAGAAGGAGTTACGAGTTAAGATATCAAGCCTAAACCGCTAAAAACTTCATTTATTAAGCAATTATTATTCAAGTGTGGAAAATAAGTACGAGGAGATTAAATCAAACACAAAAATACTTGCACAAAGAAGAATTTAACCTTGGAAACTTATGATTAAACTCTATCATCTCTTGTTCTCCATATTGTAAAATTTCAAAAATGTGAAATCAATGGATAATTAGCCTATTAAATCAAAGTTTTGGGTTTTCAAGTCATCTATAGGATCTTGCATCTTCTTATACTTTTTCAAGTTTTAGAATTTGCGTTTTAAAGTTCCCTTGATAAACGACTTTCTAGGATCAATTATAGGAAACTGCGAAAAGTTCTTGTTCTTAACTCGTATGAATTAAGACTTTCGCATTTTAAAGCTACCTATATAAAAGCCTAGCAAAACATAATTCAAATACGTTAAGGAAAAGCTAAGGTTAAAAACCGAGTCGAGTCAAAAACTATTTTTATTTTCACCAACAGAAAGCCTACATTCGTGTCAAAAGCACTTATTTTATTTATTAAAACTTCAAAATAATACTAAAAATTTAAAATTTTATGAAAAATGAGAAAAACAATTACGTTTAGACACGACAAAAGCAATAGCAAGCGATTATATCGATTGACTCCCCCATGCTAAAACCAAACATTGTCCTCAATGTTTCTTAGCTCAAGAGTAACACCCCTTTGCTAAAACACGAAGAGTCTAATGCAAAATCCTAACATGGAAAGAGCACGCAAATCTATAAGCCGTTTATTAATTATGCCTCAAGATAAAACGTTACTCGATAAAAATCAAGGGATAGAAAGTGTGCCCCTTTTTGGCATTCAAAGAACGGAAGATCAAGTGGACCGGCAAAAACCGACACGAGATTCTTCAAAGATAAGGGTCATACCTAAGATTCACAACACAACAAAACACGAGCACGATCTTGAAAGATCAAGCCTTATTAGTGTTAGAAAATAGAAAGAAGATAGAATGTATGGGACTGCCCCACAAGGCAGCTCGTTTTTGTTCACCGAGTTATGAGCTCGACTCGATCCCCGCAATCATTGGTCCTTAGGGAAAGTTTGAAGATCCGGGACAACCTCCGTAGGTATGTCCCCTCCAAAGCAATGTTTCACACGATGACCATTCACCTTAAAGTTAGGCCCGTCTTTTTGAGCTAGCTCAACGGTGCCATAAGGGAAAACTTGTGCAATGGTGAATGGTCCGGACCAACGGGATTTAAGCTTGCCCGAGAAAATCTTAAGTCTAGAGTTGAATAAGAGGACTTGATCACCAACATTGAAAATGCGGTTTTTGATCTTAGAGTCATGAATCCTCTTAGTCTTCTCTTTATAGATCAAAGAATTTTCATAAGCTTGATCCCTTAATTCACTAAGTTAATTCAATTAAACCTTGCGATGATCACCCGCGGTCCTTAAATCAAAGTTACAATGCTTAAGAGCCCAATACGCCTTATGTTCGAGTTCAATTGGCAAGTGGCATGCTTTTCCGTAGACCAACCTAAATGGTGTACAACCAATTGGCGTCTTGTAAGCCATACGGAAATCCCACAATGCATCGTCCAATTTATCCGACCATGAAGTGCGATTTTCTCCAATAGAACGCTCCAAAATCCTTTTAAGAGCCTGGTTTGAAACCTCCACTTGACCACTTGTTTGAGGGTGATAAGCCGTAGAAAGTCGATGAGTGACACCATATTTCTTTAGAACTTTTTCAAAATGTTCATTACAAAAATGGGTCCCACGATCACTTATAATAGCCCGCGGAGTTCCAAACCTAGCAAAGAGTTGTTTCAAAAAGTTCACCACAACTCGAGCATCATTTGTGGGTAAAGCCTTAGCTTCGACCCATTTAGACAAATAGTCCACGGCTACGAGAATGTATTTATTTCCTTTCGAAGATGGAAACGGCCCCATAAAATCGATCCCCCACATGTCAAAGATTTCACAAACTTGGATAATGTTTTGAGGCATTTCATCCCTTTGTGAGTTCTTTCCTTGACGTTGACAAGCATCACAAGTCTTGATCAAGTCTTGGGCATCACGATATATGGAAGGCCAGAAGAAGCCGGCATCAAAGACTTTCTTCGCGGTGGCGTTAGCACCATGATGTCCCCCGGTGGGTCCCTCATGACAAGATTTAAGGATATCTTGAGCTTCTTTGCCAAACACGCACATACGAATCACTTGATCCGCGCACACACGAAACAAATAGGTGTCGTCCCAAAAGTAATAGGATATATCCTTGAAAAACTTTCGTTTTTGTTGGGACGACATACCCTTGATCACAAACTTCCCCGCATGGTAATTTGCTATGTCCGCAAACCATGGGGTACTATCATCACCACGAAAAGCAATCATACCAAGCGTCTCGAGAGGAAATGTTTCATTGATTTCCTTGTTCTCTCAATCGCTTTGGTGAGGATTCTCAAGTCGAGATAAATGATTTGCAGCGAGATTCTCGGCTCCCTTCTTGTCTAGAATTTTGACATTAAATTCTTGAAGGAGGAGAATCCACCGGAGCAACCTCGGCTTAGCATCTTGTTTATTAAGAAGATATTTGATAGCCGAGTGGTCCGTATACACTATGGTTTGAGACAAGACGAGATATGGTCTAAACTTTTCAAAAGCATACACAACGGCAAGTAACTCCTTTTCCGTTGTAGTTTACTTTGTTTGAGCATCCGTCATAGTTTTACTTGCATAGTGTATAGGCAAGAAGTGTTTTGACTTACGTTGCCCCAAAACCGCACCTACCGCATAATCACTAGCATCACACATAATTTCAAAAGGTAGGTCCCAATCCGGGGCAACTAAGATTGGAGATTCGGTTAACTTCCTTTTAAGCATCTCAAAGGCTTGAATACACTCATCCGAAAAGATGAAAGGAGTCTCTTTTTCCAAAAGGGGTCATAGGCCGAGCTATCTTAGAGAAGTCTTGTATAAAACGTCGATAGAAGCCGGCATGGCCGAGAAAACTCCTTACTCCCTTAACGGTGGTGGGTGGAGGCAATTTGGCAATCACGTCGATTTTAGCCCTATCAACCTCAATACCGGCCTTAGAGATCTTATGTCCTAACACAATTCCCTCTTTGCACATGAAGTGACATTTTTCATAATTAAGCACAAGATTCGTTTCCTCACAACGTTGCAACATTCTTTCAAGGTTAGAGAGACATGAAGTGAAAGATTCCCCAAAAACCGGAAAGTCATCCATGAAGACTTCCATGGTTTTCTCGATCATATCATGGAAAATGGCCATCATACACCTTTGGAATGTCCCCGGAGCATTGCATAGTCCAAAAGGCATGCGACGATAAGCAAATGTTCCATAAGGACAAGTGAATGTGGTCTTTTCTTGATCACGAGGGTCAATGGGGATTTGGAAATAGCCGGAAAATCCATCCAAAAAGCAATAGAATTCATTCCCCGCTAGTCTCTCTAACATTTGATCCATCAAAGGTAATGGAAAATGATCCTTCCTAGTGGCATCATTAAGTTTCCTATAGTCAATACAAACACGCCAAACGGTCACAAGTCTAGTAGGAATCAATTCATTATCCTCATTAGTAACAACCGTCATTCCTCCTTTCTTTGGAACACAATGCACGGGGCTAACCCATGGACTATCCGAGATAGGGTAGATCATTCCGGCGTCTAGAAGTTTAGTGACTTCCTTTTTGATCACCTCATGAATCTTTGGATTGACCCTTCTTTGATTTTGGATAGCGGGTTTATAATCATCCTCCATTAGAATTTTATGAGTACAAAATTTTGGATCTATACCCTTAATGTCGGAGATTTTCCATGCAATGGCCCGTTTATGTTTCTTAAGCACTTTGATAAGTTCATCCTTTTCATTTTACTTTAATCCCTTAGCAATAATCACCGGTAACTTATCCGATCCCTCAAGAAAAGCATACTCCAAATGAGTGGGAAGTTCCTTAAGTTTTAATTCGGGTGCTTCCTCAATAGATGTTTTCACTTTAGTTTCATTTTCACTCACAACTTTTAAATCCATAGGTGGTGATTCAAAAGGATCCATATTCAACAATTTTTCAATTAAAGCAATATCTCCCTCGGGATCAAAATTCTCACAATTAAACTCACTAGGATCAAATGGTGTGCTAAGGTAATCATCAATTTCCTTTTCGATTTTTGAATAACCATTATTCTCAAGCTCTTCAAGAACGAAGTCACCTCCCTCAAATGGAGTGAGTGGAGGTGTAGCTGAAGAGATAATAGGATTCGAAGAAGTGGGATTGCCACTTTTAGAAGAAGCCGAGAATCCAAGCACTTCTTGAGAATATTCTTCACAAGTAACATCAATCACATCGATTTGATTAATTGATTCCTCGTAATACTTGGAAGAATATTTAGAGATATGACAAATATCAAACGTGATATTTTCATCATCAACTCTTAAAGTTAATTTCCCCGCTTTCATGTCAACTAAAGCACTAGCCGTCATCAAAACGGTCTTCCCAAAATTAGTGGTACACGAGAATCTTCGGGATAATCGCAAACCACAAAGTCCGTTGGAAAGACGAGTTTCCCTACTTTGACAAACACGTCCTCGGCTATACCTTTTGGTAAGGCGATCGATCGATCCGCTAGCTCGAGAGTCATCTTAGTAGGTGTAAGCTCGGGAAGTGATAACCTTTTCCACACGGAAAGAGGCATCAAATTAATGCTAGCACCAAGATCGGCTAAAGCTAAGCATTCCTCCATATTAGGGAAATCACATGGTATCACAAACTTGCCCGGGTCTCCAAGCTTTTTGGGAAGCTTTTGTGTAAGAACCGCGGAACAATAGCATCTAAAGATGTAGACACTTCAATCAATTTCCCTTTATCATTCATCAATCTCTTAATAGTCGAAGCAAACTTAGGCATGTAAAGCAATGCATCCGCGAAACTAACATTAATATAAAGATTCTTAAACATCTCTAAAAAAGTAGTCATTTGAGCATTGGACTTTTCGCGGAGCTTCTCTCGGTTAAGTCTCGAAGGGTAGGGTAGTGTGGGTTTAGTCTTCGGAAGCTCGGGTTCCGTAATAGGCAATTGGTCTACCTTTGGTGGAATAGGAATTTCCTTTTCTTTTACCACCTCGGGTTCTTGCTCCACTTCCCTCTCCGTAGAGGTACTCACATGTGGAAGCAAAGGTCCGTCTAAAGCTTTCCCACTACGTGTGGTTATAGCTTTCATCTCACCCTTTGGGTTTGGAATGGTATTACTAGGTAAGCCACCCGAAGACGAGGAAGGTTGACTCATAAAAGATTCAAACATCGAAAGCATCTTGTTATGACTTTGCTCCATACTTTGTTGCATACGATTTTGGTTTTGCTCTAGCCTTTGTTGATTAAGCTCAATCTTATTGTTTTGCCCTTTAATCGTATTTTGAAAATCGAGTTTCAAAGTATTAATTTGCCCTTGAATGTTGTTTTGAAAAGCTTTCATATTTGCCTCATTTGACTTGATATAGCTTGACAACTCATTTTGATTATTGTGAAAACCTTGATTGTTTTGATTAGCATTGAACCCATTTCCTTGATTGTAATGTGGAATCCTAAGATTCCGGATCTTTTAAGCTACTAGGAATGATCATTGTTCATATGATTAACATAATCAAAGCGGAATTAGAACAACAACCATTAACAAGGTGTTTAGGCACAATAACACATGAATTAAAACAAAGGGTTGCTAATTATATTAATAATAAACAACCACTAGACGTGTATACATTTAATCCCACGTCTAGTGCAACACACACTTTAGGTTTACATTGTGATTGAAAGTTATGAAAAACCTAATAACCCTTGGTTCCTTTTATAGTGTAAGGATTAGGGTTTTACAAGAGATAATATCAAATAAACAAGTAAATCTTCTATTTAAATAAACTTATGCAGAATATATCTTGCATGTTTATCTAAATAGAAGCTTCCATAAGCTTCTTTGTCTACGTTTCTAACAATGCTTACATTGTACATGACAATGCTTGGATTGTACATGACAATGCTTGCTTTGTCAACCTTGGATTTGCTCTTTTCAATGCTTGGATTGCTCTTGACAACGCTTAGACAAAATCTTCATGTTTTCTTCGTTTTTGAGTTTCTGCCACATCAACTTTTTGACCCAACAATCTTCCCCTAGTTGATGTCGGCAAAACTCTATGTGTATCTCTTGTAAGTTGTACATGATCTTCATATTGCTTCCCCTCAAGTGTAGCATGTATATCTTCCCCTTTTTGTCACATCAACAGGGAAGTAAAGAATGTATGCAATCTTGAAGATTCTCCAAATGTAGCTCTATGTAATGATCTTGAAGAAAAACAAATATAATATTATTGATGTAGAAGTAGAATAACCCAACATTGTGTTCCATGTCTTGTACTATCCACGTGATGAAGAACTTATACTGATGATTAAATATAAGTAGACCTCGATCCCTTGTCAATATTCTCATCCTTTATGAGACATTGAGCACGATAATGTAACTCCTTCAAGTGTTATGACAAGTCTTCGTCACCAACCATGTAAAGCACGAACAAGTTACCTTAAAAGAATAATGTTGACAAGGCACCATCTTTAAAGATATAATAGAACACAACCTTGCGAAAATCTTCTTCGAACATCAAACTTACCATAATAATTCTTCCCCTTAAGCTAACACCTCTTCATGACGAATTTGAATGAAATAACATCTTCATATCATATGTAAAAGTTCTAGATTGGATAACTCTTTCGCAAGGCTATCCCGATTACATAGTTTAAATATCCATCAAATTCCCACGAATAGTTTCTAACTCGCATTAAGATCATTAATTCCTATTAAAAGTATCCGAGCCATAAATATCAACATGATATTCTAAATAAAAACGGAGATTCCATGTACCTTCGTGTGTAAATACCTCCTTTTTGTGTGCTAAAAACGTACCAATTTTCTCAAACAGCAGCTATCCTTTTGTTATCGAACATCTTCCTTTATCCAAGATATCAACACTGTGTGTTGTCCAATATCGGACAACACTTGTCAGCGTTTGAAAATGTATATATCGGACAACAAGTGTCAGCGCTTCCTAACAGCGCTTAACTTATTCCTATCAGCGCCAACTTTGTACCTGTCAGCGCCTGGCCATCAGCGTCACATCCATGCCTTGTCAGCGTCACACCAACATCTATCAGCGTCACACCAACATCTATCAGCGTCTAAATAACACATGTCAGCGGGTAATAGATCTAGGGTTTAATAAACCCTAAATCATGATTTTATGTGAAAACCATAAACTGCAGTAAACTTTGACATCGAATATCTTCTTCATGAGAGCTCAGATCGAAGATCCCTTTGGTGAGATCCTAGACACAAGTGTCAAGAACCTACAGATCGAATTTCACAACGATCCAACGGGTAACGAAGTAGAAATCGCGTTTTTACTATTACTGTTCACAGAAAACAGCATATGACCCCTGCTGACTTTGACGCTTAATAACTTTTTCTTGGGATAGATCTCGACAATCCCTACGGTGGATATCTAGATATATGTGTGTAGAACACACACACTAAATTTCGTGGTGATCCAACGGTTCAATAAAAAGTTATGGCCTTCTGAATACTGCTGCGCACATAAAAACGTTCAGAAAAACCCTTGACGGATTTTTCTTTTCTTCACCATACACGAACACCTTGTTGGTCCTAGCATCACGAGCCACGAGGCTCTGATACCAATTGTGGAATCCTAAGATTCTGTATCTTTTATGCTACTAGGAATGATTATTGTTCATATGATTAACATAATCAAAGCAGAATTAGAACAACAACTATTAACAAGGTGTTTAGGCACAATAACACATGAATTAAAACAAAGGGTTGCTAATTATATTAATAATAAACAACCACTAGACGTGTATACATTTAATCCCACGTCTAGTGCAACACACACTTTAGGTTTACATTGTGATTGAAAGTTATGAAAAACCTAATAACTCTTGGTTCCTTTTATAGTGTAAGGATTAGGGTTTTACAAGAGATAATATCAAATAAACAAGTAAATCTTCTATTTAAATAAACTTATGCAGAATATATCTTGCATGTTTATCTAAATAGAAGCTTCCATAAGCTTCTTTGTCTACGTTTCTAACATTGCTTACATTGTACATGACAATGCTTGGATTGTACATGAAAATGCTTGCTTTGTCAACCTTGGATTTGCTCTTGTCAACGCTTGGATTGCTCTTGACAATGCTTAGAAAAAATCTTCATGTTTTCTTCTTTTTTGAGTTTCTGCCACATCAAATTTTTGACCCAACATGTAATTCCCTTGGTTACCACAGTTAAAATTATTCCCATTGTTTCCATTGTTGTACCTATTTTGAACCGGTGGAAAACCCGGTGGAGCAACATGATTTTGACGAGGAACTTGACCGTTGGAGCCATAAGTTCCCGTCGCGGCAAAAGCACTAGCTTGATCAAACCCCGTGGTCGAACAAGCATAATTAGGATGTGCTCCACCATATGATACACAAACATTCTCAACCATATTAATGGATCAATGAGGATTCTTCCTAATCTCATTCAACAAAGTCGCGAATCCACTATCAATCTTAGAGTCCAATCTAGCAATCTCCGGATTTAATGAATTCACATTGGAAACACTCGGTGTGTTTCGTGAATATTGTGCTCTAGACTTATCCTCAATTATTCTCCACGCGTCTCTCGGAGTTTTTCTTAAAAGATTACCACCCGCGGCGGCATTTAAAGAATCATGTTCAATCATATTAAGCCCGTTATAAAAAGTATTTATTTGATGCAATTCCGAGAAACCGTGGTGTGGACATTGTCTTAACAAACCTTTAAATCTTTCCCAAGCAACCCCAAACGATTCATGCACTTTTTGTTCAAATTTAGTGATCTCGTTCTTAAAGTGTGTTGTCTTAGATGGTGGAAAGAAGTAATCCAAAAACTTAGACACTAAATCATCCCATGTTAAGATCGAACCCGGTGGTTCTTTCTCATACCAAAGCTTAGCATTACCCTCGAGCGAGTACGGAAAAAGCATGAGCTTAATCGCGTCATTCGGCACATCTCTAAACTTGAGAGTCGAGGTAATTCGAAGAAAATTCCGAATGTGAGAATGCGGGCTATCGGTCTCATTGCCATGAAATTGGTCGGCACGAATGAGCGATAAAAGACCCGTCTTAATCTCAAAATGATCCGCCAAAATAGCCGGCACAACGATTGCTTCCCCATACCCTTCGGTGGGTGCACGGAGCAATTCCTCCATTGTTCGGTTATCGGCCATCTCTACAATAATAAGTGGAAGCTCGGGTTCCACTATTCGTTGTTGACGATTTCTATTTCTACGAGGAATATTTTCAAGCCTATTAAAATCAATCACAAGACGAGAAGAACGTAACTGCATACACTACAAAGACGAGAATTTAGAGGATTGAAGAAAAAAATTAGACAAGAAGAAGATTATTTTTGGTATTTTATTTGGTATTGCTCAATCAAAAATGATCGATAAAAAAACGGAATAAGGATAACTACTATGGAAGTAAATTACCCTCGGTCGACTTTGAAACGATAGGTGAAAACCTAAACGTCTCGAGGTTCAATAAGTAAACTACAAAAATAAGATTTATTACTACTTGAGTCGGCAAACCAATAATACGCCGTCCCTCTCAATATACGCACAAGCAAGCGGGGAAACGAGGTGGCACAAAGCACTTAAAAACATTTTCCTTAGATGGCCTTTTATAGCACGTCGCCTTATACCCACCTTATAGTTTGTATAAATCGAGTTCAAACGTCTTATTAGTATTTATCTATTTTGCCTTTTATTTTTGTTTTAGATTCGACTATAATAGCTAGGTGATGAAATCCCAACTAAGGCCTTATTTGAAAAGTATGTAAATTTATTGTTCTACGTAATACAATATATTATTCACAAAAAAACGAGAAAAACGATACATACTATATAATAGAAAAATAACAAAACTTTCCGAGGACGGAAAGGGTCTTCAAATCAACGATCAACAAATCTCAACGAAAACGAATCGTACACAAGATCCCCGGCAGCGGCGCCAAAATTTTTGATGTGATCGTGATAGTATAGTGATAATTAGATACGTTATAGGGTAAATTAGAAAATTACCTTTAGGAAAAAGTAATAGACTAATATTACCAAAGACGAATTCAATTAAGTACGTGATGAACCAAGTTCGTTGTACACGAAGATCGAGTGAATTTGAGACGTTTTGTATTGAAATGGACAATCGATTTGAATTGGTTTTCGGTTTTTAAACTACAAATTAAATCTATCAATTTTAGACTATTTAATTCTTAAAGTGCATGAATCATAAACCCCCAAAATTATTTAAATCTAAATCAATCACTTAAAATTAAAACTATTTAAAATTTAACTATTTAAAAATCTATAAAAATTCTACTTAACTCTCTATTAAACAAAATCTATTTTTTAAAACCATTTTTATTTAAATCTAAAATAATAAAAATCTAAATATTTAAATACTAATTAAACTTTTAAAATTAATAAAAACATTTTATTTTTATTTTATTTTTATTATTTATTTAAACTTTATAAAAATAAATTTTAATCTAATTATATTAAATAAAAAATTAAAAACTATGTATTAAAGTAAGAAATAGAGCCGACAGCTAAATCAGTTACACTTTATTAGTTACATAAAAGGAACTAAAACTAAAACGTGGGTCTAGCCCAGATGGTAGAGGCGTTGGCCTGTTGAGGCGCAGGTCTCGAGTTCGAGACCTGCTATGGACAAAATTTTGGTGTTATTTATTTTTGGGCAACTGAGATATGAAGGATCACATGAATGATCAAAATGAAAAGCTTATTTTATTTAAGCTAATAGGAATCAGCTTATGGGCTTATCAGATCAGTTAGATCTCGATAAGCTAAACTCAACAAAGTAAAAACAATAACAAGTCAAACAAGTTCAGCAGACATCAAAGTTCAAATCACAGCAAAGTTTAAACAACTTAAAACTAAGAAAAACAAAGAAAAAAAACGCACAACTTAGCGAGCTAAACTGATTATTAGCAAAGCAGCATAGCAGCAAATAAATACACTCAAATATCCTATAGTCATGAATCGAGCCATAGCAATGACATTCCACCCACAAATAAGCTCATAATTCCAGCAATCTAAAGAATCAAACATATGCGTTGTGCACTATTATAGAAAACATCACATAAACTAGATTCAGCTTAAACAGTTTATATCTCAAGCATGAATTAACTACTACAAATCAGAATACCTTAATCTATCATCCTAGATGAAAATTACGATCAAATCTCAAAACAATTTAACAAAAGATCACAGCGTAATATTATGTTTCAAGCAGATAAACAAAAACAAGATCAACAGCTTAACAAACACGTTTGATTAGGCAGATTTTAATCACAACCCTAAAGTTTCATAAAACTCAAAACTAAACAGATTTAACTGAGCCAATACCAATCAATTCATCTAATGAACTTTTAAGCAGATTTATCAACATTAATCGACAATAATCAAACAAATACAAACTCATATTCAAAATAAACAAACTCACTTAACCATATTAAACTAAGCAGATTAATACACATTAACATTAAAAAGTAAAGAACATAGAACCTTTTGGAGATTCCTTTGAGAAGAAGGAGAGCGCTGAGCTTCCTTGTGAACCCGAATCTACACCACCAGTACGCATCACCACCACGATAATATTCGATCCAGTAACATCATCATCCGAACAGTCAACAGTAACGAATTGATTTTTAAAACTTTCCAGTAGGGAAAGTTTATCCCCAATTCATCTTCTTAATATTCAGTTTAAGCTATTATTTAAGCTTAAATAAATATTATAATCATTAATAATACCAAATAGATTAAAGTAAATTGCATAATTGATTTAACAGTAAGTAAAATTAAAGAAATATTTCGAAACCAACAATCTTTTATTAATCACAAAATCTGTTACAATACTGGAGAAAATAAAATAATACAAATTACTTCTAAAACTAATCTAGCATTATAACTTTAGAAAATAAAAAAGGATGCTGAATTACAGAAAAGTAGAGGGTTTTTATAGCCATCCCAAAGGCTGTTGAGGGAGAATATTCGAATCTTCAATAGCATATTCCATCTTCACTTTTGGCCCTTAGATCAGCAATATTCTTTCTCTTTCTTGGTTGTTTTTTATCGTAGGGCTGATAATACACAACTAGCACACGGATTGCCAACGTGGCATCCGTTTGTGCTAGTTGTGCTTTCTCCAATCTGAGCTGTCCATTCATTATTGGTGGATTGAGAATGAATTGTTGTCTTGACCATTAATCGGATGCCACGTAGCATGCTCATTCCATCACTTCTCTTCCTAAAACTTGGGGGATTTATATCCCCCTCGTGTGAATAACACGTGGGAAGAAAAGCCCCAAAATTAATTGGTGATTTATTGATTTAGGGTTTTTGTGGAACAGTGAAATATTGTTACTGGATATTTTTGGTTTGGGGAAGAAACACATAGGGAATCTCGATTGGTTTTCTTATTTATTGTGTGTGAGAGAGTGGGGTAAAAAGACGTGTGTGAGATTTAATATGTGTGGTTGGGAGAATGATTGAAAATTAACATAACTTTTCATTTACAAAACGTGTGAATATACTCGTTCTCCATGTTAAACCCTAATTGGGTTTGAAAGGCCCAAATGACGTCCCATTTAATTTACTTGTGAAAAGTTTGGGCTTGAAGCCCAAAAATAACTCCATCCGTCTAATTAACTTCCCAATTTTTGGGCCTTGATCCAATTAAACAAATTTGACATTTCTCTAAATGGGCCTTTAAGCCCATTTAATCCAGTGCGGGACCCACTAGGCCCATAAACTCCATAAATGATGAGATCCGCTTAAAACGAGCTCGTATTTGGCTTTGTCAATCTTTTTCTTCATACTCATGCCGGTTTTGCCGGTTCTCGCGAACTTGGTACCTAAACACACGAAACAACAAAACAACATATATACAAGGCATTTTCATAATATTTATGCGATTTTTAGTTGTTTTATGATATAATTGATATGAGTAAAATCACTCATATCAGATGACAAGATTGATGACACTTATGTGACTTACTCGAATCCTCTTTTTGAAGTTTCATGGAACAATAATCCATTGTTTAAAGAGAATTTTGAGAGCACCAATCCTAAGGAAGATATTAATGTAATTAACATTGAGAACTCTCCAATGGATCTTCACCAAACAATTAAACCTCCTTCTTCTCTCAACCTTGGTGATGATTAACTCTTCTTTAAGAAGGTTGATGAGTTTCTTTCAATAGACGTTCCCTCAAAATTTGAGGAAAAGTCTTATGAATCTAAGGAAAATCCTCTCTATCTTGAGAATGTTTCTAATGACGGTTTTGAAAACCCTTGGTTTGATCACCCTATTTATGATGATGATAATGTTGACCCGGAGGGCGAAATTTTTTCTTTACTCCAAATCTCCCTTCCACTCGCTTTGATCATAATGTGCAGGTTTTTTATGCGACTTATTTTGAGTATCATGACCCCTTTGTTCACATTCCAAAGAGTGAAAAAGTCAACAAGGTTATGCATTTTGATGCCACTATAGATGAGACCTTTACCCCACCATTATCATGTGCTTTATATGATTATGGATTAGCATGGGGGGAAGACACCATGTTGTCTATTCCCTTCTCTCCCGAGGACGAGGTATTTGACCCTGGAATCATTGATTTAGGGAAATCTCGGCCTTTCACCGATGTAATAATTGAAAGATTTTTTGATCATCATGGTGCGAGTTTATCTCGGGGAGCATACTTTATCCATTTCATGATTTGTGACATTGACCACCATCTCCTTTTTGAGATTTTTGTTAGATTTCATCCTTTAGTTTGTCATCCGACAACGAGGATGTGATCTTTGACCCTGGCATCGTGCTTTATTATGGATTTTATTCCATTATGCCGGTTTACACCACTTTCCCTAAGGAACAATGAATGTGGGGATCTAGTCGAGCTCATGACTCGGTTAACAAAAACGAGGTGCCTTGTGCGGGAGTCCCATACTTTCTTTCTTCTTTCTATTTTCTGACACTAATAAGGCTTGATCTTTTCAAGCTCGTGATCGTGTTTTGTTGTGATGTGAATCTTAGGTATGACCCTAATCATTGAAGACTCTCGTGTTTGGTTTTTGCCCGGTCCACTCGAGTTTCCATACTTTGATTGTCAAATGGGGAATTAACTATCCTTTGATTTTTATCGACTAACGTTTTATCTTAAAGCATAATTAATAAACGGCTTATAGATTTGCGTACTCTTACCATGTTAGGACTTTTGCATTCGACTCTTCGTGTTCTAGCAAGGGGGTGTTACTCTTGAGCTAGGAAATATTAAGGACAATGTTTGTTTTTAGCATAGGGGAGTCAATCGATATAATCGCTTGCAATTGCTTTTGTCGTGTTCAAACGTAATCGTTTGTCTCGTTTTTCAAAAAAAATATAAATTTTTAGTGCAATTTTGTGTTTAATAATAAAGAAAATAAGTGTTTTTGACACAAATGTAGGCTTTCCGTTGGTGGAAATAAGAATAGTTTTTTACTCGATTGGTTTTTACCTTAGCTCATTCCTTAACATTCTTAAATCAAGTTTTGCTAGACCTTTATATAGGGAGCTTTAAAATGCGAAAGTATTAGCTCATACGGGTTTAAGAACAAGAACTTTTCGCAAGTTCCTATAATTGATCCTAGAATGTCATTTATCAAGGGAACTTTAAAACGAAAATTCTAAACTTGAAAAAGTCTAAGAAGATACAAGATCCTATAGATGACTTGAAAACCAAAAAGTTTGATTTAATAGGCTAAGTATCCATTAGTCTCACATATTTGAGATTTTACAATATTGAGAAAAAGAGATGATAGAGTTGATCATAAGTTTTGAGGTTAAGTCTTCCTTATATAACTTTTTTGTGTATGGCTCTTTCTCCTTGCATTTATTTTTCACGCTTGAATATTTAATTGCTTAATAAATGAAGTTTTTAGCGGTTTGGGTTGAATATCTTAACTTGTAACTCCTCTTTTGCTTCCCTTGTAATTAAAGTAAGAATACATTGAGGGTGTCAGCATCATGGACTTTTTGATCATGGGATTGCGGAATTTGGCTTACTATATATATTCATATGTCGAAGAACCCGAGAGAGTTCTTGAACGACTATATATATTCATACTCTGGAAGGATCACCCTGAGCGGGAAGCCACTTGGGAGACGGAGGAGTCTATACGGACTTCTTACCCTCATTTCCAGTTTTGATTCGGGTATGTTTTCTTTCAGTTTATGTTGCTCCAATTCGAGGATGAATTGTTCTTTTAGAGGGGAAGAGTTGTAAAACCCGCATTAAAATACCATGAACAGTACACATAAACAGTGAACATACAAAAATACAGTAAAATTTGAACTTTCCATTTATAATATAATTCACGTGTCACGATATTTAATAACATGTAATTACGTATATATTAAAAATGTGTTCAGTACATGACATATAAAAATCACGATAATTAAACATGAACGTACACGTAAATAACTTAACTCGGGAAAACTACGGGTTTCCCCGTGGGCCCCCCATGCGTCGCGGCTAAACAAGAAAAAAAGGAAAAGGGTGGGCTTGGCCCATGACCCAAATTACTTCTATGTTAAACAAAACTCCAGGGAAAACTTTAACATAATTTAGGTTTACAGAAAAAGTTCTCCCTGCCTCCTTTTTCCCTTCTAGCCGCCGGCCATAGATCAACCACAAGGACAAACCGAACTATTTTGATTGTTGGTTATTGTATGTACGTGATCGTGATCTTAATCCTTTTCTTCCACGTGTTCGATAAATCAAAACACTTCCTTTTTTTATAGATTCTTATTGAATTCATGTTCTTATTTAATTAATCTTATAAATAAGTAAATAAAATATGTGGGATTAACTAAACATGGAATTACGGGGGTGTTTGTTGTTGTTTTGTTCAGCCGAGCACCAAACCGAGAGCAAGGGAGCTCTCGGTGGTGTTTGTTTTGCCCAACCGAGACCTCATGGTCTTGGTGTTGGGGTTCGTGTGGTTCGACCGCAGCTAGGGAACCCCGACTTGGTGTCAGGGTGTGGTTTTGTCTTGGACCGAGTGCCAACCGAGACCTATAGGGTCTCGGTGGGGCTTTTTGTCTAGCAGTGGGAACCGAACAAAACAAAGCAGGGGGAACCGGTTACAACAGGTGTGAACCAGTGTGAACCGGGCTGCCATGGCTCGGCAGTGGGAACCGTGAGCCACCAGTGGCAACCGGCTAGCCAGTCTAGCCACTGGTAGGGTTGTTTGTTTCGGCTATATGTTTCGGCTTATATGTGACCCGTGTTTTGGGCTCGGGTTAATTTTTAAAACACGGGTTCGGGATTCGGGAAAATATTAGAAATCAGAAAATATGTTAATTAAATTAATTACTAGACTTTTTAATTTAATTAAATTCATGACTTAGGTTAAATATTAAAATTAATATTTCATGTATAACCTAAAGTATTTTATTTAGATTAATTTAATTAAAACATGTATTTTTAATTAAATTTTTATAACGTATAGTTTAATTAAATTAACCAAGTTATTTAATTAATAAGTTATAATCATATCTTGTATTATACTAATTAAACTTTACTTATTATTAATAATCCAGCTTATTTTCTAATTATGGAAACTTACTATTTTTGGAAACTTTCTATTTTTAGAAACTTACTATTTATAGAAACCTGCTATTTTTAGAAAGTTACTTAGTATTACAATACAAGTATTATAATACACTATTAAATGCATAATACACTACAGAACACCAGTATAACAAAAGGTAATACAGTAAAATACTAAAACATGACAGAATAAGTATAACAAGCTAATAACACAAAGAACCAGTAAAACACATGTAATTTAGACAACTCATACACGTTCCCATTCTTATGTAGTATTATCCGTCAAGGAGGAGTATTTTCTTCAGCGTTTTCGTTAGCTTCTACTGGACATAAGGTACGGATTTCCCGTCCTTCAATAAGGACAACCTCTTCCTTTATTAGGATTTCCCGTATGCAGCCAACTGTTTTCCCCAGTAGTTACAGATTAAATTCTTATGTTTTGTTATTTACCTTAACCATATACATGCATGACCAGTTTCACCTAGTTATGAAGGTACCATAACCATAACACTAGAGGCACTAGTGTTATGACTTCACCACGGCGGAGTGATAGCTCGTGGCGTCCCTTTCAGTTATTTGGCCATTATTATATTATTATTATCATGCGGGGCGTATGGTTGCATCCTAGGTTCTGTTTCAGTCAGGATTTCATGGTGAATTTGGTGTGTGCCTTGCATCCTTCACAAGGAGCTGATCCCTCCTACCCATAACCAATTAATTAGCGGCATCCCATCTAATTTGCATGACGAGGTCACCCCTCCAAGTATTCATGCACGTTGTTGACATCATGACCTATATTGCCTTTTGGTATATTAAACTAATACAGATTTTCATAAGTAACATAAGCTATGTTATCAAAACTAAAACCAGTAAACATGACATGCAACTAGGTTTTCACAAGACTTATTCATTTCCGCTACAATTCATGCTTTATACGCTTTATATGCTATCATTAGTTTATGTCTCTACGTTGTGCTATATATATGTGCACTGAGCATTATGCTCAGCCGTTTTCCATTTCCATGTTCCCAAACGGCAGGTACCCAAGTTCGCAAGTAGGATCTCCAGAGTATGTGCATTCAGATGGAAGCTATCTGGCCTCTTTTACCTTATTCATTTATTCCTACTTTTTCATACTTTATTTCATTTGGACATTGTTTCATCCTTTCATTTACAGTACTTATTATTACTTGTGTGTGAGTTACTAGACAACTGATGTTTGATTCCGGTATTTCTATTTATGGTCATGAATGTTTATACATTTACCTTGCATGCTTTTATGACACGCCATAATTTACTATAGCATTCCATCTTAACAAATGGGGTGTTATAGCAAGCCCTAAACACCCATTGGGTGTGTTTGGTTGTAAACAGTGGCAACCGAGAGTCCCCAGACTCTCGGTGGGTAAAAACTAAATGGCAGCAGGAAGTCCTCATAGTCGGGGGTGAGGGTTTTGCAAAACAAGAGCAATGGGACATATATTGGACGACACTGCATTAGTAATGTTGGACAGAACTAGGATAATGGATGTTGGACATAACTGAAAACGTATATTGGACAGAACTATGAAAACCAGTATTTTCATCTATGTATTATGTACATTATTCTTGTGAAATAAATAATGCTTTGCTTTTATGGTGAAAATTTTTGTTTTTCTTATTTGAATTATGTGAGTAGCTTACATAACAAGGTGAAAAAGCTCACACAACTCACCCTATCAATTCTACTTGTGTTTATAAAATATGAAGACCTTACACACACACACACACACACACACATATATATATATATATATATATATATATATATATATATATATATATATATATATATATATATATCAAGTCTAAGTACTAAAAGTAATCTTATAAGTACCATAATCTTAAATATAACTATCATGCCCTAAGTTCCCTTAGAAACCTAGAATCCCAATAAATAAGTTGTAAACTCATGAATGGTAAAATATAAAGAGAGAATACATATGAATAGTCATAATGGATTATAAACAAGTTATAAACTATACTTTGAAGACATAATAATACCTAAGAATGGTAAGAACAAACTATACAAAAGCTAAGTACAAGTAAATGTACATAATAGTATAGATCACCACCTAGAAATCCTTAGTAAACAATGTTTCAAGTAATATAACTACCTAATATCTATATAAAAGTATAAAAACAATATAATAATTAGAATATATCATATAAAGGAAAGTTAATTGATCATAAAATACTAATATTCACTAATCCAAAGCTTTACAAGTTAAGACCTAGTAACCAAGATTAGCATATAAAATCCATTATATAATGAATTAGAGTCAAATCTTTTGCCATCAATTATAAAACTCAACTAGGTATCATATTAAGGTTATACATTTAATTCAAGTTAAGTTACAAGTTAATAAAGCATAAGGTACAAGTTATCAAAGCATAGGATCTTAAGCTCCCCATAATTATCCCTAGAATATGATGAACCTATATAAACCCTTAAACTAAGAATGTAGAAACCCTAGAAGTCATAAACATACCATATGAGACCTAGAATAAGCTTATATTAAGATATAAACTCTAATTACCCAAGATAGAAAGTCATTAGGATTAATGACCTAAAAACCATTATATTATTAAGAAATCTACATAGAACCATTACCTAGTCTTTTTGGACAAGTCTACAAACACTCATAGCACTACATTATGGTTATAATATTATATTAAGATAATGTACAAGTATCCTAATTCACAAGGTACAAGACTTCAATGCATGGCTTGTAAATTAGGTCAAAATGGGTATTTTCACCCTTTGGACATGTTTACTTATAATAATTTAGTAAAACCAATATAGGGACCTCATAAACACATCAAGGACAATGTATGATGTAAAAATTGAGTTTACATCAGTAGATAATTAAAAGATAATCACTTTTACTAAGACTTAACCCTAGATCATTAGAAAACCCTAATCTACATAAGTATACTTCCCATTTTCACATCAAACCTTTGTTAAGCTTCAAACCAAAGACAAAAACTTCTTAATTACAATGTATATACCCTAATTAAATCCTAATACATCAATAATCACATTCCTAAGCCCTTAATCACCAAAAACACAAACCATAAGTTACAAGCCCTAATTTAGGACCCAGTTTAGGTTTTTCCCTCAAAAACATATTCAAAACCAATTCCCTACTAAATTTAAAACATATGATAAGATCATATAGATATTTAGGAGATATTTTACAAGTAGGTGCATCACCTACTTGTCAATGACACACACACACACACACACACACATATATATATATATATATATATATATATATATATATATATATATATATATATATATATATATATATATATATATATATATATATATATATATATACACTAGCAGTGTACCCGCGCCTAGCGGCAGCTGTGTTTAGATTCGACAAAATTTTGGCAGTGTACCCGTGTCTAGCGGTTGCAATGTTTTTTCTAATTGCATGGTTGTATTGTTTTTCTAATAACATCATTTTAAGTTGCAATGTTCTTAGTGTAATAGTATGTTTGATTGTCTTTCTAATAGTGGTGTTTTGATAGTGTTGTTTTAAGTTGTAGTTGTTTTTATTATAATAGCATGGTTGCATAATCTGCTTAGCGCTAACGGTGTATACGTCCAAAGTTGCTTAGCGCTAACGGTGTATACGACAAAAGTTGCTCAGCGCTTAAAGATTATACGCGCGTAGCGGCAGCTGTTTTTACTTGCTTTCAAATTTCGACCCATAATGATTTTATCAACATGTATTTGTTGCGTTGGTGAATCATTTTTCAATATCCTTGTTTTAAGCTGCAGTTGTTTCCAAAAAACTGTTTTTGCTGATTGCATTGATGCATTTGAAAGCGTCAGTTTCATGTGAGAATGTTTTTTCTCGATAACATCGTTTAAAGGTGTAGTAATTCAATAAGAGTGCTACTACACATACTCGTTATGACCCATTAAATAATACTCAAAAAGTACAAAAGATTTTATTCGTACTTCTTTTTCTCGTTGTTAAGTTAAATACAGTTCTATCGAGTTTTTTCGCGTTTTTTATAAGTATAACAATTTTGACTCGTCAAATTTATTTATTTTTATTCTGAACTTTTGGTTTTATAATTTTATAATAATTTCAAAATTATTAAAAAAATAATGACAAAACGTGAAAATTTAAGAGGTGTACAGATTGCTTTTTAAAGAGTATTATAACTTCACCCATCAAAGTGCTCAAAGTTGCCTAATGACAATGGTGTCTAAAATGGTACTCGTATATAATGTCAATCATTTTAAATAGTTAGATTACATTTTTAATACCATATTTTAAAATTATACTTTGTTACTTACAAAAATTAGTACAATAATAATGTCACTTTTTGTCAATTGTAGAGGACATAACCGATGTTTTAAAATGCGGTTGATAGTTAACCGGTTAATTTGGTTTCGATAAAAAAAATACATATTAAATTATGTTTTATATTTTTGAAATTCAATTAGACTCGTCGGATTTGGATGACACGTGTTCATGTTCTCTGACTCGGTTGGATTTTAAATTTTTCATTATGTTTAAAAGTAAAGCATGTAAGTATGTATATTTGTGACATAATTCTATTTTAACATATTATATTTGGCGATAAATAATTTATGTTTTGAATATATGAAAGATTTCAAAATATATATATATACAATTTTTGTTTATTATTAAAAAATAATTTTTTACCTGGCTTGCACTGGTAGCCGGAAGACCTCTACTAAATCAATTTTTAGACCGATTTTCAAAATTTTGAATGTAACACTTCACGTCATTTTTTGTCTCCATAATACTACTACATAGTATATATTGCAAGCACACTTAAAAATATAATAAGACATTAAGTTTAAATCGACAATTAGTAACTGAAATAAAGTTTACTCGCATACAATAGATATTTTTATTCCTTGCATAATTTGACTTTCTATAATATTTAACATATTTTTTGAGATTTTTAACTTCTTGTATTAATTCTTTTATATATGTATGTGTCTCGTAATTTTTTGTTAATTTTAGTTTTTTATTACGGTATGTGTAGTGTAGTAAGTTTCTAGATATTGATGTTACATGATATGTGTGGGCTATAGTCAAGTTTGCAGAAACAGATGTTTTATTTCGAGAACTTTTTTTCGTCCTGTCACAATCTTATAGTTTCTTTTAGCCATGGGTAGTCCCAAACTTAAATTCAAACACATTTTAAAAAATTCAAATCTGGTTAAAAATATTTAGCTATCACACTTGCCGCACTTTGTCTTGATAATTTCAAAAGTTGTTTAAAGTTTCAAGCATTGGGAACAAACATATCCTACCTAAAAATTTATTATAAAATATTTTAAAAAGTTAATGAATGTATATATTTAATTAGCTTTTGATTTGCGTGCAAATTAATATAAATTAGTTTTTCAAGAAATAAAAAGTTTGACTAAGGTATAAATAGTGAAATTAGGGTAGGAATAGTATGACCCTATAAAAAACATGTATGTTTTCAATGTATTTCAAATTTTAAAATTTTCACTAATACAATTTCAAAAAATTCAAAAAGCCCGTGCATAAAAGTTTTAGACAGTAAATATTTCGATTTTTTAAAACTATGGACAAAACTAAATTCCAAAAGTTAACTTTTAAAATGTTTTCCTATTTCAAAATTTTAAAACCTTAACAACATTCAAATATTAAAACTTTAATTTTCAAACACTTTTAGAATTAAATGACTTCCAAAATTTGTACATGCTAACAGTACAAACTTAACAATACAACGGCGACGTACGTTTCAACTAAGAGATCGAAAAACGCCAACAACATATAACTTTATTGACCTAAAAAATTTCCAACAAACTAAAACAAAATTAAGAAATACCCGGTACACTTACAAATAAAACAAATGAATCTAACATAAAACAGTTTTATCACAAAAATAATGAAACTTTATAACAAAATCTATACCAGCTTTATTAACAAAATGTACATGAATTTACGAAAAAATACACAATAAGTTTGGTGACAGAACTTAAGAGAAAATTTTAAATGAAAAACACACTTCTTCCGGCGACTAATCTATTTCAGTTATGGCAGCACTGACTGTATTTCTATAACATCGACGAACATTCCGGCCGTAGAGACGACGATGACAGAAGGGATCTACGAAAATAATGCAAAAAATTAAAAAAATTAAAAGATAATTGAACCATACAAAAACATTTATTTCTTAAAAAAAATACAGAACACAAACCCCAAAACTTATAAATACCTTTGGTAGTTGTACTTATGGTAAATGTTGGCTTGACAACGATGGCAACAAAGAGCGGCAGCAGCTGAAACAAAAGATAAGCCAAAAATGATTATTATAGGTAAATTATAACAAAACAACCAACAAATTAAAATACTTGCGAAGATTACAAATGTATACGAACTCAAATCCGAAATTAATAACTTAGATAATATAAACTCACATGAGAAATAGTTACAAATGTTAAATACTCTCTGGTAGCGAAACATATTAGCGCAGGGAAAGCGGTGACAATCAAGAATTCCAGATCTGAAAATAAATATATGTTCTTTCCAAATATGGTATATAACTCGGTTCCAGCATAATATATAGATGAATTATGAAAAGAACCATCAAAGCTTCAAATAGACGTAGATATATCAAAGGCTTCAAATAAACCCGAAACATCATATTTTCCAGTAATTATGCGAAGGCGACCGATTTTTCCGGCGACTAAGTGCCTGTTTCCGGCTATTTTTGTTAAAAACGTTATAAATGATATCAATGTTATAAAATCGTAGATCTACAAATAAAATTTACATGTCTTAAAAAGAAAACCTTCAAAACATTAATTAATTGTAACAGATCTATTATTAGACTTAAAAAACACCTTAAATCTTGAAAAAAACCGTATTCGTATTCGTTGGTCTTGGTGGTCTCGTATTTCGCAAGTGGTTCTATCTTGATTGATTGTTTCAGTGGTCATTAGGGGCGGCGGTAGGTGAGGCATGATAGTGGAGGGAAGTTCCAACAGTGGTGTTTTGTGGTGGAGGGAGTAGCGGTGGTAGGGGCTATGATGTTGATGTGTTTTTGTGTGGTGGATGTATTTTGTTTTGTGAGATGGGAGATGTAAAGTAGATAATGGGAGGATGGGATGTATGTTGAGTATTTGTTTGTATGGAGAGATTTTAGTGGTTTTTTTTATAAAGATTTTTAGGGTTAGATGTTGGTTTGGTGTGTGTAAATTTAGGGTCGGGTGTTGGTTTGGAAGTTTGAATCTTAAAGATAGAGGGTTGGATTTTGGTTGGGGATATCCATGCTTTATAAGGGAGTATAGATATATATATATATATATATATATATATATATATATATATATATATATATATATATATATATATATATATATATATATATATATATATATATATATATATATATATATATATATATATATATATATATATATATATATATATATATATATATATATATATATATATATATATATATATATATATATATATATATATATATATATATATATATATATATATATATATATATATATATATATATATATATATATATATATATATATATATATATATATATATATATATATATATACATATATATACATATATATATATATATATATATATATATATATATATATATATATATATATATATATATATATATATATATATATATATATATATATATACATATATATATATATACTAGTTGCAAAACCCGCCCGATGAGCGGGTATGACTTATGATTTTCGTTTACATTTTTGTATTTTGCAAAATATTGGTGTTAAAAAATGTACATTATACAAAGATTTTTTTTGTGTTTACAATTATTGTGACTTGAATGTCATAAGTTTGTGTTACAAAATCAATAATAAAATTATCATTGTCATCCGAAAATATTAAACTACACTTACTAATTATAAGTTGTATTTGTTTAATTGTATAGGCCTCCTTGATTGCAACCGAATTTTTTTAATTTTCTTTTGTTTTATGTTAAAAGTAAAGACTTACATAAAAAAATTGAGATGCTCATTACACTACTGATGTTCTCTCGCTAAAATAAATGGTTTCGGTCTTGCCACAAAGCTGGATAACTCAAATGAAATGGATGTAAAAAGACACAAAAGACTGTAACCCAACTAAATGCTTACAGTGTTATAATCAAAAAATAATATGAAAACAATGCGTGATTTTCATTCTCTGTCAACAATGTAAGCAAGGATGAGCATTTCGATCCGAATCCTAAATTGAATGATATACTGCAACGATGAAGTTTACCTAGGCCTAAAATGCTCTTAAAAATATTTGTGTTTGTGAGGGAACAAAGATATATATATATATATTTCACCCATGTTTAAAAGTATGGATCCAAATTTGGTTGTGTTTAAATAGTAGTTGAGGTTAGTAAGTGTAAAGATTATTTATAAAGAAACCAAGATCAAAGACAAGCGATTGGATATAATATTATCTTTGTTATAAAAGATGCATAGAATTATTAAAATGTTGAAAGTTTTTAATAATTATGTAAATAAAATAATTAATATTTATATTAAAAAAAATAAAAAAAAATACTTTAATAGAATCATATGTTACAGGTTTGACTACTGGGTCGACCCGATCGAATCTCTAATCGAAAGTTTGATTATCGGGTTATTCCGGTCGAGTCAGCGGGTCAAATGTTCGATTACCGCGTCAATTCGATCGAGTCACCAGTTTACGAGTTCGACCACAGAGTTCACCCAATCAATTAATCAAGTCACGACTTCGACAACAAAGTCAACTTAGTCGAGTCACCCAGTTACCATTGACCCACCGAGTCAATTAACATACCAAATGTTGTTAACTAATTACCGATATTATAAGCAATTACTGATACTACCACCGAAGTTTTAAAAATAAAAATCAAGAATAAGAAATTGGCCAATGGGCCCGCTCGTCAGTAACATTTTGATGAAGGATGTTGGGTCAAAAAGTTGATGTGGCAGAAACTCAAAAACGAAGAAAACATGAAGATCTTGTCTAAGCGTTGTCAAGAGCAATTTAGGCGTTGACAAGAACAAATGAAGCGTTGTTGGCTTAAGAGTTGTCGTGTACAATCTAAGCATTGTCACATGCAATTCAAGAGTTGATAGAATTGTAGACAAGAAGCTTTTAGAAGATTCTATTTGGATATATATGCAGGATATATTCTGTATATAGTTATTTAAATAGAAGATTCACATGCTTATTTATTCTTATCTCTTGTAAAACCCTAATCCTTACACTATAAAAGGAACCAAGGGTTATTAGGTTTTTCATAACTTTCATATATAATGTAAACCTAAAGTGTGTGTCGACTAGGTGTGGGATTCAATGTACACACACCTAGTGATTGTTTGTTATTAATATAATAAGCAATCCAATTGTGTTTTAATTCATGTTCTTGTGCCCTAAACACCTTGTTAATGTATCATGTTCTAATTCCGCTTTGATTGTATAATCATATGAACATGGTGCATTCCTAGTTGCTTCAAAGATCCGGAAACCAAGGTTTCCACAATTGGTATCAGAGCCTCGTGGCTCGTGATGCTAGGACCAACAAGGTGTTCGTGTATGGTGAAAAGAAGAAAAATCCGTCTAGGGTTTTTCTGGGCGTTTTTGTGTGCGCAGCAGTATTCAGAAGGTCATAACTTTCGATTGAACCGTTGGATCGTCACGAAATTTTACATGTGTGTTCTTTATACACATATCTAAACATCCACGGGAGGGATTGTCCTGTTTTATCCCCAATCAAAAGTTATTAAGCGTCGAAGTGGGCTGCAGACATGGTTTTCAGATTTCTTGTTTACATAAAATAATGATTTAGGGTTTTCTAAAAACCCTAGATCGATTCTAAACAGCAAGAAACAATTTGCAGCAGGTCTTGGATCGAAGGACAAAGCAGAAAGTATCTGTTTAGAGCATACTGTATGTTGGCTTTGTACAAATCAAGTGAGACGTGATAATAATATTCAAAGAAGAATCAAAAGAAAAACGAGCTACTGTTTGGATATTATATGGTTACTTTGCGTTCACATGGTTACTATAGACCTGCATTCACACGATTGTGTTCACATGATTGTGTTCACACGATTGTGCTACAAAAGGGACGTGAGTAGTTAGCATGTTAATTGGTTCTTAATGGTGTGTTCACACGATGCAAGATATCCTATTGGTAGAGAAAATTGTGTTCACACGGTTCTAATATTCTTATTGGTGGACAATAACATGCTATGGGAATTTAAGTTGTTAAGGATGCAGCAAAAGAGAAAAGACGTGTTCTCAAAAGATTTAATGTCAAGTTTCTATCACACGCAAGTCTTATTGGTGGAGAATATTGGTGTTCACACGGTGCTTCAAACCTGATTGGTTAGAATCATGTGTTCACATGATTAAACGTTGATGTGTTCACATGAAGGCTTTAAATCAGAAAGCTATATTCACGTAAAAATAGAATTTTTGACTTTTATTTGCGTATAAATATTTTATTTTACGTGAATCAAGGAAAGTATATGAGACGTGATATGCTTTATTTTAGGAACAATATCTGGGATGGTTATCTTCTACGTGTGATTTAAGGGAGAAATATGGAAGCAGTTATTATTTCCACGTGAATATTGGAGTCTTTTTAGTCTAGACGTGGGATATTATTCTATTTCTTATTTATGGGAAAGAAATCACGAGATAATAGGAATGACTGCTTTTGGACGTGATTTATTGTCTTAGATGACGTCAGCAGAAACATGACGCTGACAAGATTGATATTGACGCTGACAGGAAGCATTTTGACGCTGACAGAATAAGTCAACGCTGACAGGTTGACAGTGTCGTCCGATATATGAATTCCAACGCTGATAGGTATTGTCCGATATCGGACAATACAACTAATAGAGATCTTGGATAAAGATGATATTGGACAACACAAGGAAGGCTGTTGTTTGAGAAAATTGGTACGTTTTAAGCACATAAAAAGGAGGATTATACACACGAAGGTACATGGAATCTCCGTTTTAATTTAGAATATCATGATGATATTTATGGCTCGGATATCTTTAAACGGAATTAATGATCTTAAAGCGAGTTAGCAACAATTCATGAGGTAATGAAAGTCTTTATGAAGAGGTGTTGGCTTAAGGGGAAGAATTCTTATGATAAGTTTGATGATTGAAGAAGATTTTCGCGAGTTTGTGTTCTATCATATCTTAAAGTCGTGCACTCCCAGTCATAGACTTTAAAGGTAACTTGTTCGTGCTTTACATGGTTGGTGATGAAGGCTTGTCATAACACTTGAAGGAGTTACATTATCGTGCTCAGTGTCTCACATAGGATGAGAATATTGACAAGAGATCGAGGTCTGCTTATAATGCTAAAGGTATAAGTTCTTTATCACGTGGATAGTACAAGACATGGAACACAAGGTTTGGTTATTCTACTTCTACATCAAAAATATTATATTAATTGTTCTTCAAGATCATTACACAGAGCTACTTTTGGAGAATCTTCAACATTGCATACATTGTTTACTTCCTTGTTGATGTGACAAAAAGGAGAAGAAATACATGCTACACTTGAGGGGAAGCAATTTGAAGATCATGTACAACTTACAAGAGATACACATAGAGTTTTGCCAACATCAACTAGGGGAAGATTGTTGGGTCAAAAAGTTGATGTGGCAGAAACTCAAAAACGAAGAAAACATGAAGATCTTGTCTAAGCGTTGTCAAGAGCAATTTAGGCGTTGACAAGAACAAATGAAGCGTTGTTGGCTCAAGAGTTGTCGTGTACAATCTAAGCATTGTCACATGCAATTCAAGAGTTGATAGAATTGTAGACAAGAAGCTTTTAGAAGATTCTATTTGGATATATATGCAGGATATATTCTGTATATAGTTATTTAAATAGAAGATTCACATGTTTATTTATTCTTATCTCTTGTAAAACCCTAATCCTTACACTATAAAAGGAACCAAGGGTTATTAGGTTTTTCATAACTTTCATATACAATGTAAACCTAAAGTGTGTGTCGACTAAGTGTGGGATTCAATGTACACACACCTAGTGATTGTTTTTATTAATATAATAAGCAATCCAATTGTGTTTTAATTCATGTTCTTGTGCCCTAAAAAGCTTGTTAATGTATCATGTTCTAATTCCGCTTTGATTGTATAATCATATGAACATGGTGCATTCCTAGTTGCTTCAAAGATCCGGAAACCAAGGTTTCCACAAAGGATGTGTTCCTCTTTTTAAGTGTTATCATCGAAATCTGTAATTCGTCCGTCTAGTAACATCAAGTTCTATTTGAGCACTTTTTCACTTTTGATTATGTTTTTTTAAGAAAATAGAGTAAACGAATTTCAAAGATATTGACTCCAACTAACTTTTGGAGCTTTACCACATGCTATCAGCCTGACTAAACTACACTACCTCTCTTATCAGAGTTTCGACGCCATTGGTGAACTTCGATGTTATCATAATCTTTAATAATCAAATCAAACTTATGAACCAACATATTGATGGATAATATGAACATTACATTGTGCTCTGTTTAAACTGGTCTACATACATCTACAAAAGGAAAGTTAAATATTGGTTGAATGCGACACACTCTCACAAAAGACCAAATGACAATTAAATGGTGACATGACTTGAAACCGTGCGAGTCAACTTCTTGTAAACAGGAGATAAAGGTGAAATCTTTGCTTTTATGAAATCTTCAGTTTCAAGATCAAAATCACGATCACTCATATTACTTCCTGACTAAAGCATATACCACACAAATACTAATATCCAGATATAAAAAAGGCAGCCTTTAGATTATAAACAAATATAAATGTATGAATATGTCATAATACCTTAGAACTTCTATCGTCACTTAAAACATCATCTTCAACATCAGAAACTTGACATGCCGTGATTTTGGAGTGTGTGCACTTACGCCCAATACTTCTTCTTTCCGACTGTTATCTTATAAGCTTCTTGCCGACTATTATCTTATACCTTTTCCTCCTGTGTTACAAATTATAAGCTTCTTGCTGACTATTATCTTAATTTTCTCGAGTAAGAAAAAACTCTATTTTCAGCCGCACCAACCTCCTTATCGCAAACCATATATCTGAGCGTATTCAGAGTCTGCCAAGACGATCCAACTTCAGCCATAGCTTTCTTTTCAGCCGCACCTGCATCCTTAACCTTCTTCTTCACTTCTTTCTCCTTTACTCTGCCCATCAACTCCTTAATCATTTTGTTTAACCATTGCAACTTTACAAACACTTTCACTGACCCATCACATGTTTCCACCTTTAATTCGATCGTGATCTCTTCCACCACCATCTTAGAATTTAGAGGTTTCTCAGCCTCATAGGCTATTAATGGTACCTCTGAACATATGCTACCTAAGACTGAGTTCCAATCACAGGGCTTAGAACTATCAAAATACTAAGATCAAAATTTGGATGAATACCCGGTGTTTATAAATCTTGCAAATGTGGTCTTTCATTTTAAATTTCTACCTACTGAACTACAATTCATAGAACTTGAATGGTTGGATTAGCCTCTCAGAAAGTTCACTCACTCGATCCGTCTCCATCTTTATTGCATCTAGTCAGCTTTAGGCAATGTTGCAGCTGACAATGTGAGAAACACGTTAATACTTTTAAAGAAATATACAAACGATGTAATTAGTTATTGCATCATTCAAATTGTTAAAATAACGAAATAAACACAAAAATTAATATTCAATACCACTATTTTATAAAGTGTGTTGAGTTATACACATACCAGGCTCGTGTTTCTCAAGCTAAGTTAGAAGGCATCGAAAAGACCTTCATTGATATGAGACAGAAAATTGTGGTTGATAAGGCATCTTAGAAACGGGAATAAGCTTCCTTTATTGTCAAATACACTAGACATTCGTCGTTCACTATCTAAAAAAGCGAAGGCTCAAAATCTATCATATGAGCGGGAAAAATCTTCCATTGTGCTTAAAAATTTGAAGACCACACACTCATCAGGCTTATCACTTGCAAGATCAAGTAACAACTAACTGGTATGGAACATGTTGAAACAGATGTACCTAAAGCCGCAAGAAATAGCACAACTCTTGTGTCTGAATTACAATCATTGTAAGATCGTTCATCAACCCCAATTGCTGACACTTCGATGAGTAAACTTTTGGTAACCGTGACCCTGATTCGACATGAGTTGCCATCTTTTTACAAATCATAGCACCTGGTTCAGTAGATTCAGCAATGATCAATGATGTGGCATGAGTTGCCATCTTTTTGCAAATTGACAAACTGAAAATACTAAGTATGACCAAAAGATGTTTTATGCATTCAATATGTTACATATTAGCATCCCCTCTCTAGCAACAAAGAAAACACATACAACACCTTTCACTTGGCAATTCTATGTAGACGTCCTAGAGCCTAAACCTATGTGTAAAAGTGAATAATTAGTTGCTTAAAATTATCAGCTTACTAACCTAATTTAACAGTAGTTAACCTCATATGCTTGGTGTAGCAAGTTGGAAATCAACCATTTTCATCTACGTATCTAGTAATATAGGCTTTTAAATAAAAGGCGAAGCAGGGGTTAATTGTGTCAATAGGTTGATCCCTTTACAAAAGTGGTGCGAATGATTTTAGTATTCAAGAAACACTACAGAACTTTGACACAGTGCAGACATTAAAACCCGTAGTCATAAAACATTGTCATTCCGTTGTCACGGTTCCAAAATTAGCATTCAAGTTACTTGTAATATAACTAAAAATAGTTCAAAGATCAATTTTTTTATTGTAGAAATAAATAGTTAAACATCCACCTTATTGAAAATTTTGAAATTTCGATTGCTGGAAACTCGACAAATTAACAAACTCAGAATGAATTATTTGGAAACTAAGAATGTTCCCTATGTAAGTCTGCTTATATCATAATTTTAGTAGAGCACATTAACAAAAGTATAACTAATTATGATTTATTTATACATAGCTTTTAACTTACGCACATTCCATTCAGGGAACACCAAAATGTTAGAAAGGACTCTTTGCTCGTGAAGGTAAGCTAGCTTGATCATGTTAGAAGGTACAAAAATGAACGTGTCAAAACTGGTCATTCGGGTTGTACAATTATGCATAAACTTTACCTGTTTGATCCGAAACTAAAAGTAGACAAATGCAGAAGCAGCTTCGTAACCTGGTAGAAGGCAGTGGCAGTTGTAGTTGCAATGTCATTATATGCTAGAATAGACGACATAATAGGCTTTCAAATAGCATTATATGCAGATTTGAATTCCAAGATAGTGGTTGTAGTATTATTATTATCAAACGGAGCACCTTGAGCACTGGTATAAGCAAGTGTGCCAATGTAGTATCTGGCTGGTTAGCCTTGATGAGTAGTACATCAGTGGTTTGACCCAATCCAGTCAAGAACTTTCGTTGTGACTGAAGCATCAATGGTTGGTGATGATGATAAAGAGCTGCAGATGTAAGGCAGCATTGATCTCTTGAGGGCAGCTTGTCTCTCTATTTCAACTGGTATGATGACCTTGTATCTACTTTAAGAAGTAGCAAACTAATTTCCTGATCAAAATACCAGATTAATTAAATTTCTAATTAAAAAGAAGTATTAACTTTTCTAGAGGAGTTTTATAGATCATCAAGTTGACTACTGATGATATATGAATAGGAAATATTTGGAGTTGCTCACCTTCTTGTGACTTCTCAATCCGGACCAGCTCCAGTTGTGAACTCAACTCTCTTGCGGGAGCATCAAGAATTATATGCATCAAAAAGTTGATGATAAAGCACTCTTCCACCAAAAAGAAAATTTATTGGCTCATTCACGTAATCTGGTTAAGTCCATGCACTCTTCTAACACAAAATCAATAGTTCATGGTTCATAATATGTTTCTCTACTTTTATCCATAGCCCAACTTAGCTGAGTTAGAACCTGCAAATACCAAACTGGGAAAATGTGATAATCTAGGTATTGACAAGTACATACACATCATACATAATGAGGTCTTGCTACTATCAAATAACCATAAATTACAAAGGCACTGCGTTAAAAATATGGTGACCCAATCCTGTATGATATTAAAAAAAATCCCACATAGGAAAAACCTACACATAAAAAAGATGCTGCAAGTTGGATATAACCACAACTTTTATATTTCACAATCCACTATTTCAACCAAAATCTATTTAGTTTATTCAGATGGTTTTTCACTATAATGGGTCAGATAAGACTGTCCAAGCTATTATGGTTGTTCTTACATGCTTTCACAAATCACAAGGCCGGCCATATAAGTTGCAGACTTATATAACTAACATAGTAACATTTTTTTAGAACATAGTAACATGTCATATTATACCGGAAAAGCAAAAAATTGGGTACTTACAATGCATAGATGTGCTTGTAACATGTATTCGCATTTCTCAATTATGGAATAAGAAATAGCGAGGCGGTCCAAAGTTTAAACACTCACAATGTCAACGGTGTGATTCTTGAGAGCCTTAAGATTCTTCAGCCTCGACACACCAGCTTGTGCCATAACAAATTAGCGTCTCGTGGCTCAATACCAATCTCATCAACTCCTTTTCTCTTAAATTTTCTGCGCAACAGAGACTTCTGAAGCATATGAGTTTGCCATAATCGAACTCAAATTAGCCATTTTAATCTATTGGGCAACTTGACCCCTAGAATTATGAGCTACAGTCCTCCATATTTGCCTCAGAGATGTTGGACACGACCTACATGCCGAAAATATTTCCAAAGAAAATTGAACCTTTTTTGGTGACAATAAGAGTTTACATAACTCAAAATATTCCGCCTCCCATGTCACCTCTTGCCAGGTTCTAGAACTCAGTGAGTTCCATGTAACTGGAACTCGAATCATATCCACATGCTGCGAACGCCTCAAGCCATCTGCTAAATAAAACTACAATTCATATTTGACATATACTCAAAAAGTAGCTTCCTATACATAATAAAAGCTGTTAAAAACAACATTAGCAAAACAACATTAGCAAAACAACATATAAAAGGTGTACAAATCAGCATTGTAAAAACATATAAATGGTATAAAAATTAAAAAATAAATGGTGTACAAATCAGCATTTGAAAGCTTAAACTATCAGTACTTAAAAAGCTATAAAAAAGCAGGTTTTATAATGTGCAAAAAAGTAGTAGCATATAAACTTGTAACTTGCAGTTGGTGTGCAACAAATTAGAAAATCACGTACACCCCCTATTTACTTGTAGTCTCATTTGCATGTTACCGCAGCTTCCATTGTAGCCAACAATGACGATACACTACAAAGATCAAGAAAGAGAGTCAATAATTATAAAGGGTCATTAGGGCATGCGGGTAGATACTAAGGCTAACTTACCAAGCTGGCATCTACCAATGACGTTATGATAACCTTAACAGATCAATGATTCATTCCTTTACCATATGAATATATATGCTTGTTTCCAATAAACATCAACAATAGCAGTTCCATTCTTATTCATCGTAGCCTTATAGTCAACTTCATAAAATCAGTTTTTTTAGCATGGTCATATTTGTTTTGAGGGCGTATACCTACTCATGGACCTCACATCCAAGCACATCCTTGGGTGAAAAGCCCTAGAAACTGTATTTTTCATCATTTATTTAGAATCAGACCTTTCAGTTTAGGGTGACTTTCTACCTAATTTGACCCGTTTTCTTTTTATGATTCTAAATACTATGAAATTTTCAGCATAAGATTCTAAAAAATCAAAATTGGTTCAAACCTTATTATCTATCTAAACTTTAATATTAAGTTATATTCAAGTACAAAACCACGACATGTGTGCAAGACAGCCAGTTGTCCCCGAGATGTAAGTATTTCAAAGTCATATCTAATTAGGTGTAAGAAACCAGCATTGTGTTTAACAGGTCTCTGAGAAGTTATTGCTCGAGTTATATTGATTTAAACAACACAGAACACATAGGACTTTTCCGTGACAACATGTAAGTGTGCAAAAGAGATAATGTACATAGGTAAACTAATTATATAGTAGTTCATAAAATATCAGAAACGAACATGATCATGATCAAATCACCAGATTTTTATGTTTTTCCATACACCAGTAAACTAATGATTTCAGTATTTCACGATGTTACCATAACGGGTGAAGTAATTAAAACCATAAATATGATATGTAAGTCTCCATTCTATGATCAAATGTTTATTACCTTTATCTCCTTATTGATAAGGCTTCCATCTGAGTTCTTCGTTACATTTTTCTTCGTAAGTAGGCATTGCTGATATTGACTCTAGTTTTTCAGCAGGTTATGTACCATTGATACTAAATATCTTAATTGTTTGTCACCACAAATTTGTGCAATTTGTAGGCGGTCGATCAATAGATTAGGCCACTATAAGAATTATAATAACTTATTATTTTCTTTTATCAGAAAGAATAATTAACATGCTTAAACATATGAGAAAAACACCATTTGCTATGGAAACGTCTAACTTTAGTGATATTGCTACACAAATGCTCAAAGCTGTTCAGAAACTTGTGCTTCTAGGAAAGAGTCTTGAGTTTACTTCTTTTACGGAAGATTACAAACAAAATTTGATGATATGACCCGTAAATAGATTGATTACACCCAAAAAATTCTAACCTGATTATCCAATACGCACTTCCAAACACCCCTTTGTAACATTCCTATATTACAACCTTGTAAGTCTCTGGTGCCTCTTTTTCAGTCTATACAATTACCGCTGCAGCAGTAGGCACTTCACCATCTCACTTCTATGACAAATAATTTTCTCTTCGTCGATACTGAAGTCTCTTTTATATTAAAGGTTCTATCAATTCAATACACTAAATAATGTAATATATAATGTGATGATTCTGTATTAAATAGATGATAATGGAGAAGCAAGTTACTGAATTCTTTGTGTATGCCTTCTAGCTGTTTGCCCAGGTTGTCGATTTGTACTTATCCAATAAGTAATCACTCACAAAATACAATACCTCAACACTAAAAACTGAAAGAGTAAGTTTAAATACGAATTATACCTCAATTCAATACACTAAATAACATAGTGTTTAGCTTGTCTATCTCCTTGCTGATATTGGTACTGGAAGTCATCTCCCATTGTCTACATAACATGATTTGTCCTCGTGACATTCATTGTTGTTGCATACCCATAGCAAGAAGCCAAAAAAAATATTTCGTGTTTTGCTTCCCCTGGCGGGGAACGGATGTCACCAATATCAACTGAATCAACCTAAAAACAAAAATCAACCAATAAAAATCAGTAATATAATCCATGCGCCATATGATAAAGAAAAAAATAGCTTTTTTATAAATAAAAAAAATAGGGTTTATGAATCAGGTTTTCGAAGATAATGATAATGATGCGTTGTGGTTTTTTTGGCCGTGGTAAATTATATGGGTTGGGTAAATAAATTGGAAGCTTGGGTTTGGGGAATGTGATTAATGAAAAAATAGGCGATACGTGTTTATATTAATTTTGTTTTTGATTGTTAAGCATAATATTCAGCTTGCTTCACTGGTTGAGTAGTTTGTTACTGGTCTAATTGACGCAAGTTCGAATCCTTAACTGCCTGATTTTTTTAAAATAAGATTGGGCGGCTCAAAAATGCTGACGTGGATTTATGGCTGCTTATGTGGCATATCCCTCCTCTTATATATAATGTAATGATATATATATATATATATATATATATATATATATATATATATATATATATATATATATATATATATATATATATATATATATATAGTAACTTTCTTTTCAGAACCATTTTAGTGATAGAACTATCAGAACCATCTTTTTTACAATATATATTGCAAAATATACACTATATCAATGCAATATGGCATTATTGTAATTTAAAAAAAAAAGTGGTTTGACTGAAAATTAATAGAGAAGGGTAAATATGGTATACAACTTTTATACTAAAAAATCGGTCTATATTTTTTAATCTGACATATTAAAAAAACTTCTATCCCTTTCATAACCCTAACCACAAATACACCATTTTGTTTCCCGCCATACTAACCATCATCTTCAATAGCATCTTTTCTCTATTATTTCCTATAATAAACACCTATTCCCTTTTTGTAGATCTGGCCGCCATTCAACTTTTTCATCACAAAGTCCCTGATTAAATCTGAATGATATTATTCGAATTACATGATTTGGTATCGGTTCGTGATTATTAATAGGTCCGATGACAGTATCTAGATCCAATTAATAGATGATGTGCGGTGGGATTCGTGAATAAAAGGGTTTCACGGTGTTACCATTTTTTGAAGGTATGTATTTGCTATTATCTATCCGGTTGACTTTTCTAAAATTTCTTTACTCATTCTCGAATAAAATTTTGATATACAACTTTGAAAGATCCAAAAGTTACCGTCCAATAATAAAAATATGGTCAACTATTGTATACAAAAAAGTAGCGCATAATTTTTTAATTGTATTTTTGATTTTTTTAACAGAATTTGTATTTTTGATGGATCTAGGTTCAATCCAATAATGATGATAATAACAACGAGGTATTATAAAATGCATTGTTTTCTCCATTTCTTGATTGTAGACAATCATTTTTTATTTAGGATGATAGAATAAATTGAGTAATATAGTATTTTATTTATCTATCATCATACGAAATTGACACATTAGCATGTTACACAAATTTTGTTTTCTTTTTAAAGTAGCAAGATATTACTTTACATAACCAATATATACATGTGATGCTCTAAATCTCATTTACTATTAAAAATTAAAAAGCCTATGTATCATGATATGTAGCCATTTGTATTTCTATGTGCATGTCTATTTATTATATAAATGTTTTAATGGTGGCACTGTGTTTACGTTTTAAATAAACATGTATTTTTTTTAAATAATTGAATGTTTTTTTAATAAATATGCATGTTTTTTTAAGTAAACATGCATGTTTTTTTAAATAAACATGCCTGTTTTTCTTAAATAAACATGCATGTTTTTACTAATACATGTATGTTTTTTAAATAAATCTAAGTTAAATAAACATCTATGTTTTTTAAATAAACATGTATGTTTTTTACTAATACATGCATGTTTTTTTTGTGATAATACATGCATGTTATTTACTACGTTTTTTATAATATAAGTGGTATATTAAGTTGTCGTAATATATTGGTAGTCCTTTGTTTTTATACTCAACTAATCTTACCTATTTTTCTTTTCAGGAAGCTCAAAGTCAAACTACAAAGGTTCTTTGAAGACGTGCAAATATTTTCTTTGAAGGCCTTCACACATATGTTCTTAGAAGGAGTGCACATACGTTTTTTGAAGACGTGTACATATGTTCTTTGAAGCTGTACATACATGTTTTAATAAATTAGATGAAAAACTTATATTTCAATTGTATTTAATCAATATCAAGTTTTTTGTATAATGTTTATGTACTTGGTTTGGCATAATTAAAAAAATTGTATTTAATTCTATTTTAGTTGATATTAAATTTTGTGTATAACATCTATGTTTTTTGGTTAAAAAATTATATTATCTAAAAAAACATGTATGTATTTCACTAATTGAAAAATATGAATGTCAAGAAAATTATAAAAAAAATTCTTAATAACATACATGCACTTAACAATTTGAAAGAAATAAAAAGATTTTTTTTTAATTCTGAAAAATATATAAAAATTATCTTTTCAAGTGAAACTAAAAAAAGTAAAAAAAATAATCCAAAAATAAATCGTTTTTAAAAACGAATTTTAATAAAAATCAGTAAACAAATGTTATTTTACAAATATACCCTTTTAGATTGAAAAAAGGTTTTAATGTTACTAAATTTTGATTGGTTTAAAAAGGTTCTGACAGTTCTGACATTAAAAATGGTTCAGAAAAGAAAGTGACCCTATATATATATATATATATATATATATATATATATATATATATATATATATAGTTGAGTTATTGTAGTGTAGTACCTTAAAGTTGTTAAAATAAGAAGTGATTTTAACCATTGATTTTATCAATTAACATGAGATTTATTTTATATTAGACACAAAAAAATAATTCTTATACATAAAAATTTGATATAAAACCACTAAAAATTTGATTCATATAAACTTATACCTGATACATATGGTATATAGTTTTGATTCACGAAATATTATTAACATAAATAATCATTTTATTCTAAAATTAAGTGATAAACTATGACATGTTACATTCGAGTTGACAATCAATTGTTAAACTATGATACATAACTGATACACAAGAAACTAGTAATATTAAAAATCATGAACTAACTACTGGTACACGAACTAAAATTTCTAAAAATACTCGTACACGAACCAACAACTTATAAACAAACCAAAATTAATCAATAATGTTACATTTACCCATTTTTTATTGCTTTTCATTTTAACAGCTTTAAGCACCTACGCAATTTTATCAAAATTCTCTCTCTCTATATATATATACACATTTTGGGCCAAAAGTGTCATTTTATGGAATTTAAATATATATAAGAATAAATATTGGAAATTTTGAGGCCCTATGGTTAAATATTGAGGTTTTAAAATATAAATATTAAAACTATATACTTTAAGGGTTAAAAGTGTAATTATACCGAAGTATAACAAAAAGGGCTATTTTGCCAATTTTGAAAGTAAAGAAAATAAATTATGAATATAAGAAAGTAATGAAGGTATCATGTTAGTAGGTGTAACACTCTCAAAATCGGTTCACATTAGCGGAAGGGTCCTTGAGTGTTACTTCAATGATACAATCACATGATTAAAGAAAACGGCTCAAAACGAGTCGTTTTGATAAAAACATCCATTCATTTAAAAGATAAATAATCCATACACGGTCCCAGATAATTTTAAAATATTTACAATACACACCAAAAGATAAAACTTGTTTTGAATGGATATATTTAATAAAAGCGGGCTAGAGTCACCAAAATTTAGCAAGCTTCATGAAACCACCTCCCTTGAGTACCTTCTTTATGGACCTGAGATAAAACATGCTATAAAATCAACAAAAACTGTTGAGTGAATCCATAGAGTTTAAAATATGTAAATCGAACACAAGTATCTGGATAAACCTTCATCGAAATACAATTATGTTGTACAGACATAATTATCGGTGTTATTACATAAGCCTCATGACATTGAATGTTAACATATATTTATTTCAGCCCACCAACACACCAGCCAAGTGCGTATATTTCTCTTATACTAATGCATCCGATGTGCTCCAATACACATGTGCTTCACTACACATTGCGATAGCTAATCGCATCGGACTGGGCGTCACCCCGATAGATCTATCCATAGTATTAGCGTTCTTTCGATTAACAATCCATGATGGGATGTGGGTCTTTTTAAGGCTGTAAGCTAACTTATGTAATAACTTTCATCTAAGCATACAATCGGGTCCCTTGTGTTCTATTTTAAAATAAATAAGGTTTACGACAACTTCTGGTTGCACCCATTCATGGGTTTACAGCAGCAACTCTTATTGTACGCTTCATTTTCAATAAATACTTTTCAAGTAAATAGAGCTTCCACAACTACTAGTTGCACCATTCAATTTGTTTACCGCAACTAATAGTTGTACTCTTTTATTTTTAGTAAAACAAGCATGTTATCCCCTCGCGGGTTTTATAAAATAAATAAATATATAAAAGCGAGGCTATGAACTCACCTGATTCTATGAAGTGTGAACGAAACGAAGGAAACATCAATAGATCGGCGGAAATCATCTAAACTTGACAAGAATGGTGAAAAATAAAGACAGTGATCAAGACTTTGATCCTCTTATACATCGAGAATCGCATCCTCCAAAGTTCTCCAAAATGGATGACGTTAATGGTGATATTAACTCTAAAAATTAAGAAGTTTTGGTCCATCGTTCTATCATGCAAAAACTAATAAAGTATCTAAATTGGTTTGATGATTTTGGTAACGGAGTGCTACAATAATGGACCAAAGTAAATTGGATGAATTTTATTTAAGAAAACTATTTCTTATTGTTCATATTAAACGCCAAAAACGTTTTACCTATAAATTGAAACGTTCAAAATATGTACACGTTCACATATACAAAATACGTGTCTTCCAAATTAGACACACACATGTTAAGTGTTCAATTTTACTTTTAAATTACAATACACATATTATTTTATTCACTATATTTTAATCAATGTTATATAGTTAAAAAAAATACATACTTTAACTTTGGGATTGTAAATGAACGAAGTACAAGTTTCATGTTGTTGGATGGTGCGTGGCACTAGTTAATGAGACAAGAATTATATAGAATTTTGTTCTAATATTTAAAAGCGGGTATTATCGAAATCCGATATTTTAAAAGTTACGCGATTTGAAAGTTATGTATAAAATAAAAAAAATAAACGCTCAATATAAAATAAAAACATCAACATTCTGAGGACATTTAAATTTTAATAATTAAATGACTTAAAATAGTTAATTCGTCAAATGAACGAATGACACATAAAGGTTTAACAAAAAATACTTTTAAGAGAAAATAAAATAAAATAAACTAAAAATTAAACGACAACAATAGAAAATATTTCTATGTCATAACGAGAATATAATTATCGATGCTTAACGTATTCCTTGCCGGTTATAACCTAAACGACATTCATACGCTAAGTTTCAAGCCTTAACCTTCCCGGTTAGCCGATAATTTAAATTTCGCAATAAAGTAAATACATAAAACGTAACAGTCGATATAAAAATAACGACCTGAAATTGACGGATTATCACATCATCACCACCTAACAGGGATCTTCGCCTCTGAAGATCAATTCTCTTTATTTCTCGTCTTCTCGTTGAAGTCATACAAATGAGGATATTCCTTCCACATTTGATCATCCCTTTCTCACGTGTATTTTGGTCCTTGTCTCGAGATTCATCAGACTTTGACAATAGGAATTCGAATTTACTTCAATTGCTTAACTTCCCTATCCATAATTTCGACAAGTTCTTTGATGAATTTCATCTTATTGTCGAATCTTACCTCGCCAAGACGGAAATAAGATATTAGTCGGATATACATCGATTTAGGTTCGACAGATGTAAAGTATTGTGAATTCCTTGTAGCTCTTGAGGTAATTCAAGTTTCTACGCCACCGAGCCCGCTCTCAATATTATCTCGAGTGGCCCAACATAACGGGGACTTTACTTCCCTCATTTTACAAAATGTATACCACCTTTCTATGGTGATATTTTCGGCATAACTTTTCCACCTACCTTAAAATCCAATAGGTTTTTACTTCACATCATAATAAATTTTCTGTCCACTACAAGCAACTAACAAACGATTCATAGTTTGCACGATCATTTTATTATTGGAATGAAATGAGCAGATTTAGTCAATCGGACGACAATGACCCAAACTGAACAAACGATTCATAGTTTGCACGATCATTTTATTATTGGAATGAAATGAGCAGATTTAGTCAATCGGGCGACAATGACCCAAACTGAATCAAATCCAAATAGTTTTTCTTTTTTTTTTTTGGAATCGACGAGAACTCCACTGATGTCAATCACATAGATAAGAAATTTCATGCATTCAAGCCAAAAAATCACATTTCGAAAATTTGGCATATAACTTTTTAATCCTTAGCAAATTCAAGATAGTCTCCAAATGTTCACCATGCTCTTCTTTATTTTTACAATAAATCAGAACATTATCAATGAACATGATGACAAATTTATCAATATATGACTCACACGCACGATTCATGAAATCCATATATATTGTCGGTGCATTGGTCAATTCATACGGCATTACTTAGAACTCATAATATCCATAACGACTTCTAAACGTCGTAAATAGGATATCTTCCTTGCAGATATGAAATTGATGATAAGTAGATAGTAGATAAATATTCAAATTGACATTAGAAACTTACATCTGATCAAATAAGTCATTAATCCATAGCAAAGGATATCGGTTCTTGACCGAAAATTTATTCAGCTCTCGATAGTTGATGCACATGCGAAACGATCCATCGTTCTTCTTATGAATAATACCGGAGCTCTCTATGGCGACGAGCTCGGTCGAATAAAATCTTTATTAGATAGCACTTGCAATTGAACATATAATTTCTTTAGTTTAGATGGTAGTAAACGATATTTCGTACGTGCCACGAGTGCAGCACCAGGTACTAGATAGATAGGAATTCTATTTTCCTTGGGGCAGAAGCCCCGACAAATCTTCTGGAAAGATTTCAGGATAGTCACGGATGACTGGAACTTGTTCGACTCGCTTATCCTTCGACTGATTCTTTGATATTCGAGCTAGGAATAATTCATAAAATCATTCGAGATACTTACGAGCTTCAATGAATAAAATAATTTTCAATTGGGAATTATTTTTATCACCGTCGATAACTAAGATTTAGTTATTTAAGGTAATCCTAACACTTTTTTTCTTCAGTTCCACACGTTTTCCTACAGAACTATTTGATTCACATAACCACTTGCTCCACCCGAACTACCGGTCGACTAGAGCTGCCAGCTCAATCATTCATGTTGGCCATGAATTCAGTTAAGGATGCAGCAACTTGTTGACTAATAACTTGGCGTATCTGTGGCTCAGTCATAGCTTTCTTTGGCAGTGTGATACTAGTACAACGCAAATCAAATCATAATGAGTATTCATTCAATGGTTGCGTTATACCGAAGGAATGCTTAAAAGGACAAGCAAGTAAAGATAATAATAGAACGATGTAGAATTAGGAATCAATAGAAATTCATTTGATTAATCACAAACGAGTACAAGTTGTATTTTCATGCATTATAGATTATTATCGTCTAATACCATGCTACTCAAGAAGACAAGTTCTACTAACTGATGTTACAGTTTAGTTAGTGATTCACAAAAGATACTATAGATGATTAGCTAATTTACTAAGAGTTACTAGGTGATTCATGTGGCTCAGGAGGCTCCTCTGTCTCACTAGAAGAAGATTTCTTCAGTGTCTTTCTAGGACGCTCGGTATCATCCTAAATTGGCGGCTTTGGAATAGCCCCAATATAAATCATCGTATGATCATAGTATTAGAGGTACAAAATCATAGAACGAGTCGAGGAAATGAATTACGAGTCAATAAGAATTTAATTGCGCAGATTCTATATGCTTAAGCCCACACTTTTATAAATCATTATTTTCGTGGATTGATCAAAACCATCTAAATAAGATTTAGAAATCAGTGGTTCAGCAATTTATAATTATCTTGTTCAAATGAATGGCCAATTCATTTCAACAAAACAATCATAAATCGCCATATTTAATCATAGCTAGCTCAACGCAGAAGATCAAGATCGAACCAAATGAGAATCGATATAACGAAAAAAGATTAGTGATATGATATGGAATCCTATTTGGCATGTGAATACCATACCAATCAACCTGAATTCCTAACAAACAACAAGTACAATCTCAGAAAAACTTGTTTCTAAAACAGTAGAATGTCTAAGATTAATAAAATGGAGATTAAATGAAATGAATGGATTGATGAATCAAGAATAAGGACGAAGGAATCAAAATCCTTGTAACCAAATAAATATAATTAGGAATATTAACCATTTCGTAGGGATCATGTATATCCACAACTTAGTTAGTCTTGGGAATAACATGATTAACTTCAGGAATAGCTTCAGCGTTAGCATTCAAATGACTAGGGTGACTTCGTGAGAATCTAAGTTGTATAAATATCTCGTATAAGTATAAAATTATCATTTATAATTAGATAAATGAAAACATACCTTGTAATTCACAAGTACAAATAATCAATAAATAGTACAACATGTATATATATAATCCGATATATATATATATATATATATATATATATATATATATATATATATATATATATATATATATATATATATATATATATATATATATATATATATATATATATATATATAAATACTCTCATTCCTGTCCATTGGCAACTCGGAGGTTTCACTTGCAACTGTTATAGTTAAAAGATTTCAGAAATTCATTTTTGGAAAATCTTTTCGTTCTCTATAACTTGAGCTCTTGATACCAATTCTGTAACACTCTCAAAATCGGTTCACATTAGCGGAAGGGTCCTTGAGTGTTACTTCAATGATACAATCACACGATTAAAGAAAACGGCTCAAAACGAGTCGTTTTGATAAAAACATCCATTCATTTAAAAGATAAATAATCCATACACGGTCCCAGATAATTTTAAAATATTTACAATACACACCAAAAGATAAAACTTGTTTTGAATGGATATATTTAATAAAAGCGGGCTAGAGTCACCAAAATTTAGCAAGCTTCATGAAACCACCTTCCTTGAGTACCTTCTTTATGGACCTGAGATAAAACATGCTATAAAATCAACAAAAACTGTTGAGTGAATCCATAGAGTTTAAAATATGTAAATCGAACACAAGTATCTGGATAAACCTTCATCGAAAGACAATTATGTTGTACGGACATAATTATCGGTGTTATTACATAAGCCTCATGACATTGAACGTTAACATATATTTATTTCAGCCCACCAAAACACCAGCCAAGTGCGTATATTTCTCTTATACTAATGCATCCGATGTGCTCCAATACACATGTGCTTCACTACACATTGCGATAGCTAATCGCATCGGACTGGGCGTCACCCCGATAGATCTATCCATAGTATTAGCGTTCTTTCGATTAACAATCCATGATGGGATGTGGGTCTTTTTAAGGTTGTAAGCTAACTTATGTAATAACTTTCATCTAAGCATACAATCGGGTCCCTTGTGTTCTATTTTAAAATAAATAAAGTTTACGACAACTTCTGGTTGCACCCATTCATGGGTTTACAGCAGCAACTCTTATTGTACGCTTCGTTTTCAATAAATACTTTTCAAGTAAATAGAGCTTCCACAACTACTAGTTGCACCATTCAATTTGTTTACCGCAACTAATAGTTGTACTCTTTTATTTTTAGTAAAACAAGCATGTTATCCCCTCGCGGGTTTTATAAAATAAATAAATATATAAAAGCGAGGCTATGAACTCACCTGATTCTATGAAGTGTGAACGAAACGAAGGAAACATCAATAGATCGGCGGAAATCATCTAAACTTGACAAGAATGGTGAAAAATAAAGACAGTGATCAAGACTTTGATCCTCTTATACATCGAGAATCGCATCCTCCAAAGTTCTCCAAAATGGATGACGTTAATGGTGATATTAACTCTAAAAATTAAGAAGTTTTGGTCCATCGTTCTATCATGCAAAAACTAATAAAGTATCTAAATTGGTTTGATGATTTTGGTAACGGAGTGCTACAATAATGGACCAAAGTAAATTGGATGAATTTTATTTAAGAAAACTATTTCTTATTGTTCATATTAAACGCCAAAAACGTTTTACCTATAAATTGAAACGTTCAAAATATGTACACGTTCACATATACAAAATACGTGTCTTCCAAATTAGACACACACATGTTAAGTGTTCAATTTTACTTTTAAATTACAATACACATATTATTTTATTCACTATATTTTAATCAATGTTATATAGTTAAAAAAATACATACTTTAACTTTGGGATTGTAAATGAACGAAGTACTAGTTTCATGTTGTTGGATGGTGCGTGGCACTAGTTAATGAGACAAGAATTATATAGAATTTTGTTCTAATATTTAAAAGCGAGTATTATCGAAATCCGATATTTTAAAAGTTACGCGATTTGAAAGTTATGTATAAAATAAAAAAAATAAACGCTCAATATAAAATAAAAACATCAACATTCTGAGGACATTTATATTTTAATAATTAAATGACTTAAAATAGTTAATTCGTCAAATGAACGAATGACACATAAAGGTTTAACGAAAAATACTTTTAAGAGAAAATAAAATAAAATAAACTAAAAATTAAACGACAACAATAGAAAATATTTCTATGTCATAACGAGAATATAATTATCGATGCTTAACGTATTCCTTGCCGGTTATAACCTAAACGACATTCATACGCTAAGTTTCAAGCCTTAACCTTCCCGGTTAGCCGATAATTTAAATTTCGCAATAAAGTAAATACATAAAACGTAACAGTCGATATAAAAATAACGACCTGAAATTGACGGATTATCACAGTAGGGATCTTTTACAAAGATGTTCCATCTCGATATTACGCTCTGACTGAGTGGTTGAGTTTACGATTTAAAGTGCCCTCGCTCCTTAAACGTTTATGAAATTACTTCTGAGTATGATGGCCCGAACAATGGTGCTATAATTACAACCAAATATTAATCAAAGAATACATAACTAACACTTAAAAGTATTAAACTAAAAATAAAGACTTGATATATAAATATTAATCAAAGAATAACCACCACCTATTCAATTTTAATACATATATTCAATTTTAAATCAACGTTTATTATGTGGAATCGCGGCTCAAATCAACAGTTATTAGGTGAAATATCATCTCAAATCGTAGATAAATTTTGTATTATTCTTTCTTATGATTATAATTTTGTGTAAAATTGGGGCATTCATCATGATTTTGGAGGGTTAAAGAGTATATCACTGATGTAAAATGTGGGGCATTCATCCGTTTGAGGTGCGCATACTGCACCCTTTCGTATCATAGTATGGCATCAGTTTGAGGTGCTTCACTACACCCGTTCGTATCATATTATGGTATGTGTTTGTTATAATTTTCGAACACACATTCACTCAATTGCACTGTTATGTATGTTTTTGTGTTTGACTTCAATTTCTTGCCTTCTTGCTCTTCGTTTATCTGGGGTATGTTTCTTCTTTATATATTGCAACCGCTCAAAACCAATGCACTTTTATTCACGTTTTTAACACTAGTCTGGATCAGAGTCTATGATAGTTTACCTAGCAGCCAAGCTGTGTCTACCCCTAACATAACATAGACGTTATAAAACCCTGATTGACGATCAACTACTTGGTGCTCAAGAAAATTCTTTTCCGTGAAATTATCCATGGTAACCAGTATATTTTTTACTTCCGTAATTCATATTGATCTGTAATAATGTGGCGTCAACCATTTGGTACATCCCACAAACTGGTCTAAAAATGGCGTCAACATTCATTAGGAATTTAAGTTCCATTCAGGAGATGTTAGGCGTGTGATTGGGAAGTTACTGCTATGTTTAGAAGAAAGGCTTTCTTGCATTTGTACACGGGTAAACAGAGAAGGATCCGTATTTAAGTTACCCGGTCAAGCCTTTTAAGCTATGTGTAAAGTCCAACTAGTATTCCCGTGGCCGTTTTTGAAAATTTCTCTGGCCATTCCATGATATTCACCTAGAGAGGTTTATACCCTGGAATCATTTGAGACTTTGGGAACACCTTGCCACCTAGTAGCTAGTTAGTTTCCCACATCATCGTTGTGTATTGCTATTACGCATGGTTGTGTAATTTGTCTGATTGTTGGTTTTACAGGCTACAAACCAGAAGGTTGGAGTGAAGCTGCTTCTTTTTGTCACGAACTATGTACAGGTAATTCCATCAGCATTTCAAGATATGGTTTTATATGCATCCATTTGTTTGTTATGACAAAATATGGCTTAGTTTTTCGTTGTATAAACATACCTCTGGTGGAGTGATTTTATACTTTTTATGTTTTGGTTTGATTTAATGTCAAATTTGTACTAAAAGTTATAGTTCTGATCGACTTTTATACGTTTTTCACATGCTGATAATACTCATGCTTACTTTCTAGCAGTCGCATGACCACATACTGGGTCGTCTGTGGTTTGATTTAGAGCATGTTTCTGTAATTCATCTTTTGGCCTGTTTGGAGCAGGTTATGTGTTTCATGATCAGAGGAAAGTGTACGTGATGTCTGGTATGACTCTTGCTTCTGCAAGTTATAATCTCGTCTGCAATTTCAGAATTCTCAGCAGTTAACAACAGCTTAATAGCTTTTTGTGGATGTTCTATTTGGTGTGTTGATCAATATTATTATGATAAAGCAAGCATCTCGCAAGAACAGGTATATTCATGCCATATCTACTTTCTTAATTTGTTGTGTTCTGTTCGATGTCACTACTTCTTTTCAATTTATTGCATATGTTGTTGTATGATTAGTGTATCCTTTTGTATTAGGGAATTATGATTATTGCAGCCGTCGTCATTTTGTGGGTATTTAATAGAGGTTTTTTGTCGATGGTTAGTTATGTCATCAGATAGTTTCTCCCATTTTGGTTTAGCTTTGCTTATGCTGCAACAAAATGTGCATATTTATTTAGTTTAAAATATATATGTAAACTTGCCGTTTGCATATCTTGCAAGTGGGTGCGGCTACGATGTCCATAAAGCATTATGTTGGTTATCTTTTTCTTGCCATGTCTTTCATAAGGTCCGTTGGTAAGTCTTCAAATCCATACAGATAAAACTATAATCGAGCCTATATAAAACAATCTAACATCAATAAAGGTAGCATCGATTTTAGGCATGCATGAAAAAAAAATATTGTGAGTCTGTATATTTTCAAATTTAAGGCTCTACACTAATAGAAATTGAAACATGAAAAGCTACTGCCAAGATAAAGAAAAATACTTTGTAATAGCCTTTGACTTACTGTGGTACCAACATGAAAACTTTTGATGAAATAAAGATCATTAAAGTTAGAGTTGGACTAAAAAACATACAATATATAGGTCAAAGTGGATAAAAAGGACTAATGTACTGTAATATTGGTCGTTTTGACCCAGTTTCACTTGGTGCCTATCCCTACTTAATACATTCGACTGACTATAAAGTGGATGAGGAGACCAAATTAAAGCTAGCTTCATTAGTATAAGATAGTATGGATAATGTTTTATTCGGTTGATGTAAGTTCCTTCTAGCGTAAATGGTGGTCTAAAAATAAAATCACATTTCATTTGTTTGTAATAAACTACGTTATCAGAAAGTTGTATGTCGTAAAAAATGTTCGTTGCTTTACATTGGTGCTCGCGTATAAATTTAACGCAAGGCTAATGCATTAATATAAGAAAGTCAAATAAATATCTTAACAAATCTTCCAACATTTTTAAATTGTGAAGACAATCGGAACAAGTTTTCTAAATTGATTTTTTATTGAGATGTATCTTAACAAATCATGTTTGAACTAAAGTGACTTTCAAGAATTTTTTGTGTACACTTTATACATTTGCAGAAATTCCGTCACCACAAGAAAAATAAATGGCTATTTCTTTTGTATATTTGCATCGATTTATCTATAATATATGATTCTTTTGTTTTGCTGCCCGACCTATCTGAGTTTGGTTTATTATTAAAAGTAGATGAGTGTAAAATGCCTGATAAAGGATGTAGCATGGAAAAGTGAAAAATGGTATATACCTAATTAGACGCTTAAAACTCATTTAAGTGACGACGAAGAAGATGATGATTAGTGAAAATATGTATCAAGGTATATTATAACTCATTTCGAGCTTCTGGTTTTAATTAGATTGTAACATAAGTAAACTAACTTGTAAATTTTTTTATGTTTTGATAATATTGAAGCTATTATAAAATGGGTATTATTACGGCGTCGATGAATATTATTACGGCATCGATGACTATTATTACGGCATCGATGACTATTATTACGGCATCAGTTGAGTATTATTAGTGCATCAGTTGAGTATTATTAGTGCTTATATAAACATGTTGGTCTCATAATAAGCCCGAAAGTTTTAGCTTATGAAAAACAAGCCAAAATTACATAAGCTCGTTAGCTAAAAATTAAGATAAATAAACATTCCTTTAATTCTGACTTTAGCATTTTGATATGTATTTCTTGTGAATTTGATTGAATTTTGTAGGATTATTGTATAGTTTGTGGTGAGATTAAGTATGTTATTTATGGGCTTATTAGCTAGCTTATCTGTTGTCCATGAACTAGTTCTAGGTGCAAGAAATGGCAGAGGGTAGCTAATTGTTTTATAAAAGCGTGGGGCAACCATAAGCTGCAGCTATAAATATATATATGGACTGTTAATTAGGTATACTGTATGTTAACATATACTAGCCGGGTACCCGTGCAATGCGGCGGCGGGTACCCGATGACTAAATTTTCGGCAGCGGGTGTTGGTCTCGGTGGTCGGGTGGTCATGTGGTCGGGTGGTGGTGTGGGTTTAAGCGATATGTTTAGTTTGGCAGTTGTGATGTCGGGTGGTGGTCGCGTAACAATAGGGTTTTAAAAGCTCGGTGACATAATTACGAGAATGAAGAGAATGATATATCATGGGTATAATATGATTCGTGATAATTGTTACAACTTTATATTTAATTGTCATTGAAGTGGTTGTTACAACTGTGATGAATGTTACAACCGTTACTCTTTTTTCCGTTTATTACATCTTTATTGAGTTAAAGTTTTTTTTCATTTGTTGCAATTTATTGAGATGTGACTATATAACTTTGCATTGTTTTATTTCCTAATTAAGAAATGTTTTATGCTGAATTTTTTAAGACTACTAAATATAGAAAGGAGTTAAATCCTTTATAAAGTAGTAAGAAAGATAGCAATTTTGGGTATACTGTATGTTAACATTTATAGCAATTTTGACCTATGAACTTTATTATTCTGTGTGATCTATTTAATGGACACTCACCTTTCATGAAAAGGTATTCTCAAGTGTAATGTGACATTTTATTGGTATAAGAGTTGAAATACCAGTAACTACTCTGATAATGTCTATGTTGCCAGCTCAGGTTTATCAACGAACCAATTCTACAACAAGAAACTATGAAAGCTCAATCGGCCGGCCAATGAAACTTGTAGAAATAATCTTAGTTGCTGCTGAACGTGCACTCCTAAAGAAAATTCAGGGAATCGTAGTTTGTGGACTTCGTTTTATCTTTAGAGAAGTATGAGGAATGTAATTCACAAATTCTGCCATCTGTGCCTTTACATGTTTATAATCTCACTTCGTCATTTGTTTTTTCCATCAGCAAAAATACATGGAATGGAACTATCAAAAGCCGCAACAGAAAATTATCATATATCATAGTGGTAATGGCTCAAAGTGGGATCTCGTGTCGCCTAAAAAGAGACAGGTCGAGTTGTTTTTCTTGTAGATATTTTGTTTTTCCATTGTGTTCACATTTTTTCTTAACAGTTAACATGTGGTCACATATGCCTTAAAACTATTGTCTTAACCTCTCGTTTTTGAAGATATTAATTGGGAATGTCGATTGGAATGTCCATATCAATTGGGTATTATTAGGGCATCAATAGGGTATTATTATGGCATCAATTAAAGATATCGATTGGGAATGTCCATATCAGGTATGCTCCTTCAGTTACTTCATAAGTGTGGTCAGATATGCCTTAAAACTATTCTCTTAACCTCACTTTTTCTCTCCTAATTTATAGGGAGTTTTGTGTTATATAGACCTCCTAGTATAGGGAATATTATGTTGGCGAGAGCAGCGACTCATCAAACTGATTGTACCTTTATCAACGACTCTGGTTTCGAACTAGTGTATAAATATATTAGAGAAGGATATCGGATAGTAACAGAACTTTTTGTCATGGCCATGTTTGTATACTGTATATGTTTGTATGTTGTTTTTTCATTCTTCAGTGACCACCCTATATCTTATTTGTGTTATTAATGGATGGTCTGTTCATGGTTGTTTGTGTAGAGAGATGCTCCATATAGCATATGGAGTCTAGAAGTGGGAATGGTGACAGTGAAGTGCAGAGTACTATGTCTGGGCTTATTAATCAGCTAAAGCATGTGAAGCATCAAACAAAATCAAGGTAAGTATCACACTGTGGAACTCAATAGGGTTCTATAATGAGTATGGTGTGCATTTTTTATTATTATGTATCTTTCGATTGTCGAGATGAATGCCAGTCTGAAGTGGAACTCAATCGGATTCTACCACGTAATCCTAAAGCGCGCCTTACCCTTTTCTTTGCCTGGTTTCTGATTACGTATTTTTTAATATCATTACTGAACTTTGTGCGATAATAAAGGCGTGATTTTTTTTCATCCGTTGATGTCAGATAGCAAAACTATGTGTTATTTGTATCATGTTTGCTTAAAGTAGCGTTTTCACTGTTACTTATGTGAGTTTAAATGTAGGTGTTGTGGTATGCACTGTTACTGACGTGTTAAGGCCTTAATTATTTGTCTAGTGCATATGTTTTAAGGCTATGTTAAGGCATCCGTTTAAAATTGTATTATGGAATCCGTTTAAAATTGTATTAGGGCATCAAGGTCAAATGTACAAATATCATTTGTTTGTTAAGTACAATATGTTAATATTTGATTGTTTAAAATTATCATCAAAATTTTTAATCGCTTTAGAGCACCTGTTTGTTAAATTCAGACATGTGTTAGTTAAATTTAAGGCATCTGAATGTTAAAATTAAGGCATCTATTTGTTTAAATTTAAGAAGCTTGATGGTCGAGATTCGTAACTTGGTTCAAGTGATGTTTTGTGATGGTTGTCAAAGTAATTTCAAAGGAAGAAAATGCAGCAGATAAAGTATACATTTTATGCCATCTAACTAGTGACATCAAGGAACAACGATTAAGTTCGGGAAGCAATTAATCTGAGAATGCATCTTCTATGCTTGAACTGAAAACGGAGAAGAAGGAGATGAAATGATGGACTGATCCTTCGGGCTAACCGACAAGCTCAGGTATTAAATAACTAAACTGCTGGTCTATTAATACTAGTATAATTTGGTTTCATAAAGACTAGTGTCTAATTAATCATGCGGGTCACACTTTTTTTCCAAAAGTATGCAGATCTGGTAACGGGTCTAATTGGGTCATTTTTGTACATGTCAAACATGATGGCTATAAAACACTTTTTTATCCATAAAAGAACCATTTTCATGTTCCTCGTATTGCATCATTTCTTGTTCCTCGTAAACTAAAGCGTAGCCTGGTCTTTTAATCTTGTAAATAATGTGATATTTAGGCTTCAAGGTCACAAAAACTAGCAACTAACACGTCTGATGCACAATTTTTTTTTTAATTTGATCATCGTTGCTTACCGTGTTTGCTGAAGAATAATGATTTAGCAATGTTTTTTCTGTAGTTACTACATGTCATTTGTTAAAAAGCACACATCTAATGTTTATATATTGTATTTTCACCATAAAAACCATATGCAATGGATGGATTCCATGTAGGGATGTATAACTTTTAGTAATCCCATGTGACAGAATTATGTGATGTGGTCTTGTCTAATATGCATGCTTTCATTATTATGCAGGTTGACCTCTTAACGAGTAATGCACCACTCTTGAAATTTCTTTAAATGTTTAACTGCTCTTAAAGGTGTGGATAGCGACTTACACTACATCCAGATTGGTTGCAACCTTAAAAAAGGATCGGCATTTGTAGGGTCATCTACTATATGTATCCTGAAACCCGGAAGCTTCAATCTACGTCCGAAGAGTTCACTGTTACAAGCTTCGTGTAATACTTTAACGATAGAAATAATAAAGATTTGTTATTAGTAGCACCTCCAGGAAGTCAAAAACTAAAACTCATTAGTATTAAATTTATTGGCGTATGTGGGCTTTGAAAATAGCTCAGGGTTATGTGTAGACTCAATTTAGAGTTCTATAATGTTTAATCTAATTTATTTTGTTTCCTCGTAAACATTCCTTTTATACGAAATAAATTTCTACTGTTAAAAAAGAAAGAATAAATAAAATAATTAAAGCGTAGACAAAAAAGGTAAAGAATCAGAAGAAAAGAAATGCGACAGAGAAGAATAGGGTCAAAAGTTACAAAAATGGCCCCTCAAGAAAACATTTATGACAAACAGGCCCATGAAGTTAGGAATAAATAAAAAGGAGGGGAGGAGGGTTTGATCCAAGGGTTGTGGATGAGTTTTCTAGGTTTTCTATTAAGATTAAGTTTTCTATCGATCCCATCTTTATATATATATATATATATATATATATATATATATATATATATATATATATATATATATATATATATATATATATATATATATATATATATATATATATATATATATATATATATATATATATATATATATATATATATATATATATATATATATATATATATATATATATATATATATATATATATATATATATATATATATATATATATATATATATATATATATATATATATATATATATATATATATATATATATATATATATATATATAGAATTGGGATCAAATAAGAAGATTAAGTAAAATGAGAAGAATGAGAAGAAACCACAGCCACACATTTCAGATGCACCTACAAAGTCAGATGCATCTCCCCTTAAAATTCTCCTTCCTTTGTGGAGTTTGTGGTCAGGATTTCTTCTTATTTTTCTCATTTTATTTTTTCTTCTTACTGGATCCCTACTCTATATATATATATATATATATATATATATATATATATATATATATATATATATATATATATATATATTTATATATATATATACATATATATATATATATATATATATATATTTATATATATATATATATACATCTTTACATTATATATAACAGGAGGGAAATGCCACATAAGCATGCATTAATCCACGTCATCATTTTTAATATTTAATTTTTATTTTTCTAAAATTCAGAATTATTTTTTATTTTCTATAATTCGGATTTTTATAAAAACTATGTCACATGCAAGAATCGAACCTGTGTCCCCCACTTAGTTGAAAATAAGCACCTCAACCAATAGACCAAGCTAGAACTTGTGATAAATAATTGACAAGCAAAATATAAAAACACAGTTTAATTGTTAATGGATCACAATCACAATCATTTATATCATAAACCATGATAATCTGATCATCAAACATATCTTCAAAATCCCTAATATGTTTATATCGTTATTCTCATGATGACAACTGCGATACTCTCTCAAAACCCTAAATAATTACATATTTAAAAACCCTAATGCCATTTACGATCCTTAATGTATAACTCGGTGGTCATCTTCTTTAATCATGGATGCAATTGTTTGTGATGCTTTTAGGGCAATGTTATTGCATTTGATAATGGGAAGTGTGATGATGCTGACGATGTGTTCTGTGATGGTAAAGCGATTTAGTGGTGAGGCCTGTCTCAACATACTACTCTTAATTTTTCAAATTGATGTCACTCTCATGATCATTAAGACAATTAACATTATATGGTTTTATCCCAGCACGTTTTTAGCTTCATATGATATACTTGATTCAAGCTAAAAAACTTTTCTTTTTGATATTATGTCCATGGTAACAGATCATCAAGCAAGAAGAGAAAAATAAGCACCGCTTATGATTAGAGTGAGATTTCACCCTTTGTCGAGCTTTGTAAATCAAACAACATCAAGGATGTAGATTAATTCATTTATATTTGATCTTTTTATATAGATAAATCTAGATTTAGTCATGTGAGCATCCTAACCCCTCTTCTTGCACTAAATCTAGCTATATAATTATTATCCAAATTATTTTGGGATTTTATTATCCAAATTATATTTGATCTTTTTATATAGATATATTTTAACTCGAGACCCAAGAAAACATGCTTATTATAGAGGAACTTTTCATGCTTAATGGGTTCTTGATTCGAGCTATCATGATTCATGAGGCACTGCTAAACAGTTTGCTAATACCACCCGTACCTCCAATTTTCCTGATTAACATTTTCTTGCTACTGCTACTATGTTTAATTATGATTGTGTTATTCTTTTGCTAAACCAAGGTAAAGAAATTGATTAAATCTGAAAACTGGAAAAAGAGGACAAATAAATTTTTTGCCACTTCTGAGATCAAGTCATGGAAACAACTTTTAGTTTGAAATTTAGGTATACTGTATGTGGCTTTGCATAACATTAGTTATCTATTTTGAAGGATCTGGCTCAAAACATGCCTCATGGTTCAAGCCATTCTATATCAGATGAAGTAGATATTCTTCAAATGGAACCATCCCGGTCACTACCTATATCTCCAGGTAATATAGTCTCAAGTCTCCACTGTTAATATCTAAAACAAATAGAAAAGTTTTAATTGTTATGTAACCATCATTTTTATGATAATTTAGGTATCTATGAGACTATGGCTACTTTTTCGCTATGAGATGCTGCCTATTGGAAGGTGCATCTTGCTGTGATGACCACTACAATTGATGCCCACATGATTACCCTATTTGCTAAGGTGAGTTGATTTTAATCTATTCATTAATTCTTATATCTATATCTATAAATTATAGCCGATGGCGTTATGTGACCAGATCGTAACAAGCATCCATCAATTCAACAAAGGCTGAAAATACTCGAGTTAATCATTTCATGGAACTTCTAAAATCCACCAAAGTTAACCAAGAAGCTTAGCAAGAAGCTGCTGACAAAGAAAGAAACCAGTAAAAAACCGTTTGTGATCAGCTTATTTTACTCAAGCAACAACCTTTGACATTAGTTTGGAAGCAAAATTTCTTATTAAGATTTGGCTTCTTTTCAAAGGGCTGTAGAAGTCTAAAGTTCATCAAAGCTTAACCGCACAAAAATAGATGCACTCTCCAAGGAATTCGACGAAATGAGTCAAAGCCTATAGCAAGTCAAACTTGCTTTTGCCAAAGTTGAGGAAGATCATGCTTATGGAAGAAAAACAAAATAGGTGTTTGGGTTCTGCTCAGTTTGTTCTAGAAACTCTGCACTACAAAATCTCTAATACTTATAAGTGAATCATTGAGGTATGCATGTACCACTTTTGTCGGTTTCTGTATCCATACGCATCTTATCCTTTTTTATGTACTAACTGTTTCTAATTTTCATATTTATGTGCCAAGGCTCTTGGATCAAATGTGAATCAACTATCACATGAAACTTGTCGCTTTGATAACCTATGTCCTTGAAGATAAGCACAGAGCCCCAGTCACAAAAGGATCATATTACAGAATTAGCCATTCGAATCAGAAAGTATTTGCTAGAGAATTCTCTAGATTCCACTTTCACCAAAACTAATTTACATCAGGTAGATTTATTTATATGCATGTATAATTTGTGCAATTGTCATCATATTCTAATGCATCTATTCAACTTCTGATCAATATCTATATAGCATGAAGTTATACGTGTCCATAACAAATGGTGTTTTTCTAATATGCATCTTTTTATTGTTGGTTTACAGTGTACGTCTCACGATAACTTGGACCTGATATGTTTAAACAGTAACTTGAGAATCTAAATAGGGACATTGCTGTGTTCATCATTGGAATTTTGGAGCTGGTTTCTTGTAGAACTAAGTTTGGTATATTACAGTTTCTTAAGTTTTGTGCCATGAATGGTAGCAGCCTTTGCCATTTTTTTGCATACAGATGGTGTAATGTTGAAAGTGTGACTAAATGACTATACGCCAACTAATTTTTTTACTTGTGGGGTATTCCAGTAGCCGGAGTAATTGCCAAAGAAGACTCACCTGTTCATTGTGCTCGGATATTTTCTTTTGCTAAAAATCTGCTGGTATTGTATTCTTACCTGCAGTAGCTAACAAAATAATTCATCACGTGGTTAGTCTCTGCTACTCATGATGAAGTTATGAAAGTTGAGCTTCTTGATGATAACAGTTAAGTGCATCATATTCTAGAGATATAGGTCACTATACAATTTCTCTATAAGTTGTCTCATTATATTAATGAAACTTCTAAGTGGTTCAACAGGTTAAAATAAGAAAAGTAATTATCATGTTTTTATGAATTTGATCAATGCTTGATATTACAGAATGGAAAATCACTGCATATAAGGAAACATTTATTAAAGTTTTTTTATATCATTTAACGCTAAATTCATTTTTAGACAGTGATGTTATAGCAAAAAAATGTGCCAATGGTGACACTCAATACCTCATGGAACAGAAAGATAAGTTCATACAAAATTTTTGAATTGGTTTGACACCTATTTCTGGCCTGCATGATTCTTGGTCTGCAATATCAAAAACATTTCGCTCAACCAAACAGGTTTAATCTAATACAAAAAGACAATTCAAAAGAGGAGTCGTTACATTTCTTCCAATAAAAGGTCGCACATACGATGGGCCAGCATGGGTAGGACCATTGGAGGCAGGTTGGGTAATGGGTCAGAACGGGTAATTTTTGCACGGGTCAAGTTGGGTTGAGCGGAAGTACTTTTAGTCAAATATTTGAACTGTTTTTTAGATTTAAAGCTTGGGACCTCAATTACATTGCTACATAAGGCCTCTTTAAGAAGGTATTACTGATATGACTACTTCAATGGAAGTTTGACGGAAAATGTCACTGATATTACTTTCAGTGCCTGGGAAAAATTTATTAGTATAACAATAGTTGTTTGGTTACTTTTCTTTGATTGAGTGGCTAAAAGGGTATGTCTCTTAACTGGTAGAGTTTGCAATTCTTTTTCTTCATAAGAACGTACCCATTAAGCAGGTCAACTTTATCAACTTTTAAAGTAATCCGGTTAGTAGTCCTTTATTCAACATACTTCGATTTAGTCGATTGATTTTTCACGGCAGATGTTTATAGGATAATGGATTTGTGATGAAATATATTGTTGCATTTGACAAAATAGTGTCAATCATGTCGGAAAAGGTGATTATTTCCTTAGCCATATGGGGTACACTTGCTGGGTGAATGTATTAGATTTGTTTTGAACAACTTAAGCTATAATTTTTATTGTTTCTAATAGTTCAAAATTCTTGCAGTTGTAGATGACGATAGTAATGAGGGGGGTCCACGACCACGAGTAATGCTCGCATACGTAGAATACCAATGGTCACTTGATGTTGATCAGAAGCGAAAGGACACTTTTCCTAGGCTTCAGGTAAGTTAACCATTCATATGGAAGTGTAAGCATGAAACGGTTAACTGGATGTTAATTCATCTTATGGTACAGATTGGTCTAATGATAAATAATGGGCTTGCTGATTTTATTGCATTTTGCTGTTACTTTTATTTTAAAAATGATACAATATTTGTATACTAAGAAAAATTTATTCGAATGATAAATAAAAAGAAAAAATACTAAAAAAGTAGATAATACCAGGAAGAACCATGGTTTCATGCGGTAAAAGACAGATACTCCAACGGCTAGACAAGAAAAGAATTTATTTATTTCTCTTATAAAGATATAAAGAATTACAATAACATGTATGATGGCCTGCTATATTAATGAGGTATAAAATCATGATGTATAAGTTTAAACTTGAAACAAAAGGCCATTGTACAATACAAGCACTTGAATCTCATCATGAAACGCTTCACATACAAACTATGAACATGGGATAAATAATGACGCATTGTGCACAACTTTGTAAGACCCAAATAGGCTCTCACATGCACTTGCTTTCTGAATGTTCGTACTCGAAACAAGCAGATGCGGAGCCATAGGAAAATAAGTCACCTTTGTGAGAAAAAAGTCAAGTGCCCTCACCCACAAAATCTTATTTCCCCCAACGCTCTTGGCTTGCCAACACTTTGAATGTTGACTAATGACAAAAAATAATATTATAGTGCGTTTTAACAATTTGTTCACCACCAATAATGGAGGAGAAAAGTTGCGGAATTGAGAAAGTGACGGGTGAGTCATTGGTATTGGTGAGCTTTGTTCAAAAGGCCTTCATTGTTTAAGGACTACTAGAAACTAAAATAAAAGATTATCGAGTTTGTCAAAGAAGCAGCCCTAAACGACCCTTTAATACTTTCCACTCTCACCCAAACTACTGAGGTATTGTTTTAGATTATCCTTTTACTATTTCACTGTTTATTAGAATGGTTTATATTCATGAAAACATTAGGATATTTAAATTTGAATAATAAGAAGCAATTTTCTAATAGTTAATCTTATGACTTAACAAAAATTTATAGTAGTTGTTCCCTTTTTTGGTTTTTGAATGTTAGATTTTGGACTTTCACTTAGAGTTAGAAAGAGTGTCTAAGATGGCGGCCTATGGAATAATTGTTGCGAAGCTAAGAGTAGTTTAGTATTATGCTATTTTCGTATAGAAATTTTCTTATTTTATTATTCATATTACTGTTTCACAATATCATAATTGCTACTAAAGCATACATGAAGAAGCTCAGGACTTTTGATCGTACGCGTATTACATGTTATTACGATTTTACTAGAAGTATACATGTAGAGACGTAGAAAAGAACTGCTACTAAAGCAGTAAAATATAAGTAATTCCAAACACCCTCTAATTAGTGCTTATCTCATCCCATTTTCTTTAGTAGGTAATTAATGCATAACATTATGCATATCTGTATGGAAATAAGCAATCATAACCCAAAGACACAAAATAGATCGGGTGACATATGCCGACCATTTTATCTTTCAAATCATATCCCAATCATAACAAGGAATCTAAACACCTTCACACCAGGCAACCAAATGCCCCCTGACACCAGCCATCATATTGGCAGCAGCCCAACAGCCCATGACAAAGCGACCAAACCCCCTTGACGCAAGCTATAAAAAGATATTTAACAACACCAAACCAAACACTCGTGTCATAAGCTAACGAGACACTCTTGATAACAGCGAACCAAACTTGTTTGACATTAGCTAGCTAAAAAACACCTATTGTAGCGATCAACTAAACAATGTGTGACAGCAGCACAC